>JAHBCN010000719.1:0-156527 GCA_019359885.1 Listronotus oregonensis
AAATGACCATGAAATGGGGATGACCTAAATGAGATGTTATGATTCTATGTTATTCAATTAATTATAATACACTACACAATTTACTATAGGGTTACCGTCCTAATCGCTAATTGATGAATTTCAACGATTTTTAAACAGCTGTAGCGCCTTTATGGTTAAAGATGGCGTCTTGCGGTTTTCGCTATTCGATAGGTACGACGTTACACTAATTTTAAAAAATTTAAACCGCGCGTCTTAGACTCATCATCAGGGTCAAATAACGATTTTAGCCGATAGCGCCCGAACGGCATAACTTAAAATTTCCGAGTTTGCGCAAATCAATATTAGGTCTTAGCACAAGTATCCTACGCGTAACGGGCATTTTCCAAGTCACATGGTTTTTGACATATGACAGGTGACAGATGACATTTGACATTTGACAGGTGGCATTTGACATTTGACAGATAGTATTGGCCACGCCCTAAATAACGCGTCACACAAGATTCCTAAATATTTAATTACGTCAGAGATTTTAAGATGATAAGCTCCCCCGGGGGACGGAGGATGGTAAACCGGCCTATTCTCCCTACTTTTATTTTTTCTTATATTAAATTTTATGTCAATTTTTAACATATAGCGTAAAAAACAAGATTTTCTTTAAATTATAATTGGTAAGTGATTGTGAATGTCAGTAAAACTAAAAAATATGTAAAATATTAAAAAAAATAATAACAATAAAATTCCGCAAAACTGTAGGGTAGTGTATTAAAAATTAACTAAATGCTAAAATTGATTTTATTTTTTTGATACTTGGTTATTTTTAAACCTTAAGACAATAATTAAAAAACATGTACTTTTAACCTTCATTGTTTTTATATTTAAACATAATTATCACTTAAGGAGGCGATATACTTAAGATACATTATAGTTATTTATCCACACCCATAAACTAAATATTCTTCGTTTCATCTACACCTAAGAAGGCACAATTCTCTGCAACAATTTATCATCTTAAAGTTTGATTTGTACAAATAAATCGCGACAATTTTTAAGCAATCCTTTATCCCCTTTAAAATTATTTGGAAAGCTCTCTTTATTTATCTAGATGAGTCTTAAGTAAAAACAAAAAATATATATTTTTAAGACACCCAACTCTAAGTAATATATGTTATGTTAAATTTTATAAAATGAATAAATTTCTTATTTCTAAACTTTATATTTTTTTATTCCATCATATCATGGATGTTTCTTTGAGAGACTTAAAAGAAGATAAAAAAAGGCCCTTAACATATTACAGTAGCTTTCAAAAAGCTTAAACTTCTCTTTTAAGCCAAAAAAATATTTTTCTTCCTTTAACTTGCACACAGCATTTTAAATTAGTGACTGCTCGTAATACTGTTTCCATATCAGAAGAATGGCTTCTTTCACTACGTAAGCATTTCTAATTTTATTTGAACCAGGGCCGTTTACTTTAATAATTATTTTACTCTTATAAAAATAAATTCTTCTTTAAGATGCCTTTTCATAAGGGGTTAAAAAAAAATATATATATATTATAATATATATATATATATATATATATATATATATATATATATATATATATATATATATATATATATATATATATTTTATATATATATATATATATATATATATATATAATATAAAATATATATATATATATATATATATATATATATATATATATATATTTTCCCCCTTAATATGATACTTTACGTGTGCTGGCGTAATACTCAGGATCCTATACATTCATTTCAACTTTATATTTAATATTCTCCTATAGCTCAGTGGTAGAGTTCCAGATTTTCGATCGCTAGGTCAACGGCTCAGATCCTCCGAATCCTTCAGGACTTTTTATTTATTCCAATATTACTCGAGGTCTCCTGATGAGTTCTATTTCATAATCTTGGTCAGCGCCATAACCTTAAAGTCAAGCAACGCCGGGCGTAGTTACTTACTTAGATGGGTGACTCGAGATCGGTGACCGCTTGGCACTTGTGCTAGACCGGAAGAATGCAAATCGGACCTGAAAATTCTCCCATAAGAAATACAAAGGGAAAATATGAAATTTATTGCCGTACCGCATAGCTTAAAATTACTTTGGGCCACCCAAATTTAAATATAATATTAGAAACTAATTTTGAGGGCTAAGAAGAGTTGAATTTAACTCTTTTTTTTACCCCCTGCACCCCTCAAACATACATTTCGCTAAAAAAGTTTTCCCCTTTTTAATGGTACATATGGTTTTTTGGATCACTAAATTCGAATATAATATTAAAAGCGACATTTGAGGGCTTAAAAGGGCTAAATACACCCTTTTTTTATACCCTATACCCCTAAAAAGTTCATTTTGCTAAAAAAGTTTTTTTCCCATTTTTAATGGTTTATATAGGTTTTTTGGGCCAATTAATTCAAATATTATATTAAAAATTACATTTAAGGGCTTAGAAGGGCTATATTCGCCCTTTTTTGCACCCCACACTCCTAAAACATACATTTCGCTAAGAAAAGTTTTTTCCCGTTTTTAGCGAAAAATAAAGGTTTCTTGAGTTACTTATTTTGAATATTGATATTAAAAATTACATTTGAGGGCATAGAAGAGCTAAATAAACCCTTTTTTACACCCTCACCCCTAAATTAAACATTTCGCTAAAAAAAGTTTTTTCCCGTTTTTTATGGTATATATATAGGTTATTTGGGTCACTGGATTCGAATATGACATTAAAAATTACATTTAAGGGCTTAAAAGGGCTGAATACACCCTTCTAAGACCTCAAATGTAATTTCTAATATGATATTCGAATTTAGTGGCCCAAGAAAGCTATATTTATCGTTAAAAATAGGGAAAAAAATTTTTTGGGCGAAATTTATGTTTTAGGGGTGTAGGTGGTAAAAAGGGTGGATTTAGCCCTTCTTAGCCCTTAAATGTAATTTTTTATATCATATTCGAATTCAGTGCCTTAAAAAACCCATATGTGTCATCAAAAACGGGTTTTTTTAGCAAAATGTATGTTTTAGGGGTGTAGGGGGTAAAAAAAGGGTGAATTTAGCACTTTTTAGCCCCCAAGTGCAAATTTTGATATTTTATTTGAATTTAACAAGCAATATGTACCATTAAAAATTAAAAAAAAACTTTTTTAGCAAAATGTATTTTTAGGGTGTAGAGTGTAAAAAATGGGGTGATATCCAAAATCTGTTTACGACACTATGTAGTTGATATTTTTCTTAAAATAATGCAAAAGGTTTCATCTCGATTTATCTACTTCCAAAATCTTTTAAAGGTGAATTACAAATTTACCCAGACTAATTTAGGAGATTGCATTTAACAGTTACGAATATTTATATATTGGTTTAAAGGAAAAAAATAAATAAAGAGTGTAAAAATGGGGTGGTATCCAAAATCTGTTTACGACACTATGTAGTTGATATTTTTCTTAAAATAATGCAAAAGGTTTCATCTCGATTTATCTACTTCCAAAATCTTTTAAAGGTGAATTACAAATTTACCCAGACTAATTTAGGAGATTGCATTTAACAGTTGCGAATATTTATATATTGGTTTAAAGGAAAAAAATAAATAAAGAGTGTAAAAAATGGGGTGGTATCCAAAATCTGTTTACGACACTATGTAGTTGATATTTTTCTTAAAATAATGCAAAAGGTTTCATCTCGATTTATCTACTTCCAAAATCTTTTAAAGGTGAATTACAAATTTACCCAGACTAATTTAGGAGTTTGCATTTAACGATTGCGAATATTTATATTTTGGTTTAAAGGAAATAAATAAATAAATAAATAAATAAATAATTAATAAAAAACAAAAATAAAATGTTTTTTTAGTATTTTTAAATATTATTTACTTAAAAAATGCTAATAAACATTAATAAAGAATTTGACGACATTACGATACATACGTTTGCTGAAAATAGGATAGCTTAAGACAATAAAATGTGCATATATATGCAAGAAAAATTTACATACTGCATTTATAATTCACCTACATTGCAGGAAACATGGGTAAGGAAGCAAATTATACTTTCTGCAAGACGTCTGAGGGGTACAGAAAAACATCGCTAAATCTTCTTTAAAAATTTTTAGATACAAATGGTGACCATAATTTTTCCAGTTATGTAAATGCAATTTCAATGTAGACCGATAGATAATTAGGAGAATAAAAAAAAATATAACATTTATTACTCTACTTATACTTTTGAATTCCTAAAAGGATGTTACGGATGTAATAATATATCTAATACTTCGAAAATAATTTAAAGAACCAAATTTAATTATAAATATTTTTAATTAAAAAAAAATACTTCGTAAAGTAACGATAAGGGTTTTGGCAGATAACAATAATTTAAATTGGTACAACAATTTAAAATTAAATTTCAATTTGTATTTAAATAAAGAAAATATATTAAGATTGCGTTCCAACTTTTGACAAAAAGCCTAATGACTTAAATAGATATTTAGCAGCCTCTTACACACCAACGGATAACTTGTATAATGCTGCTTATTTATTTTATTTTGGGAATAAATATATATATTAAAATAATCTGTTAGGAAAGTATCAGGAAATGTAGCCATTAGATTAATTTTATTGAGACCTTAATTTAATTTTAAACCCAAAACATACCTTGCTACTTTAGAAATTTTTAGAAAACATTAAGGTGAAAGAAATATTTACCAACACTTCCCATTACCCAATGCAAGACACACAGATGAGTTCTAAAATTGGACAAATATTTATGCCAAATACCTTTTATTATCCAACATTCTTAACTTTTGCAGGACATGTCCAAATCATAACAAAATAAGCAATATTCTTACATCCATTACAATAATAGATTAAAAAAATATCTTTTAAAATCTATTATACACCTAAAGTTTAAAATATGTTTAAAATTGCTTACTTATTGTATGTACCTTAATTATATTATATCTGACCCAGTGGTTTGCACTATTTTTTACTGCTTTAGACAGTAGCAGTAAGCAGAAGTAAAGAGTCGTTGTGGATTATTGGACATTAAATCTTAAAAGCATGGACAATAAGTATTTATTATCTAATATTACTGACCATTGACGAAAAGTCTTAAAAGAAATGGTAGGTCCATAACAAAGAGACAAATATAAATATATATATATATATATATATATATATATATATATATATATATATATATATATATATATATATATATATATATATATATATATATATATATATATATATATATATATATATATATATATATATATATATATATATATATATTTATATATATATATATATATATATATATATATATATATATATATATATATATATATATATATATATATATATATATATATATATATATATATATATATATATATATATATATATATATATATATATATATATGAAAATCATAACTCCGTTTTAAGACAGTTAAAATAGTTAACCTGTTCTCTTTGCTGTTCACTATGACACTCTCTCCCTAGACGCGTTTCGCCTGCCTTACAGGACTCGTCAATAGGGCTGTAACGAGTGTTTAGTGAACAACAGAGAGACCAAGCATCTACTTATTAGACAAATATCATTGCCTTGTGGTAAGATATAAATATCCTACTTTCGATGCCGTACTGAAATCGCATTCAGCAGAGTCGACACCGGGTTTTACCGGAGTGGGTAAATATGTTGTTAAGAACTGGAAATAAATTCCCTACTGTCTCGGTATGTACGAAAATCGTAACTCCGTTTTAAGACAGTTAAAATAGATAACCTGTTCTCTTTGCTGTTCACTATGACACTCTCTCCCTAGACGCGTTTCGCCTGCCTTACAGGACTCGTCAATAGGGCTGTAACGAGTATTAGTGAACAACAGAGAGACCAAGCATCTACTTATTAGACAAATATCATTGCCTTGTGGTAAGATATAAATATCCTACTTTCGATGCCGTACTGAAATCGCATTCAGCAGAGTCGACACCGGGTTTTACCGGAGTGGGTAAATATGTTGTTAAGAACAGGAAATAAATTCCCTACTGTCTCGGTATGTACGAAAATCGTAACCCGTTTTAAGACAGTTAAAATAGATAACCTGTCTCTTTGCTGTTCACTATGACACTCTTCCCTAGACGCGTTTCGCCTGCCTTCAGGACTCGTCAATAGGGCTGTAACGAGTGTTTAGTGAACAACAGAGAGACCAAGCATCTACTTATTAGACAAATCATTGCCTTGGGTAAGATATAAATATCCTACTCGATGCCGTACTAAACGCATTCAGCAGAGTCGACCCCGGGTTTTACCGGAGTGGGTAAATATGTTGTTAAGAACTGGAAGTAAATTCCCTACGTCTCGGAGTGTACGAAAATCGTACTCCGTTTTAAGACAGTTAAATGATAACCTGTTTCTTTGCGTTCACTATGACACTCTCTTAGACGCGTTTCGCCTCCTTAGACTCGTCAATAGGGCTGTAAGAGTGTTTAGTGAACAACAGAGAGACCAAGCATCTACTTATTAGACAAATATCATTGCCTTGTGGTAAGATATAAATATAAATATCGAGTCGTAAGGCAGGCGAAACGCGTCTAGGGAAAGAGTGTCATAGTGAACAGCAAAGAGAACAGGTTATCTATTTTAACTGTCTTAAAACGGAGTTACGATTTTCGTACATACCGAGACAGAAGGGAATTTATTTCCAGTTCTTAACAACATATTTACCCACTCCGGAAACCCGGTGTCACTCTGCTGAATGCGATTTCAGTACGGCATCGAAAGTAGGATATTTTTTCTTACCACAAGGCAATGATATTTAATAAGTAGATGCTGGTCTCTCTGTTGTTCACTAAACACTGTACAGCCCTATTGACGAGTCCTGAAGCAGGCGAAACGGTCTAGGAGAGATGTCATAGTGAACACAAAAGAACAGGTTATCTATTTTAACTGTCTTAAAACGGAGTTACATTTACGAGACAGTAGGGAATTTATTTCAGTTCTTAACAACATATTTACCCACCCGGTAAAATCCTGTCGCTCGCTGAATGAATCTTACGGCAGAGTAGTAGGATATTTTATATCTTCAACAAGGCAATGATATTTGTCTAATAAGTAGATTTATTCCCTTCTGTTCAATTTACCACCGTTACAGCCCTATTGCGAGTCCGGGCATGGGGAAAGTTAGTAATGTCATAGTAACAGAAAAGAGAATAGGTTATCGGTGTTGTTAACTGTCTTAAGACGGAGTCTATTTCGGACATACTAGAACAGTAGGGAATTTATTCCAGGTTTAATCTATTTTAATGTCTTATATATATACCAGACATAGGAATTTATTTATCTTAATAATATATATATATATATATATATATATATATATATATATATATATATATATATATATATATATATATATATATATATATATATATATATATCTGTAAACAAACAAGTTTTATGCACTTAGTCTGGTTTTTAGATATATAGGCAATAGAATTGTTAATTTAAAAAACTTAACTAAAGAATATGACGCAAAATATTTAGAAAACGAATATATTATATAAATTTTAAATGTATAGTGGTATGCTTTAATATTATGGAATATGTTTTTTTCCCTTTAGCCTTCTGTGGTTGTTTTCTTATTCCAACACTATACAAAAATTAGTAAGCCTTTAAACAAGCTTCTAATCAGATTGCCTTTTTAAGCCTAAAAAAATGCTTCTGCAAAATGTAAAAGACGTATTTATTTTGTTATTTTATTAAGTAGCTAATCAGCAAGTTTTTAAAAGGCTTGACTCTAATAATAAAAATTTCCCGAAAATTTTTGATATGTATAAAGCTTAACTTGTACTATTTTAGCCTTAGTGGTAAGACCCTGATATAGTCGTATACCTATGTTTAAAATACCTATTACTTTATTTACATTTGTTTAAATCTAAGTGATTTTAAGTAATATTAATACGCTTGTTTATAATGGTAAGTCTTACGGCCGAGTGATGATCGTGTTAAATTTATAGATGGACTTAGCAATTGTTAAAAGTTAACAACGCTTTAGAAAGTTTAATAGAACGTCATTGTCAGTGTTATTCAATGAGTTTAGTAGGCAATCTGACAAAATCTGACATTTTGTTAAAAATTCTAAACCGTTGTTAAGTTTTAACAATTGCTAAGTCCATTGCTAAATTTAACAACGCGATCATCACTCGGTCGTTAGACTAACTATAAATTTATAAGACTAATAGAAACCACTATTAGTAAAAAAAAAACAGGGGAAAACATATTAGCTTATGTTTTTAATGTATTAGTTCATTATCCCAATATAAAGAGATATTTAAGGATTGTAGGGTAGTATGGGAAATCGACTCTGCTTTTTACAAAATGCTATTCTATATTTTTAACTACTTACTTACCTTAAAGCTATACTTAAAAATATTTACTTATTCCTTAAACATCAACATCAGCAATTACCTGAAAATAGAAAAATGTATTAGTAAGTGGGTCATTGCATTGTTTAAAAGATTTTTAACCATCTAAGAATCAATTATGTTTAACATATTTCTTTAGTAACTATATTAAAACATTTTCTTTAACAATATACATTGACAGCCATACTAAACCAAAATGATTTTCTAGCATACAATGCAATGTAAAAGTGCTTACATTTTTATAAACCATTTTTGATCCTGAGAGCATTTTTTGTCACAATTTTTAAATTGAAAAACTTTGATTTGTTTTTTTTACCTGGAAAACATTTTTTAATATCTAAGGCTTTCTGAAATGACTTGGGCACGTGTAGACTTTATTGATTTGAAATCAAATAAACTCAATATTGGCAACAAAACTTATCTCTGTCTTAGGATAAGTCGAGCGATAGAGGATTTTATGGGTGTATTTTTTTTTAAAAGTTAACACACAATTAGTATTTATTTATATTTTTATGCAATACATAAAATATTATATCTTTTTAAAATAAATCTCCGCTTAGTAAGTCACCTAGTATCACTCCAAGTATCTTGGAATGATACTAGACGACAAGCTGAATTGGAAAGCACATCTTGAAATGGTAGCGAAGAAGGCCACAGGATCGCTATGGCTCTGTAGAAGAGTCGTAGGACGGGACTGGGGACTTTCTCCTAACGTCATGAAGTGGATATACGAAGCAGTCATCAGGCCACGGATACTGTATGCCTACGTGATATGGTGGCAACGCACGGAACTTAAGACGGCACAGATAATGCTGAAACACATACAAAGAAAGGCAATGAAAGGAATAACTGGGGCAGCATCCACTACTCCGACGGAATCGCTGGAGATTATTACGGGGCTACCACCTCTCCATATAATGATCAAGACTTAAGCAAGAGCAGAGGCACTAAGACTGGAGTGTGGAGGACGGTGGAGGACGAGGGGGGACTGTGACATCCTGGGCCAAGTGAAAACTTTCTCTCTCGCTCTTTTGATGAAGCAGGATAGCATCCCCCCGGTAATCCATTTGGACCTCATGCACAAGGTGGACATGGCATCGGCGGATGACTGGGCTCACAAATGCTGTGGGCCACCAAGCGAAGGAACAGTTATCTATACAGATGGCTCGAGGAAAGGAGGCCGCACCGGCTTTGGTTTCTATGTAGAAAGGACAAACTAGAAGTTTTAAGGAACAATGGGAAAATATGCAACCGTATTTCAGGCGGAAGTTATGGCAATAGCCAAATCCATAGAATACTGCCTCAATAGAAGATACAGGGGAAAAATAACTATATGTACTGATAGTTAGGCAGCGATCGGGGCGCTAACAAATACAGTGCACAGATCAGAACTTACGAATAGATGTCGGGAAGCAATTAATAAACTAACAAAAACCGCCAGAGTCACCCTGCAATGGGTCCCTGGACACAAAGGGATCCCGGAGAATGAAATGGCTGACAAACTCGCCAATTTGGGAGCTGAGGACAATGGACCTGAATCTACCGTGGAAATCTCTTACAACACGGATATGACAGAGATAGCAACATGGATAGAGAAACGGTTCGATGAGAACTGGAAAAAGACAAAAGCCAGACAATTAAAGGCTATTATTGGGGAAAAACTATGGAAGGACCTACCGATAAACATAAAGGACTTTAATAGGGTGCAAATGAGAAACCCGACAGGCATACTGACAGGTCATTGTAGACACAGACACTATCTCAACAAGATTGGAAAAAGCGAGACAAGTACATGTAGATGGTATGGAGAGGGAAGAGAGGACGCCATACATGTACTTAGAGATTGCCCAGATTGCATATCAGGGGGAAATGTCTGGGTACGGCATGGATGGACCTAAATGACATAAGATTCCTACCACTAACAGGACTCGCATCTATAGCGAGGAAATTGGGGCTCTAGTAAGCAAAACGACAGCACCATATCAGTGTAAAAGGAATGCATACATAAGGGACAGTACAGGGTAACTGAACCTATGTATGCTTAAGGTTTGGTGTAGAGCATAATGGGCTTAGGTCTCAGTGCTCAGGGCCCCAACGAGGCAACTCACCATGATACAATAGATATATAGATAGATAGCTAGTAAGTTATGCTTGAGGTAACACCAAACGCCGTATTACAAATTCTAGGAAATGTTGCAGAACCACTGGAATACAAAATATACATTTTTTTTTTGTTTTTTATAATAAAACATAAATAGGTTTATTTTTACTTGGTCGGTCCTTTAAAAATAAATACCGATAATAAAATAAAATCTTGAAATATGAAAAATATGGATTTTGGGAGTAAGGGATTTTTTTTGTAGGCAAATGTCTTCACCCACTGGTAATTAAACTAATGTTATTAAAATTATCAAAAGAAAAAGCCTATATTTATCACAAAACTAAACACCTAATTTTAAATGCCTTCTAGGTTGTCCCGTTATGATGTACATAACTTAATATACCGGGTGGTGCATCGTCGGGCGGGATATAGGAAATCCTATGTAATTTTTAATGGCGTCAATTACTGGCTTCCTTAATATTTTGAAGAAAAATTTTATTAAAGTTTATTAAAAAACATGCAAATCTACGTTCATGCTAAAAATTTTAGAAATTTTGGTTACATCGTTTGCAAGTTGGATCCTAATATTATCGCCCCTTACCGGAAAATAAAAATACCAAAAATCCAAAAATTGATTTAAAATTAGGTTAAGTTAAACTAAAGTAACAAATCCTAAAACTATGGCATTTACAATATTTACATGCTTCAATAGATTATTACTAATATTACCAAAATATGTTGAAAATAAATTGAGGATTAAAGAAAATTTTCGGTAAAATTTTACTTTACAGAAATGACGCCAATTTTTATAAATTTTTGCATACGGGATATTTTTGGGGCGCTGCTCACGAATCTAAAACTTGTATTTTTGTTTTTGTTCACAAATATGAGGCGGTAATAAAGTAACAGTTTTTAAAAATATATTAGCCTTTAACTCGCAAACGGTTTAACCGAATAATCTAAAGTTTTTATCATGGACGTAGATTTGCATGCTATTCAATAAACTTCAATAGAATTTTTATCCAAGATAATTAGGGAAGTCAAAAATTGACACCATTTAAATTACATGGGATTTCCTATATTCCGCCCGACGATGCACCACCCGGTACATTATTCATTTAACTGAAAAATTGTTTAACTTTAAGGGTTTCTGAAAACTTTAGTAATTATTCCAGTTTAGTTATAAATAATAATCTGTTAGCTAAAAGACTTTGGTCGCAGGCCCTTTGAAATTTTCCTATAAATTACTTTATAAATGAAAATAATCTGTAAGTACAAATAACCAACTTCCATATATAAATTACACTAACTAATGCTTACATTTTTCATGCACTTAAAAACAAAAGATAGTCAAAACACCATAAAAATGGATCAAAAATCTGGCAGGGCCAGCTCCACTTTTTTTAAAAGACTCCCTTTTCTTTTACTCTTTATTAAATTGAGATCGCAGAGTACATATTTTGGTTTTAGCAGTGTCTACTTTAATTAAATAGATTTTCTTAATTTAATTTATTATTACATGGCGTTCGTTATATTAAAATTTAATGTTATATTCATATATTGGAAAATAAAAAAACTTTGTCAGCTTTTAGTTATAATTATTTATTATTAACACTGCTAGGTGCAAAGTGTATCATATGATTTTCTTCTTAAATGTTAAATAAGATTTTTGTACAGGCTAAATTTTCCTGGAAATTCCTTATACTTTATAACCAGCTCATAATGTTAAACAACTTGTAATTAACCCTTTCATTAGTTCTGTTAGTTTTGTACAAGTAATATTGGAGTATATTATGCTACTTTTATTGGTTACCAAATTTCCTGAAGGAATTCCCTGCTTATATTCCCTGCTTATTCGGATACTGAGCAGCGAGCATATCTGATACCTTTTGGTAACTATTTCTTTGATAGTACCATTTAATCATCAATACTTTTTCTTTAGTAGTGTAACTGATGGTTAATTTTTTCGCTGAACGATTTTCTAATATTGATAAAGCACTAAATTACAAAATGACAACGTTAGTTTGTTTTTTATTGTTGTTTATAAATATGAGGCGCATTGCATGCTATTCAATAAACTTCAATAAAATTTTTCTCCTAATTAATTGGGAAAGGCAATAATTGACCCCATTAAAAATTACATGGGATTTCCTATATTTCGCCCGACGATGCACCACCCGGTATAGTACTCAAAAAGTAAATAAAATAAACAAATCTAGAGAATTTTCACTTTATATGTCCTCTTTATTTATTTAAATGTTTATTTGAACAAAAAATATAAAATTTAAAAGAAAAACTATTTTGGTAAAAGCAATATTTTGTTCTTCAAAATACGTCGAACCTAAATGAATCTTTTAGTTACTTTATTGACAAAAACAACAATTAAATTTTGTTTTGTAACTTTTTTGGTTTTTAAAATAAACTTAGATATTTAGTTGTTTAAATTTTAGAGAAGTTACGACACTGCACATAGCTATTTAACAACCTTACGTCTTACGAAAAAGTATGCCAGCTGGAAATTTAAGTACCCACCCACGGAAATGTATGGAGCACTTTAAGGATTAATCTCCGGAAACAAATGAGTTTCGACGTCACAATTTGCGCAGCTTTATTGGGCCTAGCCGAGTTTTCATCTCGGGTTAGTAGGGAAAATCATGTTCGTAAATTCATTATGAAGGTGCATACCTGGCTGTCTATATTCTAGGAAAACGACTTAATAATTTCCCGTAGAATAAAGTTTATGACATTAATTTAAGATATCACATATTGCTTTCTAGAAGAACCATATCCAGTTGCTGTTGGATTTAAAACTTTTAGTTTACATGTAGTAAGTCGGATTTTAAGCTAACTAAAGTTATGGTTAAATCATACAATAGGAATTAATCAAATTAATCCCTAATTAATAATTATCTTAAGCTGATTAGTATTTCTCTGACAAAATTAGACATACTCGTAATTGACGTCTAAAATTTAAAGTATTGTTGCTTTAAAATTTGGTATCTAAAGGTATTTATTATGGTATATAGTCATACCATAGTAAAGCTAAACTTCTTAATATAACACAATTTGGTAAAAATAAATAACATCACCCATTTTGTCAAAATTATGTTATATTCGATACACACAAAATTGTATTCGAGTCCGGGGTTGTAATACAATTTTTGCTTAAAAGCCAAAATACGATTCCGCCTTAACAGTATTAAATTACAAACAGGATCGAATATATCAATTTAGGTTGCCTATTATTAGGTTTTAGCCTTAATTTTTATTTTGGTATAACTATTAGCATGTAATATTATCAGTTTTAGTAATTTATATAATTATTATAAAATTGCGGTCAGCACAAACAGCTAGTTCAGCACGCTATACAGGGTGTCCCAAAAGGTATGGTCCAAAGTTTGGGATGATGTAGATTGGATCAAAATAAGGTAAAAACTTCATATAACTTTTTGCTCTAGGCTCCTTCTTTACCGAGCTATTAGCTCTTAAAGGTAACAATTGAAAATCGATTTTTTATTAATAACTTTTGAACGGCTTGAACGATCTGGAAATTGTTTTGTTGATTAATTCTAGCTAATAACTGTCTTGTATTAACTGCTATGAACATGCCCCGAAACCATCAAAGATACCAGGTCCGGACTATCAAATTTGTAAAAAACTTCAAAATTTTTGCAGTGTTGCCATATTTAACATTTTGACCTTACTGGTAGATTGCCCTGAGTTTTCTATGGAAAAAAGGTATACTTTATCTTTATTGATTGGACGAGCGGTTTTCGCGTAAAACGCATTTAAAATCATTAAGGTATACTCGAGGGCTCTCGATAAGATATACCCTAGGCCTCTCAATAAGGTGTACCTACTTAAGGACTCCCTATGAATCTTATGTCAAAGTCTACTACGAAAAGTCAATTTTCAGCTGAAAATTATAAATTAAAAAAACAAACTTAATTTAGTTAAAAAAAATAAAAACGATAAAACCATACAGCAAAGTAGAAACTTTATGATTATTAGTAGAATAACAAAAAAAAACTGCTATACGTAAATTTAACTAAGGTATGTGTTCAAAGTGAACACCCTGTCCAGCTACACATTTTCTTAATTTACTAAGACATGCTCTTTAAACCTGAAACAACATGTTAGGATTATTCCTTATTGCAGCGCAATGAAACATATTTCTTTCTAATAAATCTTCAAATAAGATCAAGACGGCCACTTTTGCTTTTATTTATAATTTTCAGCTGAAAATTGACTTATATTAGTAGATTTTGACATAAGATTCATAGGGAGTCCTTAAGTCCACCTTATTGAGAGCCCCAGGGTATATCTTATCGAGAGCCCTCGAGTATACCTTAATGATTTTAAATGCGTTTTACGCGAAAACCGCTTGTCCAATCAATAAAGATATAGTATACCTTTTTTTCCATAGAAAACTCAGGGGAATCTACCAGTAAGGTCAAAATGTTAAATATGGCAACACTGCAAAAATGTTGAAGTTTTTTACAAATTTGATAGTCCGGACCTGGTATCTTTGATGGTTTCGGGGCATGTTTATAGCAGTTATTGCAAGACAGTTATTAGCTAGAATTAATCAACAAAATAATTCCAGATCGTACAAGCCGATCAAAAGTTATTATTAAAAAATCGATTTTCAATTGTTACCTTTAAGAGCTAATAGCTCGGTAAAGAAGGGGCATAGAGCAATAAAGTTATATAAAGCTGTTACCTTATTTTGATCCAATCTACATGATCGCAAACTTTGGACCATACCTTTTGGGACACCCTGTATAAAAAATATATAATTTTGATAATAAAAAAAAATGTTTAGTTTTTTTGTTCTTAAAAATATTTTTTTTTGTATCATCAAAAACCTGTTTTACGACAGACTCGTCTCTCTGTCTATCTACTTGAGTATCAGTGTGCGCAATTATAAGAGTACGGTAGTAGTATTTTTAGACAAATTAAGCTAAAATAAATTAATATTGGGATAATGCACAGGCAAAGACTAATTAATTTTTGTATAATAATGTTATACTGGGCGAATTTTGAGTTCGGATGTTTTTCTTATAACACTAAACTTGACGGTAGCCCGGAACATAGCCTGTACGATAAGTACTAAGTTCCGGGCTACCGCACGAATGTGGGTATAGTTGAAATCGGTCTTATCGTGCAGGTTTATCAATGAATCAACGACAAACTTATGGGAGATTTCATTTTAACTTGTTTACCAACACCTTTTAAATTCAACGCGTAGGACGACTTAAACAGATATTATAATGCAGCGTTAAGGTACAGGGTGGGCATTTTATTAGGGTCCTATAGATTTTCTCAGAAACTACAGACTTTTGAGAAAAAAAGTTTAAACAAAACTTTCTCGGAATAATTTATGCTTTTAAATTAATTCCACCTTCACATATACAGGGCGTTCATTCTGTTGGCGACCTCTGTTCACTTCCTTATTTTAAATGGGACACCCTATATATTATTATATATTTTGATAGCGCCTCCAAAGACAAGTTCAACGATATATAACAGTATGGGTCTGTATCGCGACGTTTCGGATTTATTAAAGTTCTTCTTTAATTTTTGACCTATTTTTAAATTAATACAAATACGGTATATAAGTCTTTTTTTTAATTTGTTTACGTAAAGAGAATTACAAAAGCCTATTTTACCTATATTAGCTGGCAATTTTTTTAATTTTAAAAATGTTACAGTGTTGCCATGTTTTGTCTTTCGTAAAATTTCTTGAGTTTTTTAAAAGCAACCCCCTGTATATAATACCAAATCTATATAAAGAATTAAAATACCTTTTCAACGATGTATAACAACATGGGTCTGCGAGTCACTGTTTCGAACTTATGGATGATTGTCTTCAGGAAAAATAATATTTTTCTTTTTTCAACCACACTACATCCTGTATACTTAATATTATGAAGACAATTATCCATAACTTCGAAACAGTGACTCGCAGACCCATGTTTTTGTACATCGTTGAAAAGGTCTATTAATTCTATATATAGATTCGGTATTATATACAGGGTTGTTTAAACCTTTTCATAAAACTACATAAATAACTCAAAAATTACGATAGACAAAACATGGCAACACTGTAACATTTTTAAAATTAAAAAAAAAATGCCATCTAATATAGATAAAATGGGCTTTTGTAATTCTCTTTACCTGAACAAATTTAAAAAAAGGAATATTTACCGTATTTGTATTAATTTAAAAATAGTTCAAAAATTAAAGAAAAACTTCAATAAACCCGAAACGTCGTGACATAGATCCATACTGTTTATATCGTTGAACTCGTCTTTGGAGGTGCTATCTAAATATATAATAGTATATAGGGTGTCCCATTTACAATAAGGAAGTGAACACCGGTGGCCAACACAATGAACACCCTGTATATGTGAAAGTGGAATTAATTAAAAGCATAAATTATTCCAAGAAACTTTTGTCCGAACTTTTTTTCTCAAATCTGCAGTTTCTGAGAAAATGTATAGGACCCTAATAAAATGCCAACCCTGTACAAAAAAACGATACAATAATAATTAAGTGTCTTTATAACCTTTATTATATTAAAGGAATACCTGCTTTATTTTTACTAATAGATGAGCTTTCTTTGTCAGTTTGATGGTTTTAATTTAAAATTATTTAAAAGAAAACTCTTTTTGTATATTTTTACATCCCCGAGCCACAAAAATCGTATTTAATTTTATTAAGTATTTCAGGAACAAAAAACAAAATAAATGATTATATCTGTCAATATACAAGAAAAAGTAGATAAAGTATTTAAAATTCGTTTAAAAACAATGCAAAAAATTGCACTTGCAAAAAAGAACAATTTTTTTTTGGTTGATTTTCTATGGTAATACGTAACCTAAAAATAATTTTCAAAATGCTATCTGTATGTTTTTGAGGTCGCTGAATCCGAATCCAAGGTCAGTTTGACCCAATCATATCAAGGTCAAGGGCATTTCAAGGTCAAATCTTCAAAATTAGTCGCAGCCAAATTTCAAGAGTGCTTATTTCTGTTTTTGAGCTCGCTTAATACGAATCCACGGTTAGTTTGACCCCCATTAAATTTTCTCACGGTTGGACCGTTAAATGTCCTTGAACCTGACCTGATAGGATCAAACCGACCCCGGATTTAGATTCAGTGACTCCAAAAATATTAAAATACCATGGTCAAGATTTTGGACCAATTTTTTTGTAGGGCTGTGTAATTTTGCAATTTTGACTTTAAAACAGTTTTTTTATAACCCGATGGGGTTAAACTGGCCACAAATTCGTATTCAGGGACCCCGAAAACATAATTATACAATCTTCAAATTTGGTTGCGATTAATTTTGCAGATTTGATCTTAAAATGCTCTTGATCCTGACCTAATAGGGTCAAACTGGCCACGAATTAGGATTCAGCGACTTCAAAAACATAAAGATACAAAAGTCAAGTCTTTCGGACCTTCAACTTTTTTTTTATTTTGTATGGATGTGTTATATTCTTCTTAATTATAAAAAAAGTAAAATTATATATGGATTCTATAAAATCGTTTGAGTTTAAAATAAACAGTCTTATTAATTACTTCACAGGAAGACAAATGTGTGGTTTCAATAAAGTTAAATATTTTTCTAGTAACCTATTTTTTGTGACTATATAGAACAAGTAAACGGTTTTGTTAATACTGCTTTAAATCTTTGTTTTAAATTCATTCAAATATAAATTATTTATATTTTAGCTGAATACTATACAGGGTGTTCAAAAAATACACGGCCAAATTACAGAAGGTGATTTCTCATTGAAAAATATAAAAAAAACATTATATAAATATAGGTCCGAAAATGCCTAGTTTCTAAGATACAGGGTGTTAAATTAAAAAAAAAATGGTTTTTGTAATTATCTTAAATACCCTGTACCGGATTATCCCAAAATTTTTCAGAAGAAAGACCAGTGGCATCTCAGGGAACACCTTTTTCAAAATTATTTTGAAAAAAATGTACAACCCTGCCTTTCTTGCAATTTTTTATTTTTTTTTTTATATTAAGTAACTAAAAATACAACTTTCCTTTATCCTATTTTTTTTTGTCTGGTTTCGTTTTAAATGCAGATTGAAAGTTTTTTATTTTTTTTTATGTGGTCCAGACTTGTAGTGAATTGGTTTTATTTTTTTTCAAAAACGAAGCAAGACCGGCAAACAGATTAGGAGACAAAAAAGTTGTATTGTATTTTAACTTGAAAAAAAAGGCAAAAAAGTCAGTGGCATACATTTTTTCACAATTATTTTCGATAAGGTGTTAATTTAATTGGGCCTTAAGTAGGCTCTTATAAATAAAAATGGCACTGACAAATTTAAGGAAAATCGGCTATAATGTATTTAGGATTATTACAAAAAAAACCTTTTATCTTAAAACAGTTTAATATCCTGTATTTTAAAATATTATTTAATTATTTTAAAAACTATGCATTTTCGGATCCATATTATTATAGAAACTTTTTCAATATTTTTTAATGAGAAAACAACTTTTGAAATTTGGTAGTGCATTTTTCGATGACCTTGTGTATTTTTGTCAATATTAGTACGGTAAGTTTAGTAGTATTACGAATATTTTTACCCTACAATATAGCATTATTGCAATATATAAACATAGAAAAAATACAACTTTTCAAAGGATATTTTACCAAAGACATTTTCTTGTAACACTAATAACAAAGATATTTTTATCTTATTAATGGCCGGTTGCACCAACAATTTTAGGGAACCCTTAGCACAAGGTAATCTTTAAAATGGCCAAACAAGAAACGTAATTGGCTACAATGGAGATATAAGGAATACTTAAGGCTAAGGGTCTTTTAAAATTGTTGGTGCCACCGCCCATAATTTTATACGGGGACCCACTGTATATACAGTGTGTCCCAAATTGGTGGGGAATGTATGGGAATCTTGGAAACCACGATAGATAGAAAATCGGTTAAATGGGGAAAGTTTTGGACAATTATGTTAGTAAGCTAATCCCGTTTACTACATGGTTTTATCTATTCAGGTTTTTGAAAAATTTTGAAAAAACCTGAAACCATTTTCGAAAATCGGCTATGTTTTTTTATAAGTGAAAATTTTTTAAATCTGTAAAAACTTCTTTAAAGCCACTTTTTTTGTAGAATATGACCGAGTAGTCAATTTTTATTTTTTACGTTTCGGGTTTTTAGAATCATCAATTTCATTTTTTTTGGACGTCATATTGGATATTTACGCAGCCAAATAGTGCTTTTATTCTTATTTCAACAATGTATAACATGTTATAGTTTAGGAGTTTATAACCTTATTCACTTCAAAAAACAAATATTTTCTCAGTTGGCCTTGATTCCGGCGAATGTCATCTAGTGTTATTATCAAGTTAGCTCGGGTACGATATTAATTTTTTTTTAACTTTGTAAAATGGTTAATTATTTAAAGAAAACTTGTTATTTTGAAAAATTATTTTCAAAGCAATAGAAATGTTAATATAGCTGCGCAAATGTATTTCGACAATTTTCCTGACAGGCAGCATCCTAATCTAACACACTTTCGAAAACTGGTTACAAATTTGCTTAAATTCGGAAGTTTTAAAAAACCACTAGGTACCTAAGAAGTACGTTGAAGAAAATCGACAACGAGATGCTGCAGTTAAACAACATTTTAAAGAAAATAAACATCCTCAGGCAGGGATGTTGATAGAGAATTCCACATACCTAAGTCAACCATTTATAGGGTAGTTAGGACTATTTAAAAAAATATCGTTAATATGTTGAAAAATATGGACAACATTTTGAATTTTAGGTCGTTATTTTAGGAATATTAGTTTACCCACTTTTCATTGTTTTTGTTTTCACTTGTTTTAATTAACTTGTTACGTGTAGTTTTGTTGTAACACGGTATTAACGTTATAGCTATGTTCGCAAACCCATTTCTGTAAAATATCTGTTCAGCTTATCTATTTTGCCAATTACTAATATTTTATTGTTTACAAAAAAAATGACGTTCGCCGGAATCAAGGCCAATGAGAAAATATTTGTTTTTTGAAATAAATGAGGTTATAAACTCCTAAATTGTAACATGTTATACATTGTTGAAATCAGAATAAAAAGTACTATTTGGCTGCGTAAAAATCGAATATGGCGTCCATATGAAAAAATAAAGTTGATGATGATTTTAAAAACTCGAAAAGTAGAAAATAAAAATTGACTACTCGGTCTTATTCTACAAAAAAAGTTGCTTTGAAGAAGTTTTTACAGATTTGAAAACTTCCACTTATAAAAAAAATATGGCCGATTTTCGAAAATGCATGTTTCAGGTTTTTTCAAAATTTCTCAAAAACCTGAATAGGTAAAACCATGTAGTAAACGAAATTAGCTTACTAACATAATTGTCCAAAACTTTCCCATTTAACCGATTTTCTATCTATCGTGGTTTCCAAGATCCCCATACATTCCCCATCAATTTGGGACACACTGGATAGCTACAAATAATATACAAAGCTACACTCAATAAAACTACATAAAGTATGACCTCGAAAGTCATTGATTTTTAAAGATTAATCCGTAAAGTGGCTCATATATTGTTTGGGTTGGGAAGTTTATTTTTACTGTATAAAATGAGGTAGTTATAATGCATTGCCATATTCAATCTTTATAGTTTTAAATTTTAAATCCGTAACTGTTTTTAAGACTTGGTATTATTAAAAGTTAGGGTAAAAGTGCTTTAACAAAGAAACTCGCATAAAGGTAATGCGAATATTGATTCCTCGGATTATTAATTGAAAATAAAGTGGTGATATAAAAGCCTTCTTTATTCCCTTAAAGATATAGTTGGCCAAGTTTGGCCAATTTTTATCCCTTACTTATGGGGGGTTAGGCTCCGCCAAAAAACCAATTATTTTTACTTCCCTACGTTATTTTTTTAAGTAATTTAAATGCATAAATTTATACATTTGTTGCTATCAAATCAAATTATATTTATTCTTTGAATCAATAAATATGTCTTTATTTTGGACACTTTGTATGTACCGTGAATCGAAGTAGTCTTGGAATACTGTTTATTTGTCTGGGCAATTGTGTCTAGCAGAACTCTTAGCATTCCTAGTTCTATACAAACAAGAGCGGTTTGCTCTATTATGCTCTTTTTATTACTCACTGACTTCTGCTTCAATAATTAAATTAGTACAATTCTTCCACAACCAACTTTCAATGCAGCAATACAAAGTGTTAATCTCATGCATCCCTTTATAGTCCATCTGGACTATAAAGGGATGAACTATTCATGGCTTGTCTTTGTTTAAGCAGTTTCATTAAATTTCCAATTCTTAATATAAAAGTTCCAAATAATTTGCCAAATTGGTTTACAATATTAAAAAAAAAGGAAACGAAACTGTTTAAAATTAATAGCAAACCAGCTGACATAAATACCACGTTGCTATAAAGCACTAATACGGTTTCGTTTTACAAATGGGAAAAAACGTGGTTATGAATTATTAAACAATTTATAATAAAAAAATTATAATAGATTTTTAATTAAATTATTAATTTAAGCACTATTTAATATAAATAATAATATTATTAGCATTCTGAAAACAATTATGTACAGTACTTAATACCTTTTACAAAATATATTTTTTTATAAAACGATATGGCCAAGAGGTCGTTAATTCCTTGCTTTTATCTTTTTTTATGTTTTTATTTTCTATTTAAGCTAATAATAACCTCAGTTATCGCTTCGATGACCAAAGATATCATGCTGGAAAAAAATAATTTACAATTTTATTTAATTTCTTAAGATAAAATAAAAATTTTACGTATTTTTTTTATATTTTAATTTGCGGAAGTATTAAAATGTTTATTATTTCTTAAAGGCACCATATTAATTAATGAAATGCATAAATCATTTTTACTAATTTAATTATCTCAACCCTAAATCCAAATTAGCAATGCCTTATATAATAGAGATTTTAATCATATTTAAAACAATTCACTAATTAGTAAGTATCAATCTTAACTTACCAACCATTATAGGAGATTTGATATAAATCGATAACGTTGGTAAGAAGATTTAATTATAATACCTACTTAACCCTAACAGAAGCAATTAATTTACTAATACAATTAAATTATACATACAACAATGAGCTACGACATTGAGAAGGCCCATGCTTAGCTTAAGTGCAGACCCATTATAGAGAAAACGTGTGTAAAAGTCATGCAAATTAAATAGGTTTTGCAAGAAATTGGTTTAAGGATAATCTTAACATTCTTTAAGGAAATTGTGCAAAATCTTGTGTATTTGTAAGTACCT
This sequence comes from Listronotus oregonensis, assembly GCA_019359885.1. Taxonomy (NCBI): domain Eukaryota; kingdom Metazoa; phylum Arthropoda; class Insecta; order Coleoptera; family Curculionidae; genus Listronotus; species Listronotus oregonensis. The sequence continues at coordinate 22,839 of JAHBCN010000719.1, forward strand.
TATTTTAAAAAACAGTAAAATAATACAAATACTTGTACTTTGATGAATCTAACAAATCGTTTTTTTACTTAACAGGAACTGTGGTTTGATAGATTTTTACAATAAAATAAAGTTGTACTCCTAATATATAAGTTTATTTGTTCAATATTACATTTTTAGGATCGTCTTTAAGAGGTCGGTCAGCTAAAGATTTGGAAATTATTTTAAATTTAGTAAAGACTAAATATTTTTATGGAGAAGAATAAAAGCAGTTTAAATAAAAATATTATTTTGTTTTATTTAAAAAAATATTACATTTATTGGGCCTATAAACAAACGTTTTAAAGAATAAAGTAGAAAATTTAAGACTGTATTTGGCAAAAAATAAATTTGATCGTAAACTTCGTATAGCAAAGTGCTTTTGGTTTTTGATTGTCACAAAAGGTAAATTTTTAATAAATTCTGAATAAAAAGTGTATAATCGAGTTTTTCACGATTATTATCTAAGATCAAATTAGGGACTAAAGAATGCGTTTTTAGCATATTATCTAACCCTTATTGAATATGTTACTCTTTAGATATAAAAAACATATTAAAGTCATCTGTAAATCTGAATTTCCTAGAATTGCAAAAATATTTGGCCTTTTTATTAATTTTTATACACTAAGTAAATAAAAAAAATTGGGTACATAATCTATATGAGAGATTCTATATTTTTATTGCCAACAAAATAACTAACTTTAATTAGATCTTTAGTTTTTTTGCATTTTTTGTATCTCAAATACAATTATTAAGGGCCTAAAATATCCATACACTTTTAAACACAGCTTGGTCTTATATTAAGGGCGAAATTGAATGCATGGCTAATAATGTGCAAAGTAAGAACTTTAGTTGCATATTTATTTGATTTAATTTAATCGTTGGTTAATGGGATATTTTTCGACCAAAAATGGAACAATAATATTATACAGGGTGTCCCAGAAGTAATGGGACACAGAGCGACAGTAGATTTCTTAGGTCAAAATAATGCAAATAACGTAAATTTGTCTTATACAAAGTTGACAATAACTAAGATATAGGGTTTGAAACTTTTAATTTTATTTTTGTTTTTTCGTAATAATTTCTTAACTAAATGACATGGCGGTACAAAATTGGGGTTTGGGGGTTCTTTAATGCGCGAAATTCAAATTTGTTTTAGATAACATAACTTCTTTTAAGCTTAATATATTGACCTGTTTATTAAAAAAAAAGTTATCTACAATTTCTGCTATGTTACAAATGTATACTTTATTTAGGTCTCTAGGAGCACCTGTTTTCGAGATAAACGCAATTTAATGGACACCGCAATTTTTCTATGGAAAATGAGTTTTCGGCCAATTGTTCTCAAACTTTGCAAAGTAAAAATTTTTAACACGCAAAAGTCTCCATGGGCACAAACCCCGAGAATCCCTCCAACCACCTCCAAAATCACCCTCAAAGGTCTTCAAACCCCCAGTGACATTTGAGGCTGATTTTGGGATAGGGCTATGAGGGGTTTTTGGGTTTTGTGCCCATAGGAACTTTTGATCAGCGTGTTAAAAACTATTACTTTGCAAAGTTTAAAAACAATTGACCAAAACACATTTTCCATAGGAAAATTGCGTGGTCCTTTAAAGTTCATTTATCTCGAAAACAGTTTCTCCTAGAGATCTAAATAAGTTATACATTTTTAACGCAGCGGGAATTGTAGTAACTTCTTATTAATAAACAGGTCAATATATTAAGCTTAAAAAAAAGTTGTATCATCTAAGACAAGGGGTAGGCCGTAGCTGGCGCCCTCTACTAGCAACATCAAAAGTATGGACGAATTTGAATTTCTCGCTTTAAAGAATCCCCAAATCTTCAATTTTGTACCGCTATGTCATTTAGTTAAGAAATTATTACGAAAAAACGAAAACTAAATTAAAAGTTTCACACCCCTTATCTTAGTTATTATCAACTTTGTGATAAGGCAAATTTACTTTAATTGCATTATTTCGACCTTAGAAATCTGCTGTTGCTCTGGGTCCCATTACTTTTGGTACACCCTGTATAAACATAGCTCTTAAGGTCCCCACAGACCTCGTTCTTTTTAAGCAGTTTTAATCGGGGCGATCAACAGCGTCGATTAACATTGCCAGTTTGTGGGCCAAAACCGAACATAGCAACGAAGTGTGTGAAGCAAAACGTTTTTAATCGTTATTCTTGTAAGAAATAAACACGCTTTATTTACGTTTTTTGGTGAACGACACAAAACACGAAAGAAAAAGTGAAGAACTGCAGCTTTAAGCAATGAAAACGGTTTAGAATTAAATTAAGTGTAGGGAAATAAAAGTTATAATCGTCCGACTGAGTAGTCTTGATTGGCAATTAAGGTTAATTCCCACATAGCAGTGCCGCAACACCGCGTCGCGACTACCCATAGTAGTGCAGCAGCAGCGCGTCGCGTCGGGGCTATTCTCACATAGCAGCACAGCAACAGCATCCGCTGCAGATTGATTTCAAAACGTCATCAGGTCAGTAGTCGTCAGAGTATATATCCGAAACGAATGTCATTCAAAATGAGTTCATCGTCTAGCGGTGATGATGTATTTGCTGTTGCTGTGTTGTTATTCAGTGAAGAAAAAAGAAAGAAGCGAAAATATTGGGTGCACAATTTGTGGAAACACCGGCTTGAAGAAGGCCAGTTCCATTTACTTACGGGAAGACTAAAGGAAGATGAAGTAAAATTTTATAACTATATTAGAATGTCACGAGAAAAATTCAGCGAGCTCGTAGAAATTGTTTTCCCACATTTTATGTTACAGGACACCAAATGGAGAGCATGTACTGGAATTCCCACTTGACCGCGCAGCGACGCCACGTCACCCAACAGCAGCATACAACGCTCTCGGAGGCTTGGTTTTGATGCGCCGTGCTGCTGCCGCGCCGCACTGCTTATGTGGAAACTGGTACATTTAGATATTTGAAAACTTTAGGAGCAGCATTCACAGCGACGCGACGCGCGGTTGCGGCACTGCTATGTGGGAATTAACCCTAAGAAGATTAAAAAGAACGATAGTCTGTGTGGCCCTGCAGTTGTTCACTTTTTCTTTTGTGTTTGGTGTCGTTCACCAAAAAGCGTAAATAAAGCGTGTTTATTTGTTACAAGAATGACGATTAAAAACGTTCTGCACCGCACACTGTGTTTATAAATGAAGACAGACGAATCGACGATTAAGATTTGAAGCGCGGCCAGAAATTTTCACCGACGGTGTTATGTTCGATTTTCGCCCACAAATTGGCAATTTTAATCGACGGTTATGATCGCCACGATTAAAACTGCTTAAAAATAACCAGGTCTGTAGGGGCCTTTAAACCTAAAGATACAGTGTGTAAAAAAATATAACTTAAATTTGCCTTTTTTTTTCAAATCAGGTATTTTAATTTAAATAACACTTGGTATAGTAAAAACATTGACAGAAATACACCCTTGATGATAAATTTTCAGTATTATTATGAACCAGTGGCATAGTTTCGGGCAATTTGGACCAGTTGCGTAGTTTCGGGAAATTTTATTTATTTTTCTACCATTATTTTGTCATTATTTTTTTAATAATATTATTATTGATAGTTTGGTACATTTTACTTATTCTCTACTCAGATCCACATACAAATGGCAAATATGTTTCTTAGTTTTGTGGCGAATTTAGGTTTTGATATGTTTTTTTGGGAGTTTTTGCCTTGAAATTTCCAAGAAAATGGGACCAGTTCGGTCCAGGTCCCAGGGTATAGCAAACTGAGCCTGCTTAGCCCTATTGACGCCTATGAATTTGCAGATCGCCTGCAACAAAAAAGAAGAGAAACCTCCCAAAAAACGTAAATAAGTATTTTTGATTTTTTGGGTTTTTATTTATTTTTTGTTTGCCGTCGATCTGCAAGTTCATAGGGGTCAATAGGGATGAGTAGACTAAGCTCGCTATACCCCGGGACCTGAACCGAAGTAGTCCCATTTTCTGGAAAATTTTAAGGCAAGTATTCCCAAAGAAAACATATCAATACAAATGGTAGTTTTGAATTAACTCAATAAACTTAACGGCTTTCGAGATATTCTAATTTTAAAGTTGCATGATACGAAAAAGTGCATTTAAAAAATAAAGCAATTGTCATTTTTACAAAAAAATTTAAAAGTGTCCACCCGTTACGTGTATACTATTATATTGCGCTAAATTTCGGGGATCTTTGTAAATTCTTTATTCTAAAATAATGAAAATAGGTCTGTATAATGCAATAGGCCTGCCGTCAACAAAATAATTACTTAAAAACAGATTACTAAGGCATCCCTTAAGGAACTCCGCTTTAATCGCAAGCATTAACTTACATCGCTAGCATGGCATGTCTTTAGAAATTTGGTCGCGGTAAGTAACAGGCCTTAAGTTAATGCCTCTCGGAAGGTAACAATCTGCATTAATTCAGCGAGCTACGTCTCAGCTTGTCCGCATTTTTCTAATTTCATAAAATTTACGTTTAAAATGAGGAAGGCTTTAGTGTTGCCAACCTTAAAACGTCAAGAATGTTAACGTTACAAAAAGTGAAAAGTCACCGAACAAAAATGTTAATTTATTATTTTTTTTTTAATTTTAGTCGATTCAAGTTTAAAAATTTTAAGTATTAATTATGTAAATTATATTTTAACTATTATATGTACATATTACTTTTTAAAAACTTTTAACGTTGTTTGTTATGCGAAAAATTAAATACAATTATTTTATTTAAAACAATTTAATATGACTTGTTTATTGACTTTACGAAAAGGCAATTTAATATTTTAGACACAGCTTTTTCTTTCCCCTCTCCATTTGTATAAAGGTTTTAAAAATTGCTGATAAAGAAATATTCAGGTTATCCGCGCTGCGGCAGTTGACATCTAGTCCATTTAAAACGCGGGTTGTGGGTGCTTAACTTCGCTGCAAGTGGAGACTACCTTCAGGGTACGTTTTTTGGATCGTCAATTTCGAATAATGGGGTCTTGCAGCTCGAAAATTCTGACATCACCCCTAAAAATTCAAAAAACGCACTTTTAGGGTTTTTTTTAACAAAAAGCTTATAAAAAAACTTATAAAAATGCTTTTTAGGCACATAGAAAATACTTTCAGGTTACGTTTTTTGGGTCGCTAATTCTGAATTGGTGGGTCCCAAAACCTTTAAAAGCGTCTTCCCTAAAAGGGCAAAAAACACCCTATTTAGTTGTTTTAAGAATAATCTTATGAAAAATTTATATAAATTATTAATTATTTATAAAAAATTATATTTTTAATAATAAATTTATTATATTAATTTAAGCCCAAATTAAATTTTGGGTAATTCATTGGGGGTGAAACAACCCCCAATCATCCCTAAAATATCGTATTGTACAATTTTTTAAATTTTAAATGGCTTTTCATTCAAAAAAAGGCTAATGTAAAAGTAATTATTGTAAACTAATTGTTTTTATTTTACAATAAATTAGATATTTTTTTTACCCCCAAAAGGGAGATACGGATTTATTTTAGTTGTTAATGGGATGCGAGGGTTACTTATAAACCCTTAAGGGATGAAAATATATATTTTTTGTTGGTGAAATAGCTCTTTATACAAAATTTTAGGCAAAAAGCACATTTTTTTTCGTTTGCATCTTTTTTATGTACGATATTTCAGGTATGATTGAGGGTTGTTTCACCCTAACAAAATACCCTAAAAAATTTAATATGGTCTTAAATAAATATAATGTCGTAAACAATACAAGTTTTTATCAATATTAAATACCTAATTTCTATCAATTTTAAATGAGATTATTCTTAAAAAACCTCCAAAAAGGTTGTTTTTGCTCTTTTAGGGGTGTTCCCGGGGTTCAAGGGTTTTAAGACGGAATCAACGACCAAAAAACCATACCGTATTTTGTAGGTGCCTAAAGAGCATTTTCATAAGTTTTTTTTTATAAGATTTTTGTTTAAAAACCCCTCAAAAAGGTTGTTTTTACATTTTTAGGGGTGATGCCAGAGTTTCCGGACTACGGGACACCAAAATTCGGAATCAGCGACCCATAAATCGTATCCTGAAGGTAGTCTCCACTTGCAGCGAAATTGGGCATCCAGGACCCGCGTTTTAAATTGACTTATCAGGTAGAGCTTGTTTCCTTTAGTTATAGTATATGCAAGCATTTTTAGGTTGGATCACATGGATCCGGTTGTTTAAAAAACAAAAATCACTAGAATCAGCGTAGAATCTGCTGATTGACGTTTATCACCCAGTAATGAATTTAAGGTTTTTTAATTTTTTGATCAAATTTTTCTTGTGTTTGGGTGTGTTGTTTCGTTTTTTACAGTGATAAGTAAAATTAAAGATTACTGTGCACTGATTTTATTTTCTAGTGTGGACTGTTAGACATTTTTTATATATCATAATTTATTTTATTTTAAAGTAAGTTAAAGTTATTTTTATAGGTTTAAAAAAAAACTAAAATGGATATTTTTTAGAGTGTGGATCACAGTGATAACTGTATCTTCAGTTTGGGAAAGCTTCGAAACCCACTTCAGATCTGTGATAAGTCGAAGGTATAAAATAATAACCTAAAAAATAATAAAGAGTACTTAAACAAACTTTTGTTTCATAGTTGAACAAACCGAAATATATGGCATTACCTGTCCTTCATTTAATAGAATCATAATCTAAAAAGACATCCGTAGATGTGCTAATCTAGTTTCAAGATATAAATAAATGCATGTATGTTTTTAGAATTCCAGCCATGCACATTAAGATATTTCTTATGTGCAAAATGTAGTGGCCGTTGCTGACAATGTAAGTTAAAGGTAAAATATGTAATTTATAACTAACTTAAGTTTTAAAATGCTACTATATAGCTAAGCCTCTTCTTAATTATATCACATTTATAGTAGTGCCTAAAAAAGATAACATATGTCGTGCTTTATTAATCTGAGAAAATTGCTTACTGGAAAGTTGGTGCTAGTTGGAAGGTATTGTATTTTTACCTAGATTTGTACTGTAGCTTTTGGATATCTGGTAAAGTTAATATGTGGCAGGTGTAACACGATCCAATTTTTATTGCATGTTTTATAGAAATTTCAGAAACTTAAGTAAGCTAGATTTAAAAGCTATCCTAAAAAGAAATGCTCCCTTAAGTTGTCACTTCGGAATTTCTGTAAAGTTACAGCCAAAATTGCATTGTATCACACCAGCTTTTAGTTTTAAAAATGCTTGTAAGTCATCATTTTTTTTATTGTAAAATATTTATTTTTTATATTAGTATGAAAGTACTATGATGGATATTTGGCAAAAGAAATGGTATGCCTTGCTATAGTGTTTATTAACAACGGGATTTAAAAATTCGTTTTAGTCTGCAACACATCACCTGCTCCTCCAAGTACTGCTCAGAGTACTGCTTGCATTTACGCATGCATGTACCTACGTATATAAAATAAAAAGGAAATAGGATTAGCAATCACTTTTTTATTTAATATTTTGTTTGTTAAGAAAAAATGTACCTCGCCTGTAATTTGTTATTTGTGATAAACTTTCTGAACAAGCTTCCTTAGTAGAACTTTATGGGAAAGGAGAATTTAGGAACTCAGGGGTTTTTTGTTTTCCACTGTGCGTACTTGAGATAAAATAAAATTATTGTTCTATAGATAGATCATACTTACTAGAAAAAGTATAATCTTAAAATATCTATAAAATATCCTTCTGCACAGAGTTCTAATAAAGGCTCGTCGTGACATACCCGGTATACACATACAGTATAATCCATAATGTTTGCAACATATGAAAAACGTTTTTGTTATTAAATTCTTAGGAAATTTAACCTTAGATAAAACTTTATGCATAAAGCAAAACCAATTTTGGTAGCATCTTCAGCTTAAAGTGAATTATACAGTTCTCGAAAAATACGAAAATGTGGCCCTAGATTGTAAAAAAATATTTAAGGTTTTCGTATTTAAAACAGCAAAATAATGGAACACAAAAATACAGGATTTAAAGATAATTATATAAAAAAGCCTGATTTGGCTTTAGGTCCAGTCTTTTTTGCAGTGCTACATTGTTATGTTTTATTTTTTTATTATTATTTATTTTAGATAACATTTGCTGCAACTGGTATAAGTCTGGTAAACATTAAAAATTATAGGGATGGATCTTATAGAAAACTTGGAGAAAAAGTCTAAGCCTACGAAATTCGCCATAAAATATATGACGTGCATGTCAAAAGTAAGTAGATATTTAACTACTAACGGCCGAGTGATGATCGCGTTGTTAAATTTAAAACGTCATTGTCAGTGTTATTCAATGATTTTAGTAGGAAACCCGTCAAAATCTGACTTTTTGTTAAACATTCCAAACCGCTGTTAACTTTTAACAATTCCTAAGTCCATTGCTAAATTTAACAACGCGATTATCACTCGGCCGTAAGACTAATTTTTATTTTTAATTGAAATATATCTATAGCCTTCAACGATTTTGGTTGATAGGTTTCAAGCCTACATGGACTATCTTAAGATAAAAAAAGAATTTACTTTTAAAAATGGTAATGTCCACATTTCAGAAAAAAATTTGGCCTTTGCGTAATCTTTAAGAAAAGATTAAGTATAAGACGTATTAAGAAAAAATATGTTTAAACTAACAAAAAAATGCCTTTTTCTTAAATATGGACTCTTTATATCTAAAAAAGGGCACGATATCTTTTTTACTAGTTTGCCGTTCCCCCTTGATGGACAACTGCCACTTCTAAAGCCTTAAACGGTTCCGATAAATTTATTTCATAGTTTATAAGCATTTTATTATGTTAATGATGCTTTAAATAAATAAATGATATAATCATCAACTGATATTTTATAATTTGAACTACCTATCTTAAGAATTATTTTAAAAACATTATAAAATTGGATGATAATAAGGGATATCGAACCATCCTTTATAGTGAGGTATTATATCAGGATATTTCAATTAGACTGAAACTATAAAAACAACAAAATACACGTTCACCATTAAGGTATTATTTAAAGTTAACTTTTAAATAATATTGTTAAAAAATCAAAATCGTTTTAAAAACAATATGTATAAGAAAAAACAAAAATATTTCTGAAAGGTATAAAAACAATTAATAACCTATTTACATAAAATTTAAATCCCATAATATTAAAGCTTTTATTTTTATTTTTAAAAGCTCAGTTTAAAAAACCAGGCATGTCTTTTTTTATTATTAGTTATCCTTTAATGAAATAAAGTTTCTAGTCTACCGATAAATAAATAAATAAAAAAGCTACTATAATCTTTCAAAATAGGAAGTTATATTTATACAAATTAAACGAAATATTTTATTTATAATAAACCACACCCAGCCTAATAAAAACAAAATTTTCTGTGGCAAAAAAACGGTTACTGAAAAACTTAAGTTATCCAGCAAAACTTTTACTATCGTCAGATGAATAGGTGCGTTAATTGCAAGGATCCCATGCGAGTGGAATAACTAATGGAGATGGCATCTTCCCTGAATACAAAATATTTGTTTAGTAATTTTGTAAATACGGTCGAGCTCATTTTCACGTTTCTTTATGAAAATAAACTCTACGATAAGTGGATGTTGACAAAAAGTGTTATCTTTATTTCTTTGTGCTGCATAAGGACTTTTGTTAATGACTAGATGAGATTTAACTTTTTTGAAAAGAAAATTTATTTTTTATTAAAATAAAAGAATTCACTTGTTTACATTTTAAATGATACTTATTACACCTTTGTGCCTTGAAGAACATATAGGTTAATTGTTTACACCTAATGGTGCTGGATCAATCTAATAGAAAATATACTATATTATATAATTTTTTCTCCAAAAATCCTAAGGGTCTATTTAAACTTACTTATACCGATTAATTTTGTCTTAATTTATAATTTTAATGCGCAGTGTACAGTGTACAGGGTGGCCCAAATTGGACACGTTTAAAGGAAAACCCCCCTTTTGAAAGATATAGATGAAAACTAATGTTGGTGTCTGAAGCTCAATTTTCGTCAGTAACATAATGGTAAAAACCGCACATCGATATCTCTTACCGTTTTTGAGTTTCAGGATGATTTTCAAAAATGTGTATTTTAAAATAATCGCTGTAACTTTTTTGCTATGAAAAATTTTTAGTTTCTGTTAAAACATTTTTAAAGCAACTTTTGACGCAGAATTAAATTGTTTAATGGCCGAGTGATGATCGCGTTGTTAAATTTAGCAATGGACTTAGCAATTGTTAAAAGTTGACAACGGTTTAGAATGTTTAACAAAACGTCATTGTCAGTGATATTCAATGATTTTAGTAGGCAACCTGACACAAAATCTGACATTTTGTTAAACATTCTAAACCGTTGTTAACTTTTAACAATTGCTCAGTTAACAACGGTTTAGAATGTTTAATAAAATGTCAGATTTTGAGAGGTTGTCTACTAAAATCATTGAATAACACTGACAATGACGTTTTTTTAAACATTCTAAACCGTTGTTAACTTTTAACAATCGCTAAGTCCATTGCTAAATTTAGCAACGCTATCATCACTCGGCCGTTTGTATTGTTTTTTAGAATTAATAGTTATTTAGTTATAAACAAAAAAAACAACGCTGGCCAACGGGTGGGACCTTGGCTGGCTGTCCAATTATTGTCAAAGTTGGCTGCTAAAAAATAACTAATTATTTCAGCGTTGTGAGGCGGTGCCCTGTCTTGCTGGAAAAATATGTTTCCGAGTTTAATTAGAGGTAGGTCATTAATAAGGGATTTTATTTGTTGCCTTAAAATTTGCAAATATAGTTGAGAAGTAATCATAAATTAATGGGCCAATAATTTTACCTCTTAAAATACCTGCCCAGATACTTAACCCAAATCTTCCTTGATTTCTTAGCTCCACTACTAAATGAGGGTTTTGTTGCCCCCCAAGTATACGAAATATAGCAATTAAAAATACCGACACTGCCTATATAAGCCTCGTCAGTCCAAATACAATTCAATGGGAAATTGCGCCTACGGTTACATTTTCCCAGGAATCACCGACAAAAATCTATCCGGCGTTCAAAATCTTAAAGTCTAAGACTATGCACTCTTCTGGTGCTTTGTGGTTTATATTTGTGTTTATTTAAAGTTCGTCTAACATTAGTCCTTGCCAGTCCTGTAAATGTTTTTAATTTTTTATTTACTATTTTTTCTAACTTCCTATCCTCATTTGTTGTATACTGCTTTAACCTTTTTTTTCTTAAACTGGCCACAATTAATAAGGTTGTGTCGCAATCTTCCAAAAATATTTCTTCTTTTTGGATATTGGTCGCGGTATAAATTGCTTGTTGCTTCTGCATTCTCTTCGGCTTGTATAAAACAAACCAGCATATCCCATTTTTTTATATTTTTTAAATTTATTTGAAAGATCAGCCTTCATCTTTGCATCTTTTCAGCCAAAACCACAATTTGACAGTCACCAGTAAGCATTTGTTTTCTGTACCATCAAAAGCGTACATGTTCAAAGTGGCGAATTTTTAAAAACTCCCTATTTCGTAGGAAACTTGGGCAAAATATCAAGTGTGCTATATTTTTAATAAGGTAATTTAAAGGTATTCTTAATTATTTAAAAATATGCAGGGTGTCCGATATAAAAAATCAATTTTTCTATTAATAACTATTAAAATAATATTTTTAAAAAAAGTATACTTAAACCATTAATTATTACGAAAAGTTGCTGTAAAACTGTTTTTACAGAAACTCAAAATTTTCCATAGCAAAAAAGTTACAGCGAAAAATGCACATTTTTAAAAAACACCCCGTAACTTAGAACGGTAACCGATATGCGGTTTTTACCAATACATTTTTGACGAAAATTGACCTTCAGACACCAACTTTAGTTTTTGTCTATCTTCTTCAAAAAGGCGTTTTTTCCTTTAAAAGTGTCCAATTTGGCACACCTTGTACAGGGTGACGCCTTCTTGATAGATTTCCTCAGCATTAGAAGCACGCCTTTGAATTTTAGTTGTTATTAAGGATAAAAAAAGCAACTGTGTATAGAATTTTACGTTAATCCAATGGCGTGCTCAATTTTGTTACCAGTTACAGTTTGGAAAATATAATGCAATGTTTCTTTTGTAATAGGACACCCTAAATTTTGCATATCTTGTATAAATTAATAATATTTGGCTTTTTAATTTTTTAATATTTTTTATATATTTTATTATTTATTTATTATCATTAATTTATTAATCTTGTATTATTTTATTAAACGATTATAGGCAAGCAGGTTTTTATCTAGTCTTTTAAAAGTATTATTGCTTGGTTGCCTTTTTATCGAATATGTAGTAAAATACTTCTGTAAAGCATTTTCACTTTTTTCCTCCTGTATGTAACATTTAATAATATGATATATTTTAAAATTTCTAAACTCAAATCCATTTAAATTAAAATGTAAGCATACGAAAACACGGAAGTATTAAATTCTTATTTTTGTTTAAATATTATACAAAATATTGGAGCAATTATTTGTTTTTAAGCCAACTTGCATTTTACTAAATAAAATGCGTACTTAGTAAATTAAAATTAAGACTATATACAAAAAAATCAGATAATAATAATTAAAGAAAAATATTTTTTATTTTTTTATAAAAGTAATTAATTTAAGGATTGATGGGTTTATTGCAATGTAGATGCAATAAAATGCATCAGCCGTTATGAGGATTATTTTTGTTTTTCTTTTTTTTATGTTTTTTTTTTTATTAGGGAATTTTAAATTTTTGTCGCTATGTTTGTAATATATGTATACAATAATCGTTTGAGTGATCGTTTAAAATGTGTGTTTATGTTGAATTTTAACACTGACTACTCATGGAAATCTCTACTAATAAGACGTTCTGATGAAGGCCTATACTAGAGCAATTTTTTTTTAAATTTTTTTTAAAAAAATAAATATACATATATATATATATATATATATATATATATATATATATATATATATATATATATATATATATATATATATATATATATATATATACTTTTATTATTTAGTATTCTTGGGTTTAAAGGCAGATAAAACAAAATGTTCTAAATAAAATATAATTTTAAATTAACATTTCGGCTCTCTATATGAGGCCTTCTGAACGTCTTATTAGTAGAGATTTCCTATGAGTAGTCAGTGTTAAAATTCAACATAAACACACATTTTTAAACAATCACTTAAACGATTATTGCATACATATATTACAAACATAGCGACAAAAAAATTTTAAAATTTTCTAATAAAAAAAAAAAAACATAAAAAAGAAAAACAAAAAAATTATAACGGCTGATGCGTTTTATTGCATCTACATTGCAATAAACCCATCAACCCTTTAAAATTTAAATTTTTTTTATAAAAAAAAAAAAAAATATTTTTCTTTATATATTATTATCTAATTTTTTTGTATATAGTCTTAATTTTAATTTACTAAGTACGCATTTTATTTAGTAAAAAAGCAAGTTGGCTTAAAAACAAATAATTGCTCCAATATTTTGTATAATATTTAAAACAAAAATAAGAATTTTACTTCCGTGTTTTGTATGCTTACATTTTAATTTAAATGGATTTGAGTTTAGAAATTTTAAAATATATCATATTAAATGTTACATAGCAGGGGGAAAAAGTGAAAATGCTTTACAGAAGTATTTTACTAATTCGAAAAAAAAGGCGAACCCAATAATACTTTTAAAAGACTATAGATAAAAACCTGCTTGCCTATAATCGGTTTAATAAAATAATACAAGATTAATATATTAATGATAATAAATAATATAAAAATAATAAAATCCCCCTATATAAAAATTTTAAAAAAAATTAAAGCCAAATATTATTAATTTATACAAGATATGCAAAATTTGGGGTGTCCTTTTTAAAGAAACATTGCATTATATTTTCCAAACTGTAACTGGTAAAAAATTTGGGAGCACGCATTGGATTTAGGTAAAATTTATAACAGTTGTTTTTTTTATCCTTAATAATAACTAAAATTCAAAGGCGTGCTTCTAATGCTGAGGAAATCTATCAAGATGTCACCCTGAACAAGAGTCCCAAAATTTGGGACACTTTTAAAAAAAAAAACCCCTTTTTGAAGAAGATAGACAAAACTAAAGTTGGTCTGAAGGTCAATTTTCGTAAAAAAATGTATTGGTAAAAACCCCCATATCGGTTACGCCTTAAGTTACGGGGGTTTTAAATGTGCATTTTTCGCTGTAACTTTTTTGTTGAAAATTTTGAGTTTCTAAAACAGTTTTACAGCAACTTTTTTTGAATATTAATGGTTTAATACTTTTTTAAAAATATTATTTTAATAAGTTATTAATATTTAATTTTTGATATCGGACACCCTATATTTTTAAATAATTAAGAATACCTTTAAATTGCCTAATTAAAATATAGCACACTTGATTTTTTGGGCCCAATTTTCCCACGAAATAGAGGGGTTTATGCCATTTTGAACATGTACGTTTTGATGGTACAGAACCAAATGCTTACTGGGGGGACGGGCAAAATTGTGGTTTTGGCGAAAAGTTTTAAAGATGAAGGTTTGATTTTTTAAATAAATTTAAAAATATAAAATGGGATATGCGGGGTTTGTTTTATACAAGCCGAAGAGAATGCAGAAGCAACAAGCAATTTATACCACCAATATCCAAAAAGAAGAATATTTTTGGAAGATTGCGACACAACCTTATTAATTGTGGCCAGTTTAAGAAAAAAAGGTTAAAGCAGTATACAACAAATGAGGATAGGAAGTTAGGAAAATAGTAAAAAAAAAAATTAAAACATTTACAGGACTGGAAGACTAATGTTAGACGAACTTTTAAACACAAATATAAACACAAAGCCCCAGAAGAGTGACAACGAAATCACTACCCAGCTATTTCTTGAATAAAAACATAAAATTTTCAAATGTTAGGATGCTATAATATATCATAAGAGCTGATTTTGGATATTATAACATAAAGTATGGGAAAACAAATAAATGATATAAAAATAATTGGGTTTTTTAAATTTTTTTCTGAAAATCATCTGGAGGTCATAATTTCCGGTGCTGCGAAATTTTCATTACTCAAAATTTAATGCACCTGATTTTTTTTTTTAAATTTTACTTCAAATTTTAAAAATCTGATAATATCCAACCTATTTGTAAATGCGAAGATAAACGATCGAATGGAAAAGGTAGGGGAAACAAATAAACGTTAGAAACATTTAGAAATATTTAATATTTTTTAATTTAATTTAAATTTTTTTTTTAAATAACTATTTAAAAAATGCAAAAATTATATTAAAATAAAAAAATTGCTCCAAAGAGACGGCCTGAATTATTTTAGGCTTATTAATTTTCTAACATTTATTTGTTTTCCCCTATAACTGCATAATTGGTCGTTGGAACATCTTCAATCGTCATTTTCAAAACTAGTAAAGATAGGTATAGGATATTATACAGATTTTATATCAGGAATGACCCGTAGAATCCAAATTTTAAAAATATAGGGTGTTGCATTTAAATTTTTTAAGTAACATTATTAGAAAGGTCATTGCACTTCAAAGCCGGAAGTAGTTTTATTATGACCTCCACATATAAAAAGTCTGCAAAAATAAATTAAATATATTTAATTTTTTTTTATCATTTATTTGTTTTCCCATAAAACTGCATAATGTGCGGAAGTTTGACACATTTTTAAACGCCATTTTCTTAAAAACTAGCAGAGATAGGTATAGGATATAATATATTTTATATCAGGAATGATCCTTAGAATCCAAGTTTTGAAATATATACAGGGTGTTCCATTAAAAACAAAGTTGATGTCGTTCCGGTTTACCGGAAGTGATAGACACATGTTATAATATCCAAAATCGGCATCTTATAATATAATATGTCATTCTAAAATTAAAAGTATTTTATTCAAGAAAAAAAGAAGGGCTGGGTAGTGATTTCGTTGTCAGCCGGTATATTGGACTCAAAAATTGGTCCAATATGTGTGTTTTATACAGATTTAGTTCAGAGTTTCTAGTTCAGGTGGCGCCTAGCGTCAACATTTAGTATATGAAATTAAAACTTATTACATAGGACCGTCGTTATTAAACCTAGAATCGGTAACACCGTAGCCGCTGCTTACACGGCTTGGTTGCGGGTTTTTTATTAGTAACCATTTATCTAAGATTTCACGTATTTATTCAGAACGTTGATATTTGCATCATTTAATAAGTTTAAAAATACGTGCGTTTTAAAATGAATATGTTTTATACCGGATGTTTCTCACAGGTCGTTCCTTCCTATAATTTATTTTTTTTTAGATAAAAATATGAAAAGATGAAATATGGTGGGTTGTATAAGACATAAATTTGATTAATTAACGTTTTAACTATTTTTGTCTCCTCAGGTTTAACAGGAAATGACAACAACATTTGTTAAACGAAAGTGACAAAAAAATTGAACCCAGTCAGTTAATTTTTATTTTTACTTAAAATTTGATATTTTTATTGATCAAAATATAGAAAAAAACTACCTTGAGATGGCTACACCCGCACCTGGTATCATATACTCCGGGTGTCAGTGATTTTATTTCATCTCGTTTTTTGTATTTTGTTCTCTTAATAACTTTGTTTTTCTTTTTTTACTGACTGCAGTATGTATTAAGAAATTAAAATAATAAAAAAATAGCATTTAATTCAAAATGTTTAATGGCAATTTAAAACTAAAACATCGAGTTTTAAATTTCACAACATATTTTCCTGAAAAAATAGTTATTTTCCAATCCTGGTTTTACATAAAAATCAATAAAAACAAAACAGTTACAAAAACTAAGCTAAACATTTAGAAAATAAAACAAGCTGGTTCAGGACACCTGATTTTTTTGATGAATTTCAACCACCTGTAACTTTTTTAAATTTTTTTTTTTGTGTTTGATTGGACAATTTGTCCTTATTTTGCTTCTGATTAAAAAATCGAATTTAAATTATTAATTTTCTCATTATACAGGGTGTTAAAGGAGGCAAGGTAAAATTGCAAAAGTTCTTGAAGCAGGTGGCAAAATTTCCAGTTGTTTTTTTTTTTTTTGTTAAAATGCTGTAGTTTGTTATTATAGAGCATCGATAGATTTATATCAGATTTTGTTATTTTATAATGCTAACATTAGGGTTTTAAAATTAAGGTAAGTTTTACTAATAAGTAACATTTTGGTCTTATACAGGAGTAAAAAAACAAAATGGAGTGGTAAAATTTTTGAGAATCGATGAAAGTGTTTCTTTAATTGGTTTGTAAATAGGCGGTATGCTTTGTTTTGATTATTGCTTGGCCTATTTAAACACTAAATTGATATCTCGAAAGGGTTTTTTCTTTTTGTCGTATACCTTGTTTATGCCATTTTGACCGGTTGGAATTTTAACATAACAGCGGGTTAATAGTAATTAAGTTCATTATGAGTAAATATGGTTTATTTAAAATTAAGGATTTAAAAATACCTTAGACATGAGATAATACTATTAATTACAAATTACCAATAATTTTTGGAAAAAATATGCAGGGTGTTCCAATTCTAACTTACTTACTACTTTCGGGTAACTAGGTAAATACTGACTTGGTTTAATATGGGGGCCAAGGCTGCGCTATGCCATCTCTCAGCATAAAAATATTTTCCTGACAATTGTCGAAGATATGCGAAGCGCGTTTTTATTGATATAATTTTTTATACCGATGGAAATTTATTGTCTGACTTTTTGGCTTACGAGGGCCATTTATCAGACGCTTTCTTTCTTTTTTGGCGCCAAAATGTCTAAATAACGATATTTTTTAAATTTTTGCTATGTAATATTACAATTTTAAACTCGCTTTCTAAGACTTTTGTTTTATATAATCCGTTTTCAAAACTTGTTTGTCGCTTTAACAAAATATTATTTTTAATTCGCAAATAGGTAAATTAATTATATTCCGGAATAACATTTTTTATATGCAACTTTACTACATTATCAAATAAAATGAACAAAACAAAAAAATATGGTATTTTGTCATTTGGCGCCAACGGAAAAAAAAAAAAAAGAAAGCGGTTATTAATAATGGCCAGTATAAGCCACAAAGTCAGACAATAAACTTAGAAAACAATTGTAGTAGGTTAAAATTGAAACACTCCTGTAAATTGGTTTATGATCAAATATCATAATTCAGGTACGTATTATTTAATTTACTGCAATTTTATGAGAATAAAATAAAAAGATATTTAAAGTACTTTTTACGTGGTTTCAGTGATTTTTTAAAACTTTAAGTATGACTATACATTCCGTTTATTTTAAAGTTGTATGTCAATATTAGTGCTGCCTAGTAATTTAATATTAAAGGTGTTTATTTTACCTGGGTCACTTAAGATTTGAACCTAACCGTAAGTGTCCAACACTATAAAATTTAACCCTAAAAACGCGGGACAGCTGTCAGATTTTAAAGTTATTCGTTACACAGACTATACTCAGTGTCTTTATACAGACATTAACTTCATTTTTTTAATGGGACACTAATTAGGTTATACAGGGTGGGGCAACTGCCACGGAGTTTATACGAAAGCACGTGAAAATTTCAGAAATTCTTTGCGGGATGTATAGACGGTAGAGGACCTTCATTTAAAATATTTACTTATACAGGTGATTAGAAAAAAGTACTATATCAAAGTTGTGGTTTTTTAAATGGGACACTTATATTTTTATCAATTTGGATTCTAGACAAATAAAGCCATATCCCGATAATTTAATCCTTACTTTTGAAATATTTGGTAAATTTCTGATTTTGTGAACTTTAGTAAATAATTTTTTTCTCGTAAATATTTAAACTAGAATTAATTACCATAGCCAATATTTAGTAAACATACTATTACTACGATATAATTTAACATTTTTATTAAAATATTATACAGGGTGGTCAAAAAATATTTAACATTATGAAACGTTCTTTTTGCAAATAACTCTCCTTCTTATTTTGTGAAACACCCTGTATTTGACTATTTAATATTATGCAGAATTTTATTACCAATTCATTGACATAGGTTTGCCTATATACCTAAAAACCATTTTTTAATTATTTCGAATTTTGTGTAGGGCGTGCATTTAACACGTATAGTATTACCATAATAAAATATTTTTAAACTAAGGAGGCTTTGACACAGAGACGATACGATTGTTATTACTATGTTATTACGTTAATGCACGCCCTACACAAAATTCGAAATTATTAAAAAAGTTACTGGTTTTAGGTATAGGCAAACGCTATATCAATGAATTGGTAATAAAATTCTGCATGCGCGATATTAAATAATCAAATATAGGGTGTTCCATTTGAAATAAGAGAGTTATTTGCAAAAAGAACGTTCATAATATTAGAAGTTATTTTTTTGACCTCACCCTGTATAATATTTTACTAAATTGTTGGAACCATATCGTAGTAATAGTATGTTTTTACCAGCCATTGGCTATGGTAATTTAATTCTAGTTTAAAGTATTTACGATAAAAAAATTGTTTTACTAAAGTTCTACAAATCAGAAATTTGCAAATATTTCAAAAAGGGTGGGATTAGGTATAGGAACCTTTATTGAAACATGGCTTTATTTTTGCTCTAGAATTCAAAAAACTGATAAGAAATATAGGGTAAATCCCATTTAAAAACATAACTTTGATATGGTACTTTTTTTTTAAATCACCCTGTGAATGCAAATATTTTAAATGAAGGTCCTCTACTGTCTGTATACATCCTGCAAAAGAATTTCTAAAAATTTTCATGGGCTTTCGTATAACTCCGTATGGCTGGGGTGCCCTGCACCCTGTATGCTAAGTAATTTTTTTTTATTTTTATGTAAATATAGATTAGACTTGATATAACTGTTTTAGAGGCATAATTATTTGAAAATCGGCTACTTTCTTAACTTTTAGAGGTTGTAGAGCCCACTGTTTTTAACAGAGGAAGAAGGTTTAACATTCATATTTTAACTCAACAGTAACTCACGTCAACGGTTTATCTGATAGTGACCTGGACTTTACTCTCTTTACCTGGTAAGGTAAAAGTGATTTATTTAAAATGCAAACCAGTGGTACTAGGAGAGCACGGGTCTACTTCACCGAGTCGTAAGTTAGTGCATGCATGACCAGTTCAATAGGTGTTCGATACCGGATCGATAGGTGTTCGATACCGGTTCGATAGATGTCTAATACCGGTCTGAAAGGTGTTTGAAACCGTTCGACATCGATTCGATAGGTGTTCGAAACCGGGTATGTTAGTGGTTCGTTACGGTTTGATACCGGTATCAAACACCTATCGAACCGGTTTCCCAAACATCTATCAAAACCGGTATCGAACACTCCATCGAACCGGTATTGAACACCTATCGAACCGGTATCCAACACCTATCGATCCAGTATCGAACACCTATTGAACTGGTCATCCGCATTCACTAACGAGTTGGTGACCTTGAAGTGAGCCCGTGCTCTCCTAGCTTACCTATTCAAACCCCTATTGACACCTCTTCTGCATTCAAAAATATGAACTATCGTCTAGGACGTACAATTTTTCACTTTCTTGAATCCGATATCAAAATAGTGGTTTCTTATTAAAATCACTTTGACCTTGAAGATGAAGGTCAAGGTCAAAATTAAAGTCATCACATTAGATTTACCGTTTGATTTCCCAAAACTCTTAACAAAACTTTTTATTCTCTAGCTTTCTTATTTTCCAAGATATTTGTGTTTCCATACTTTTGGGACACACCTGATGGCACGATATAATTAATATTTTATGAAAAGCAAATATCAGCTCTATAACATCTGAAGAAATAGAGGATTTTTAATCTATTTATACCTCGAAAATAGTTGAAAAATCTAACATGCTTATATAAAATTAAATACAATTTAACGTTAACACCTAAACATAAATCTATAGGGTGTTCAATTTAAAAATAAAAATTGTTGACAAACCTAAGTACTCTTTATATTTAAAAATATAATAAAATGGGATTTGAGCTTAACCAAAATATTGACAATATTTTATTTTACAATTCTTGTAGATAAAGAAAAGGTAAAGAGTCCTTTAATCTGGCTACCTCTTGTAATAGTTCACTAATAACGCTGTTAATATTATTATTATTATTATTATATTTGTTTAGATTCTCATACTTTTTTCTCAAATAATTATAAATTATGTTAGACGAGTGATGCATTGTACTTTATTTGCATTCAATTAACGACATTTTCAACAAAACCAGTTTAAATGTGCAAAACTATTTGCGCACGGAAATGCGCAAAACTAGTTCTGCCTATATTCAACAACTTAGCAGCCTCAATTACTCGTTGCGCCCGGTGACAGGCAAAGTCATTATAATTACGATAATCGCTGATCGAGATACTTGTATTAGGCGTAATTTTCGACGAAAACCATTACTATTACTTACCGTGCGATGCATGGCTCACCAAGATGGAGAATATGCAAGGTGAAACAGGTGACGCGATATGCATGTTCGACAGCACGGTATGCCAAGAAGATATGCTCGTCACCGAGAAAATAGGACGGTAAGTGAAGCGCATGAGCCTCATTCAAGATTATACTGCGACAGAATCGCGAAACGTTTTCACAAGCTCACGCAAACGAAATAAAAATATGTTATAGCAGACAGACGCCGCACCAGAAGATTTCCAATTGTCAACGACTGCCAGTGTTTTGTAGAAATCTATTGTTTCTAATAATACGCTTGTGACTGAAAATGTTCATGACAAATGTTAACCACACTGATTGATTACAAGCCTTATTATACTGTGGAGCAATTGTTCTTTTAAACAATTCTATATTTCTAAATACTTTTTAACTTAACTGATATTTGCCTGTTGTATTTGTCAGTATTTAAATTAAAATATATTATCTAAAGAAACAATTACAGTTAACGCCATCACGAATGTACAATATTAAAATGCTGTTTATTGCATCAATATCCGCATGTTCGGGGGTTTAGACATGGTGCATTTTGTAATGCCCGACTAACTATTGAACGTAACATATATAATATATAAGATGCGTCAATAATCCCTATAAGGTTTGTCGAAATGGCGGAGTATACCGACGGCTTGCGGTGCCGTAGTTGATACGTATTGAATATATGAAAATCGTAATTTAAAGATACTCCTTCATGTATTTAGTACAATAAGATTTATTCTGAAATTTACACTGGAATTTTTCAATGTCTATTGAGAAGAATGGTCGTTAAAAGTCTACGTTACTACAGACGATAGCATACCGTGGGTCATTGTAGACTCGTGACGCAGAAATAAAGCGTTACTCTTGTGTTCGTTTCGGTGATATTAGATCGTATTCTTCATTGATGACAATTCCACTATGACTGCCTTTATTGCCAATTGGTATTTAATAGAAATAACCATATCTGTTGTACTCTTTAAAACATTAAATAAAACTACCTTTACGATGATTACGGATAACTTCAGATTTATGTTCAGATTATTTAATTCGTTCATTACAACTTCAATAAACTTCATATTTACTCATAATAGCCACAGCAACGTTATAAATAAAAGGCCTACGTTCATACAACGTAACGAAAATTTTAATGTGAAATTGCACAGTGTGAATAAACAAGAATGGTGTTGCTATTTAAAAAAGTCAGATTTCTGTACCTGGCCTTATTGGCAGAATGAATTTTTGACTTAAAACCCATTATCTACCTCTGTAATGCATCAATATGCTTTCCATAGTTGTACTCTTACATAATTATTAAACAACTTAACTAAGGGACATTTATGATTTTTTCAGTGCTCATTTCATTTAAATATTATGAGTTGCAGTGAGCGAGAAACATGAATACCAGTATGTACTAGTTACAGTTTAATCAAATGAACCTGATTGCATGATCACTGTATACACTGAACATTTCCCACCAGCCCACCCATAACATTCAGGGTGACGAAATGTCATCACTTCATGCAATGGTCCAAAAACAAAGATAAAGCCCAAGGTATAGCTGCTTTTGTAGGTGGCAATTTTTACCAATTTTCTATTTTTAAATAAATTTATGATAACATAAGGTAATTCATACCGTTGTCTATTACGGTTCTTAAATACCTGCCTTTATTTGGTACAGCCTCACAGTAACAAATACTGCTTCTGTTACTTACGTAAAATAGTAGCTACTTCACAAGTTACCGGGAGATATGCTTGGGATGTCAGCGACGCACATTCAACTCAAACAAAATGGCACAATTAATATGCATTAATGAAGTTTGGCATAACATAAGCACGGTATCATACAAATTGATTCTTTTTATAGATTTACCTGCACATTAATCACAATACCCATATATATATATATATATATATATATATATATATATATATATATATATATATATATATATATATATATATATATATATATATATATATATATATATATATATATATATATATATATATATATATATATATATATATATATACATATATATATATATATATATATATATATATATATATATATATATATATATATATATATATATATGGGTAGGATTCATGAGGAAATGTCAATACTTCAGGGTATATAGTCAGAATCTAAAAAATAAACATAAAAGTCTATATAAATTTGGGTCCGTGTCTTCCTTTTCCGAGATACAGGGTGTCACCACAGAGCTGACACATGTGCTTAGAAGTAAATGGTGGAATTTTTTAAAATTATAAAACCTAGCTTATGTTATGCCAAACGTAATTTAAGGATAATAATTACAAAAATTTAAATACATATTGTTTAATTATACATTTTGTTTGAGTTGAAATCAGATGTCGTATTTTTTTTAATCCAAATATCTCGAAAACGGTTGGTAATATCAACTTTTAACAAGTATACCTATTTTACGTAAAAATAACAACAAAGCAATTATTTAATTTACTTTAAAATGTAATACAGGGCTGTACCAAAAAGTTGTTACTGTTCAAAATAGTAATAAGACGTGTAGGTGGCTCCCTCAAGGCAAGAACCGTAATAAGACTAGATCTGAATAGGTCATACCAAAAACCCGCGGATACCAATTTTTACTCCAATAGTTACATTATCTAGATTTTATTTAAAAAATAGAAAATTAATTAAAAAATTTTAACACCCTGCTTGAAAACGAAGGCCTTGCAATCCACATTTGTATAGGCTTTTATGTTTTATTTTTGGACCTGACTACGTACATGAAGTATTGACATTTCCTCATGAATCACCCTGAATATATTAAGTGTGTGGTGTTTATAAGGGTAATTTTATTGGGAAATAAATATTCAAATAATATACAGGATGACCCATTTAAAAAGACAACTTTGAGTTAAATCTTTAAAGCTGTAACTGATACAAAAAAAATAAGTACGCCACTGGATTACTGGTAAAATTCTACATAAATATGTTTACCATTTTTCCTTCCTTACTAACAACAACCAAGATAAAAAAAGTGTAGTTTAAATCATAAATGTTTAAAATCGACGCAGGGCGTGTGTATTTTGCAAAATAACAAATATCGAAAAAATTACATCAAAAAACAAAAATTGTTTCAGTTATTAAATATAATCCCTTAGTTAAGTTGTTTTAAATAATTATATAAGAATCCTAACTAAATAAACAAAAACATAAATACATTTTCATTACAAAATTAGATAAAATAGGTTTTAAATTAAAAATTCGACCTAATACATGGCAGGTATAAGAAATAACTAAACTGTAATATCTACTTACAACTTTTTAAAACTCTACTTAACGCAAAGCCATTTTATCTTGTTTATTCTAATTCATTTTTTACTGGTAAAATTCCTTTAGTTTCACAATATTAAAATTTTCATTTACGTTTAATATTATAATTTTAATAAACCTTTATTTACTTTCTTTTATTAAACTTGTAGCTAAAAATTGTTATATATGTAAAAAATAAATATGTTTATTGTAAGTTAATAATAAAGACAAGAAGGGGAAAGACAAATCTTTATTTAACCTCATCTATTTCAAACTATATAAATCTAAGTTATCCATAATCTAACTATCAGCTAAAGAATTAGTTTTGATTTAATGTTTAAATTACAACAGATTATGGTTATTTTTAATTAAATCCCAAATTGTCATTGTACACTTAATAAAGAAACAAAGTCTTTCATAAGTGGAATTGTCATCAAACCGAAATGGGAAATACGATCTTTAAATTATACTGTCTCTAGTCCCATTATAATTCCTCCCCGGGCAAGTGGACGCAAAAAGGCCTTTGCAATTTAAACCTCTGCAATCACAGGTGATCTGCACTTTTTAGTATTACAATTATGTACATCTGCATTCTGCTCAAGTATATGTCTTTTCTTGTGAATCTCAAGTAGGCTTTGAAATATATATATACTTGTCGGGACCGACGTTACCAGCCCTTTAAACATACAATAGACAACCCTAGACCACCAAGAAGGAAATCAATAGAGAATGTAAATTTCAAAATTAAATCTTATTATTTACAACTTCTCATGCAACACTAGAGGGGTAAGCTATCTGCTTAAATTACGTTTTTCATATATTCAATACACCTTATGAATCCAAATACATAAAAACATATTTTTAAGCCATCGAAGATACAAAGATTACATACTCCGCCGACGTTACTCGACTCACGCAGGTTGCCAAACCTTTATAAAGTAGATTGTGGGGGGAAACGTCTTATATGTTATATTTTGTTACGTTAAATTAGTTAAATTTCCCGGGGCTTTTACCCTAAAAATACGCAAAACTAGTTTTGAAAAGGGTATTTCCTAAACCCAAAATTTTAATTTTTATGCGGATATTGAGCATTACGAAATGAGGACGGGTTTTCCTTTTTGAACTGTACAATACTAGTTCGGGAAACTTTCCCGAATGACCCGGGGCTTTTTGGGGGTTTTTTTTTAATTTAATTAGCGCGCAGGGTCCGTTTAAAAAATAAAGTTAAAATGTTTTTTAGATAATATTTTTTATTTAAATACTGAAAAATACAAAAATGGGCACTTCATTTTTAGGCAAATATCCAGTTAAGTTTAAAAATTATTTATTTGAACAAGAGCTTAAATGATGGGGGACTAAGAATTGAGAAACATTTTTAGGGCAAGAACATGCTCTGTTAATACACTTTTATTGCAATATATGAAATAAAACCTGTGTGGGTCCAGAAATATCGGATGATGTAGTTCTTAGTGATATTTCTTTTTATTTTTGTCGCCAACATTGTTTTCGTCTAGAAAAACATTATTATTAGAAACAAAGAAATTCGTTTCCAAACTTGTAAAAATTTTAGTCGTTATTGCTAATTTGTAAAATCCATCATCAATCGATTGAACGACTGCCATTATATTTCGTGGTGCCATCCGCCACAATCCACGTCTGGTATTCGTACAAAAACATTGTCGCCAACCAACGCTGGTTTAAATTTTTTATTTCATTGTGCGAGCATGAAATTGGCTTTACTTGAAAACCTTAACCTTTTTCACGATTCATTATTATATCGCAGGGAAAAATTGGCAAAATTTTTCATTTCTCCATCTTGAATGAAATCATGCACTTCACTATACTGTCCATATTTTTCTCAGTGACAATAGAAACCAATTTTATCTATTTCACTTGGCATATTTTTCCATTACTTTATCCTGAACGAATCCATGCACTTCACTATCGTCCATATTTCACCTGTTTCACCTTGCATATTTTATATTTCTCCATCTTGAATGAAACTATGCACATCACTTCCACAGTAAGTGTAGTAAAGTAATGAATTTTCATCAGAAGATTGTTTTTGAGTACCTGGCCTTTCCCAAAAACCGTACAACCCAGAATCGAATTCAGCTTGCATTTTCATATATACATGGGATTATCGTAATTATAATAATTGTAACATACACAATTTACGGGCACGAACGAAATTAATTCAAAAAAAAAAACAACATCATTACCCTACTTTTTAAAGTTTGGTAGGCTGTAAATAGGCAGAATTTGTTTTGCCCCATTTCAAATTGGTAAAATTAGTTTTGCATATTTAAATTGCGCAAAACTAGTTTTGCTTATTTTGTAATGTTTAAAATGAATCGTTCAAAATTAATGATGAAATTAGCAAGATCATTAAAAAAAACTAAAATAAAGGTAGATAACACAGTTTTTTTTAAATAAAGCAGTAATATATTTATTTTTTTTCAAACTTGTGTGATAAATTACTAACATAATTTTTAAAAGTTAAATATAAAAATATAAAAATTATATAATAAAAAATATATAATAAATAAAATATATATATATATATATATATATATATATATATATATATATATATATATATATATATATATACAAAAATATATATATATATATATATATATATATATATATATATATATATATATATATTTTCTTATTTAAATATATATATATATATATATATATATATATATATATATATATATATATATATATATATATATATATATATATATATATATATATATATATATATATATATATATATATATATATATATATATATATATAATAATATATATGGGTATTTGATTCATGAGGAAATGTCAATACTTCAGGTAGTCAGGGCCCAAAAATAAACTTAAAAGACTATATAAATTTGGGTCCGGGCCTTCCTATACGAGGTTGTTCACCACAGAGCTGATATGTGCTTAGAAGTAAATGGTGGAATTTTTTAAAATTATAAAACCTAGCTTATGTTATGCCAAACGTAATTTAAGGACAATAATTTATTGAAAATTTAAATACATATTGTTTAATTATACATTTTGTTTGAGTTTTTTAAAATTTTGCCATAATAAAATCAGATGCGTCATATTTTTTGAATCCAAATATCTCGAAAACGGTTGGTAATATCAACTTTTAACAAGTATACCTATTTTACGTAAAAATAACAAAACCATTATTTAATTTACTTTAAAATGTAATACAGGGCTGTACCAAAAAGTTGTTACTGTTCAAAATAGTAAAAAGACGTGTAGGTGGCTCCCCCTACAAGTAAGAACCGTAATAAGACTAGATTCGAATAGGTCATACCAAAAAACCCGCGGATACCAATTTTTACTCCAATAGTTACATTATCATAGATTTTATTTAAAAAATAGAAAAATTAATTAAAAATTTTAACACCCTGTATTTCGAAAACGAAGGCCTTGCAGACCCATATTTGTATAGGCTTTTATGTTTATTTTTGGACCCTGACTACGTACATGAAGTATTGACATTTCCTCATGAATCACCCTGTATATATTAAGTGTGTGGTGTTTATAAGTGGGTAATTTTATTGGGAAATAAATATTCAAATAATATACAGGATGACCCATTTAAAAAAGACAACTTTGAGTTAAATCTTTAAAGCTGTAACTGATACAAAAAAAATTAAGTACGCCACTGGATTACTGGTAAAATTCTACATAAATATGTTTACCATTTTTTCCTTCCTTACTAACAACCAAGATAAAAAAAAGTGTATTTAAATCATAAATGTTTAAAAATCGACGCAGGGCGTGTAGTATTTTGCAAAATAACAAATATCGAAAAAATTACATCAAAAAACAAAAATTGTTTCAGTTATTAAATATAATCCCTTAGTTAAGTTGTTTTAATAATTATATAAGAATCCTAACTAATAAACAAAAACATAAATACATTTTCATTACAAAATTAGATAAAAAATAGGTTTTAAATTAAAAAATTCGACCTAATACATTTTAAAGTGGTAGGTATAAGAAATAACTAAACTGTAATATCAACTTATAACTTTTTAAAACTCTACTTAACGCAAAGCCATTTTATCTTGTTTATTTTAATTCATTTTTTACTGGTAAAATTCCTTTAGTTTCACAATGTTAAAATTTTCATTTACGTTTAATATTATAATTTTAATAAACCTTTATTTACTTCTTTTATTAAACTTGTAGCTAAAAATTGTTATATATGTATAAAATAAATATAAGTTTATTGTAAGTTAATAATAAAGACAAGAATGGTGCAAGACAAATCTTTATTTAACCTCATCTAGTTTCAAACTATATAAATCTAAGTTATCCATAATCTAACTATCAGCTAAAGAATTAGTTTTGATTTAATGTTTTTAAAATTACAACAGATTATGGTTATTTTTAATTAAATACCAATTGTCATTGTACACTTAATAAAGAAACAACAGTCTTTCATAAGTGGAATTGTCATCAAACCGAAATGGGAAATACGATCATTAATATACTCGTCTCTAGTCCCATTATAATTCCTCACCGGGCAAGTGGACGCTAAAATTCTAATGTGGACGCGATTACCGTAGAATTCAATTAGGCCAATGTTATTTCTCTTGCACCTACAGCCACCAAATACATTTATAATTAATTTCTGGATCAAAATGTCTCAGCGTGAATAATTTATCCAAGCCACCTGTATCTACCTCTGGGTAAAGTTAGGGTTAGATTTAGTTATATATTTAGTAAATATATAATATTTTTAATTTATTGCATTAAAAACAGCTTTAATTTGTCCCATTATTCTGGCTGTTAACTTGTAAATTTTTGTTTTCTTTGTTTTATAAATATATTATATTTAACCAAAGTTTTAAATTCACACATATTTTTTTATATAAAGTACAATAAAACTTTTATTTAAACCACCAGTACATTTTCTTGTTAAAGCTGTATGCCCGGTTGATCTAAAGTTAAATTTCTTATCAAGTGATAAATTTTTATGTTATAAGAACAATAATAACGTTCATTATAATACTAGTCGTGAATAATTCGGCGTGTGTCATAATGATTGTATATGATCCAAATTTCATATAAAATTTCATATTTCGATAATATCTTTAAAAATAAATTACTTGTTGCATCTGAGTAAGTGGTGTAAAGGTAGCTTAATCTCAGTAATGTACGTAGCAACCTAAGGTAACAACGGAAATGTTAACTTGTATTCTTATGTCATTGCCAAAGCTAAATTTATTGAAAAGTTCGTTCAGCAATGTAAAATAAATGCTTTACCCCCAAAAATTAAAAATTAACCTTATTGTGCAGTAGCTGGGTCAAGCCTGAAAAGTCTGAAAGCGTATACGAAAACACCTTTGTCAATTATAAAAGTTGGTGTCACACGAAAAATGTTGAGAATATTGCGCACGAAAAGGTACTTTTAGCTTATTTTAAGAAACAATTAGTGACGAAAAAGTCTTCAAGTTTATAGAGTTATTACTTGATGTTACGAAGCACGTTGTCAATTAAAAAAAAAATGTTGACATAAGTAAGTTTAGTCACCTGATTGCGTTTTTAAAACGAGACTTCTATTCTTAAAAACCTAAAAATTACAGATTTTTGACCAAAGAAAATGTTGCAAAGTTATTACAAGAGGCGGAGAATAAAAAATATTTGCTATTGAGTGTCAATAATAATAGGTCTAAGTGTAGCATGCCGAAGAGAGGAGCTAAAAAACTTAAAAATGAAAGATGTACACAATGAAAGGACTGTTTTTAAAATTGTAATACCTAGTACAAAAACCAATGTTTCTTGTATTCATTGTAAAGTCTGGCGATGTCGAAGGAGTAAATATGGTGCAATTGTTTGTTTTTTGGTCCTTTAGAAACAGCAAATGTACAAAGCAGTGGGTACTCAAACTTTTGGAAAAATGTGCAAGACAATTGCTGCCTTTTTAAAGTTACCTTATTTTGTCGAGTACACTGTTTCCGAAGGTCTTCGGCTTCATTGCTGGCCAATTCCGAAGTGTATTTTCACACTGCCTAATTCCATATTGGCTCGAAAATAAACACAGTTGCTGAAGGATATATTAGAAAAAAAAAATAAATAATTTCGGTATCCATTCTCAAAGAAAAATCATTCTTGGGTATTTCACCGAATAATTTCTCTGAAAGAAGAAGAAACCAAAAATTTACAAATTAACAACCACAATAATAAAACATTTTTGACATCTATGTCTAACTTTACTTTAACAAATTGCAATATAGTGTTATTTAATTTTTATCGCTAATTTTGTTGTTTTTAATAATTTTTTTATATTTTTGCCTAGTAAATTGGTAATTTTTTTATTATGGTACTCAGTACTCTAATAAAATCAATATAGTACATATTCCAATAAAGGATGGCATTTTGACACTTAAAATAAAATCCATTAAAAGGTCATTATAACACGTCGGAATTTAAATATATTTATTTTCTGTCGTGTCATAATGACATTATTTAAAGGGTTATTTTTATTGTCGAAATGACACATTTTTAGGAACTGAGTTGTCAATGTTTCTATTATAGTCCTAGGACCGTAATGAAAATAAAGTAAGACATGCAATTTTTATTAAAAGCAATAACATAATTAACGATATTTAATTTTATAACAGAAATTTTACAATCTGTAATTATTCTTTCAATAAGTTTTTGTTAGGTTGTTCTCCTCAAAATTTTCTAAAAAATGGGCCACTCCGTTCCTGGTTTGAGTATAGCGAACTGAGCTTCCGCAGTCCCATTGGTTATACCCCGGGACCAGGTCCGAAGTGGTGCCATTTTTTAGAAAATATATAGAAGATATTTATGTAATAATTATGCAACCATTATTTTTAATAAACCAACACAAATAGTTACCTAATAACTAAAATTTATTTTAATAAATTAATATCATATTAGTGGTGCTAAAACATTAACTGAATGATTTATTACTATATTCTCTACGGTGTTACTCTTCCAGCCTTCGTGTCATTTAACTGTTAAGACATCCAGAAGCTCCAGAAACAGTGAACTACCTGCTCTTTCGAATACGGGAGGTTCAAGATGAATGCAATGTTTTTAAGAATAATTCCAGAATTGTGGTTTCCCACAGGTTGTTTCGTACACCTATTATGCCTAAATGACAGAAAAAGCGGCCTATTCCAATCGTCATGTTTGATAAATGGTTCTCACAGGCTTCGCTTCGCAATGTTTAATTCAGAAATGTTTCAGGGATAACAACAAAATTGCGCTAAATTTTCGTTTTTGTATTTGAAAATACAATTCTAAACACTGCTTAATTATCACATACATCTTCTAACCTTAAATCTGTCACTTTCTTTCTTCCACAAGCCCCACATACACCAATGATAATGACCACTTTCATCATAAGATATTGACGATCCTCCGCCTCCAACAGGAACTTTACAATATTTTTTTGCTTAATGAGCGGGATTTTATATAAATATATTTGATTATATATTTTTTTTAAATAATAATTTACTCCGTAGCATCAAATATTTCCTCCATAACGTAGATGATTCTAGACTTTCGGATAAGTCCTTGAAATACATCAACAATACCTTTCCATTGTTAATATCCTTCACCTTCTTTAAAATTGTTCGACAATGTTATGGTTTAAATAACACTAAAATCTTGGATTTGCATTGTCACTATTTGCTAATTATTGATACATAACGTTTCGGTTAGTAATGTCCATCCGTTTTCAAGTGATTTCAGTTATGTTTGACATGTACGTACGTGTAGCATTCAGTTCTTGTTATTTTTGAGTATCTCCTTAATATAAAGAAGTTTACGTATTCTCAAATTTTTGTATTTTTTTTTTGTTATACTTCCTAACTAGCATGCGGAATAGGAGACCTGAAATAAACTTGGATGCGGGGTGAGGGATGAAAGACCTGTGATAAACTAGAATACAGGATAAGAGACCTGGGATAAACTAGGATGCGGGATAATAGTTCGAAACGTATGGTCAATTCGCATAAACGCTGTACTCGGACCCTTCTGATCTACCTAATGTAATTGGCCGGGCAGATTCCGATGTGATTTTTAAGTCGCGTTTACACGATGCCAGTTGAGGAGACAATTGTCGGGGCCAGTTGTCTTGGGCCAGTTGCGTGAATGTCTGAGGCCAGTCCAATTGAACGAGAACTTGTTCACACGGCGAAACTATTGCCACGGCAGTTGGTGACGAAAAATGGCGGAGTCCTCATCGTCTGTTGTGTTTCGTGATGAATTGAGAGTAGTGTGTGATGATCTTTGTCGAAAATTTATCGTTGAGGCTTGCGAAGTTCTTAAAGAGAGTTAAATAAAAAAGGGGGTAGTCAAGGAAATGGCTATTGAAAAAAGACAGTCACGGAGCTTCATCGTAATTGATGAAAGAGTTACGAATGGAGGATCCATTGGAATATAAAGCTTGTCTAAGGATGAGTTTGGAGAGTTTTGACAAACTATTGCAGCTTGTTCCTTGACTGACAAAGGCAAACTGGCCCAAAACGAGATATCTACTGCCCTACCACGTTCACACGGCGGTAATTGTTAAGACAACTGCCGTGATAGAGTGGTGAGGTGCGCCAAGTCAATTGTCCTTTGTCTACTCCTAAAGACAGTCGAATTTTAGGACAACTGGCAGGGCAGTTGGTACGCCAATTGGCTAGAGGTGTTTACACGTAGCCAATAATTTTATATCAGTAAGCTATTCTTTGTCAATTGTCTCCTCAACTGGCATTGTTTAAACGCGGCTTTAGGTCAAAAACTATTGGTATCTAAGTTTTCGGTAGGACTACGTAACAACTGTTTAAATAGAAATGAGTAACCGTTTGTCTTGCTCAAATATATGTCCATTTGAATTCGCTGTATTCTTTTACAGTTTTTTTTATAATAAAAAAATTTTTTAATTATAATTTATTAATTTTATATTTTTTTAAATCCTGGAACCACCCATTATCGCTAAAATAAACTATACTATATAACTTAAGTTATTATCATATAAATGAGTGCACAACACGTACTCCATCAATTTTCTATACAATTAAGAGAAGAGAGGGTGAAAAAAACTGGACCAAAAAATTAACCGGCAAGATCTTGATTATTATTTTCTAAGCTCCCGAACTAAAATTCATTGATGGAATTCAGTCCTCCGCTCCTCTAGAGCAGTATTAATTTATATTTTTTGCTAATTGGGATTAATTGTTTTTTTTTTTGATTTATTGTTTTGACCCACAAAAAAATAGTTATTATTAACTATTTTTTAGACTTAAATTTTAATTGTAAATTTTATAATTATTTTTAACTAAAAATATTCAGATCAAAACTCCCATTTATTTTATAATTGTACTAACTTTTATTAGTATTAGTTTTTAATACAAGAATGTATTAATCAAAGCATTAACGCTGAAAAAGTACGTATTTAAGGTTAGCGATTTCTTTTCAATTTTCTATTTGTACTCGCCCACTTTTAAAAATTTCTGATTTTTTTATGCATTAAGAATACGACTAACAGTTGCCCGACTGTTTAAGTGAATATTTAAGTAATTTTTAGCATACTAACTTTAAAATATTTTGACAGTATACAATAAACCCAATCTAAATACAGCAATAAATTTTTAAGTGTAAAAATTAAAAAATGCACGCAAGATAATTTCCGCCAAAAAAATTCCTACAAGAGATTCTTTAAACGGTAAAAACACTATTTGGTACTTCGCTGGACATTGGTAGGTTTTTAGTCTCAAATAAGGTTTTTGCTAAACGCTTACCTACAAAAAAAGAAAAAAAGTGTCATTTTAATAATAAATTAATAAGACTTATTTATAAATCTAATGTTTAAAATAGTTATTTTCCTAACAAGTGTCAAGTCCAACTTGACTGCTTGCCTGAACGGCAGTCGCGTGCGGAAAAGTATCACTTAGCGCAAGCGTTAGGAACAAAATTTTTCCTACGAGCGTCAGATAATACCAATATTAAAGCAATGATTATTTTTAAATTATGTTTAATCTGAAAGAACTACTACAACATATTTATAAATGGAATTATTTGTTGATAACATTTACAACAAAAGAACAGTTATTAGCATATTGTAAATTAATTGCAGAACCTGTAATTTCATTTAGCGGGCGGCTTATGGAAGCGCTTATTGTACGGCTTATGAAGGTTGACTTAGCTCAGGAGGGGAGTTGTTCATGGTCAATATTTTATTCGATATATTCTGTTTCTGATTTGTGGATTCATCAATGTAGCTCTCAGCTACAGCCGTTGATTTCCAGCCCCAAGTCGCTTGACATTGGTAATTCCTTCTCCAGAATCCGCTAACATAGTCGCAGAGGATTGACGAAAACTATGTCCAGTGTACTTCTTCTGGATTTTTTAATTTTAGGTATGCAGCAATTTCTGAAAGCATTTTACCTATTGAATTTATTCCCACACATTGCGTACTGCATGCTCCTTGTTTATACTGGACAAAAAAACGTCTGTGTGGGGTATGTGGTTTTCGCAAATTTGCATATTTACGGTACAATTGCAGATAAAGTCCGTTATTTGTTTTATCGGACGCTACAAAGATTCTGGAAGTGTTATTTTTACTCTCAGGAATTTTCACCACTAACAAATTTTCATTATCCTGTATGTCATCAATCATTATTTTTGTAAGTTCATCTCTCCTACAAGCACCGGCTAATTCCAAAATTGTAGCAACTTTATTGAAAGGTAAATATTATCAGGTGCTTCTTTCATGAATCTTGAAACTTCTTCTTGCTGAAAGTTTTTGATTTTTTTGGCCGGTATCCCACGTTTTGGTGTTTAAGTAGTGATGTTAGCTTGAAATATTAACTTAAATCAAGGTTCCTTTTCACATTGAGGACACATTTTAACATAGGGTACTTACTCCATAAAGTAATAGGTTTATATGTTTTTTTGCAAATCCGCAAAATGGGCCAAGAACACTTCTTCTTTAATACTTTTTGTCCCCTTGCTGGAGCACCAGTTTTTGAAATGACTATATTGATTCTCATATTTTTCACGAGATTTTGCTGGTAATAAATTCAAACTTACGGTATTTGCTGCATCCAGGATAGAATCTGATAGCTCCTCATCGGAACTACTCATTTTAAATAATTATTTTTGTCGGATTTTTATTTAATTAAAAAAATACTATGACGCCTTTTCATTAAAAATCCTTTTTTGTATTGAAATTCATTTGTGCAATTTCTTGTTCAGATGGAAACGAAGAAAAAATCTGACATGTGTTAAAATCACCAAGATTACATATTGTTGCTTGACTTGTCATAATCATTTATTATTATTATTATTATACAGGGTAATTAAAAAATGTTTTTTTGTGTTTTAGTTGAAGTATTGAAAATTACGAAGTAATAAACAAAAAGAGAATAAACTAAAACTTGCAATGGCTTCGTATATTGCATGAAATAGCCTACAATAACTAAAAATACATATAAATCTTGCTTACCTGTAAGATTTTAGAGTAGTTTTACTTTTCCGCACGGCGTGCAGAATAGATCACTTTTCCGCACGCCGTGCGGAAGAGTGCAACTTTGTGCACTCAAATGCGTACGGAAAAGTGGACTTTTCCGCACGCACGTCGGAAAAATATATATTTGTAATATTTTTGCACCTGCTTTTAGTAAATTCTAAACTACTTTAGAGCAAACACGACATATAAGTTTTGAAACATTTAAATCCTGCTGCAAATTAGGTTGACCCAATTTATTAATTTTTTGAACTCAACGATCATAATTTGTGCTGTTTATTAAAAATTCTCCGTAAGCATTTTATAATTTAAAAATAAATACCAAAACGTTTTTTTTTTATAATTTAAAGTCAGGTCATTAGAATAAAGTTAATTTCAAAATAAATTTGTTTAAAATGTCCGTAATCTTTCTGTATCATAAAGATTAAGTAAACTTTAATTAATTTCTCAGAAAATATTTAAGAATTCAGTTCACTAAAGCAGAAAACCGTTGTTTAACTTATTTTTAAAAGACTATTAAAATTCAAAATCTATTTTACTAAACGTTGGTAGCTTAGAGGCTCTAAGTAAGAAATTAAAGTTGTTTTAAAGTTGACTTAAACTTTTATTTAAAAATCATAAACTACGTAGACTTGCGATTAGCAATATTAAGTTAGTAATAACTTTTAAATGCAATTTTACAAGTTGACTAAAATGTATCTCTAAGTGGCCTAATTTATACAGAATTTCCTTATAATTTGGCTAATGCAATACGACGTCACTATTTAGGCTTTAAACGATCTTACATTACCAAAAATAAAAATTAAATAAAATTGGTTGTTTAATTTTTACATACGTTTACCTAGTAAAGTGTAAATATTATTGATCTGCATTAGGGACCTAGAATTTTTTTTGAGATCGGTGCCAGCAAAGTCATCGACTTTATTAAAATATTAACAATGGATTTGCTAACACCGATTTTAAAAAACTAGGCGTCATGTGCTCTTTTCGGGTCAAATTTAATATGGTAAAATCAAAATTTATAAATTTTTGTCGCATATAAGATATTGGGGAAAATAAAAAATTGTCTATTTCAGAATAGCCCTATAGTTTCTATTAAAAAGAGAAACAGAATGTGTTTTATACAAAAGTTTCTTTATAATGAATAATGAATATTCTGGTATTTTCAAAATACAGGGTCAGGTAAAATATTATCGGACATAACCTCAATTTTTTAAATAAAGACAACATATTAAATTCTTCTTTTAAAAATATAACGCACCAATTTTCATAAATGATAATGATTTTTAATGCGATTTATTTAAACATTATTACTTACCACTATGGTGACATTGTCGCTAAAAAGACATTACACAATATCAATAATCGATAACATTTTTGACAATATTTAAACATACAACAGAAATACACTGCGTCTTTTGAAGTGGATATTCTGATTGCTTCTATATAATTTGTTTTATTTTTCTAGTTCATCGTTTTTCTGTTAAATAATATTACCATTATAAATTCCCCTTGCTCTCCGGTACATTTTCTGTTGCGCGGATAAGCGAAAAATGTGGCTTTATTTGATTATTTGTAAAAAATTATCGATCGGTATTTTTATACAAATAAATTCTCTGAAACGGACAAATGTTATTTAATTTTATCCAGTTTTAAAAGCTATTCTTCACATCTGTTTGGTACTGTGCAGTCCTCCAGTGCCTTATTATGCCACTACGAAGACTTTCTGCCGAAAACTTTGCCGCCGTAGTGACCCCTCTGCAACATAGTAATCGTACTCAACAGGAAGTGGCTCAAATGTTTCTTTAAGTGTCATTTGTAGAGCTTGGAATCGTTTTTTAGAAACAGGATGACCCAATATTACGACACGGAGGTGGTCGAAACGAGCTACGCCCAGAAGACAGGATCATTTCATTATTACTACAGCTAGAAGAAATCGCACATTATCTGCTTCTAGACTACAGGCGCATACTGGCATCAATGTAAGTTTGTCAACAATTCATAGAAGGTTGCACGAAAGTGGACTCAGAGCTAGAAGACGTGCTCGGCATCCTCTGTTACCAAGAGCCAACCAGAGTCTATTAATCTAAAGGAATTATGACATCGTCGAGAATGGGGATAGCAAAAGTCCAAGACGTGAGGGTGTGAAAAGTACGGCTTATGTTGGCGGCCCTGTCGGGTAACTCTAAAAGTTACTAGCATTCTCGGCTGTGGACAGAGTCGTGCCACAAGTCGAAGTTTTTATTGGGGTTATTTTTACAGTTGCAAATATTTGTGTACAGAGTTGATATTTTATTGGTTTTGACTGTTTTTACTATATTGTTATTGGTAGTGTTTAGTGGTGTAGCTTTAATTAGTCCTTAGTGTGCAATAGACCAAAAAGTTGTGTTCCCCATAAGGATTCTGTCATTTGCTCGGAGCATGTTAAAAAAGACGATTTTTATATGTCTTCCAGAACAATTGCAAAGCATGTGATTATGAGATCCTGATCAAAAAAGAAAAAGGCGATTAATAAAAGAAGGTAAGGTGAAAAATATGATATACCTAAATGCTGCTATTACTAACAAATATATTTTTATTGTAGCAGTTCCATTCAGTTTGCATTATTACAGCTCGGATAACACAGACACGGTTTTTAAGTCCACCAGTGACTCTTCACAACTCTGGATATAGTTACACAGCTATTAGTAAGTAAATTGAAATTTTTGTGTGATTTTAATTATAGTAATTTGTTGTCAAAAAAGTAAATATGTCGGTATTGAGTTGCTGATACCTAAAACTGATCAACTTTAGGTATTTGTATTAATGTACCTGCAGAATGTGTATTTAATATTTTTTTCCCATTATTTTGTATATTTATTAAGTTTGCAGTTAGTTACATTCTTTAATTGTATTTATTTATTTTTTTGGATACTTAAGTATCTACCAATTTCTTGGTATATTATATTGAAGAAGACATGTTTTAAAATATAATTTATATTTTTTGGATTTGCCTTTTACAAGTTAAAACTTAACTGATGTAAACCTACCTTGCACTGAAGAAGTTTTGTTAAGATTGTGTAGTATGAAGTGGACTGCGAGGAACTTGAAAGTAAGTTAAACTTTCGAGTACCAAATAAAAACATAAGATCTAATTCTTTGTTTTATCTTGCAGGGGCTGCCAACAGCTAAGAAATAAGAAGATCGCCTATTTACGCAATGTGCAGCCACTATAACCAACTTTCTGACGAACTGGATATATTTGCAATATTAGGACTTTTCAGTTTAATAATTTACTGACTAGTAATTAGAGGTAAGTTAATTTTGATTTATTGTTTGGTGTTGTTTGTCATTTGTTTACCCAATGATTGTTATATATGATGGTAAATGTCTTATAAATGAATGCCTGTTAAAAGTTATGCTAAATAAATAAAAGAACGATTCTTCGTCTTAAATTTAAAAAAACATGCAAAGGTAAATTTAAACAAAATGGTTTTCTAACTGTCGCTGCAGTTTAGAATAGGAATGTATATTGTTTTTCTGTAAAAACAGATCATTATTTAGGGGTAGCGAGTCTCAAGCTTTTTACATTACAAGAACATTAAACAATAGCTTTCTGAGACACAGATTGACAATGTACGAAAATGGGGCTACTACAATTGCATTCGATTTTGTAATAGTTTACCCATTGCATAAAATAAATGGCTACATGTAAAAAAAATAAAAATGTGTTTAAGGTGCTTTGTTTTTTATTTTGTTTTATGACAGTTATTTTATGTTATGTATGTTTAAATTTAATTTTAAAATAAATATTTGTTTATCATAATTATTATTCTTAATATAGAAATAAGCTAATAAGTGGGTTGATTTTAAGGGGAAACAACAAAAAACTAAATACTAAAACTATAAATGAAATTTTTGTGTTTGTATTAAGTAGCATTTTAATGTTTGAATGATTTTTATGTTTTAAAATATGAAATTTAGTATACCACAAAATATTGTTAAATAATACCACTAAGTACTGTGTTCTTTTCTTCCATATCATTTCAAAATGTAAAAATTTTAGTTGTATTTTATCTAATTGTTGCAATTGGTAATGTATGTAGTGTTGTAGTTGTGAAACAAAGTTTAGTTTTGTAGCAATAAACCTGTATTCACATTTTTTTACATTAATACTTCATTTTATTGCCAAAGTGGAAAATCTTGCTATTATTCTGCAATATCAAGATGCTGTATGGTCCGTAAGTAAATAAATAACTAGTTTTTAAAATTAACATAATTAGTTTTTAAAATAAAATAAATTAAGGGTTAATAGACAAGTTTACATATTTATGAAGTAATACAAAAACAACGTCATAAATTTCTAAAAAGAAAAGTTATTATTCTATGGCTTTCAGTATCTGATCTGGATTTTATAATATTTATAATTATATAATCTTACAAAGATCTTTAAGATACCTTAAAAGCCCATTTCTGATCCTGCATTTTCAAAAAAGCTTTCTTCTATTGCCCACCGACGGGCTGAAGGGATTCTGTCTTTCTGTTATAGGTATTTCCACGGCTTCTGCTTAGAGGAGTTGGCCAGTATAACTCCTTCTCTGGCAGCCTCCAACAGAGCAACACGTAGTGCAACTTTTATGCATCTTTTTTCAGCTAGAGAGGCCCCGAACTTCCCGCTTTCTTCGTTCCCTCATCCCTAGAGTGTCAAGACTATGGAAACTGCTACCTGCAGAATTTTAGTCTCTTGTGAATAAACTCCCTCTTACTACACTTCAGACACCCACGGTGCGTTAATACTAGGCCTCAGCCTTCGCGGACTGTACCAAGATAGAAAAATAATTAAAAACCCCAAACTTCTTTACTTGCTCATAAAATTTTATAAACGTCGTAATATAGATCGAAGGTGGTAGAGGAGCTTTCCTCGCCTGAGGCGGTACCACCCCACTTGCCCTTTAAAGGACTCGTGAAGTCTCAGGACGTTTCGAGTTCTGGGCGTGAGTCAGTTTTTCTTCTTCCTCTTCCTTCTTCCTCTTTTAGTTTGCCTTCTTCCTCTTCTTTCTTTTTCTTTTTTTTTTCTCTTTTTTTCCACCCTACTAAAATTTGGAAATAATGATGATGACATACCACTCCATTCGGTTCTCCGGGCGAGGGGTACATTTGGGGGGCCACCATCGAAAAGTCTAATATCCTTCACAAATATATGTGGACTTAACTCCAACGTCAACCCTGTTCACCATTATCTTCAATCCTCCAAACCCACATACTATTTCTCACCGAAACCCAAGTAAGTCCCAAAACAGCAACCAACCACCTCCTTTTCCCAGGTTATGAACTCATTTCATCTTTTCGACCCCATGGCGGCGTTTGTGCTTACGTTCGCAACGATCTGGCTTGTGCTAGGTTTCTAACCTCGAATCGGGTAGGCCTGATATTATTTGGCTTAAACTTTCTTTCAGATCTTCTACCAAATTTATCTGCTGTATTGTCACGCAGTTACTTTAGCCCAAGTGTTTTAGCCTAAAAACACTTTTCCAACTTTTATTTGGCCGTTGGCAGCCTTTAAAAAAAATTATTATTATTATTATTATTTTTTTTTTTAATTAAAATTAATATCAAATAAATAGCAAAGGCACAGTAAAGTTGAAGGTGAGTAGCAGAGAGAGCGTGCAAAAATGCCCTAACTCATTTGCCGGAGAGTAGGGGGGGTTAAACTGGGCGCCACTGCTTTTGGTGCCAGGCCTAGCAGAGACCTTCCAAGATTTAATTGGGAACTCTCGTTCAACTTTACTACCACTCAAAGATAAGAAAAATTATACTAAACAATATTAACATTAGAAAAAGGAGACACTAGGCGAGCCAAATAAAACACTATATTTAAAACAACTAGTTAATATAATTTATTCTAAATTTGTAATTTAAAGTTTACAAAAAAAAATTAATCAAAATAAAATGG
This sequence comes from Listronotus oregonensis, assembly GCA_019359885.1. Classification (NCBI taxonomy): domain Eukaryota; kingdom Metazoa; phylum Arthropoda; class Insecta; order Coleoptera; family Curculionidae; genus Listronotus; species Listronotus oregonensis. The sequence continues at coordinate 65,065 of JAHBCN010000719.1, forward strand.
TGAATGCGCACGGCTACGAAATGTATAAATTTTTTTAAAAGTTTACAAAAAATTATATATAATAAAAATGAAATGGTGAATGCGCTTAATAACAGTTAAAAAAATTTATACTGAAAAAAAAAATTATTATAAATATAAGTCTACAATTTATAAAATATATGAAATATAAAAAATATATATAAATACCGCTTAAGTATTTACCAATAATTTAGTGACCAGGTGCACCATTTGAAAACCAATAAGAAAATTAAGATTTACAAAAAAAATATTACAATAAAAATACAAGAAAGGGCCGCAAATAATTTATAAAAATATGGTAAAAATTTAAAAGGTAGAGTCCTAAATTGTTTCTTGAAATGTGTTAAAAAAATTGTTAGTAAGATAAATTTTATGTTGCCTGTTTTGTTGAATCCAAGTGATGGCAGGTGTGCCAGCCACTACACTGTGAAGAGGGATGGTGTCCAAAACAACAAACAACACATTAACAGTTGGTCACTATATCTGACCCGTCCCAAGAAAACTTCTACCAAATTGATGGCCTCTCCAAACCAAAACGAAAACCGTTTCAAAATAAATTAATGGCCCAGCAGAATAATGGCCCGTACGAAGAAAAATGGCCCGTCCGAAGAACCCTACAAAATTCAATACTAATTAAAACCCAATAAAACGTAAGATAATTAAGCGACTTTAAAAATCCCAAGAAAATTCCCTCAAATCCCATACTGTATGTGTTCCATTAAAAAAAGTTAATATAAGAAAACTTTAAAATCTGGTGCTTGGTTCGAGACCTTTCAGTAAACAAAAAAATAATTACTTATTAAGTAAGCAACGTTAATAAATCATATAACAATAAAGAAATCCCATTAAATCAAGATAACAAAAAAAATAAAATTGTTTTAGTAAACTAGTTTACAAAAAAATTATGCCCTATTCCATTGGCACCAAAAAAAAGAACATATTCCCTAGCTACCAAAAGTTAATTAACAATCACTTAACTAGTGTAAAAAAAAGGTAATATTATTATATCCATACGATTGTATTTAATCGTAGGTAAAAGCCCAAAACATATTTATTGATCTTTATTTTTACTTGGCAAAACAAATAATAAGTAGGTTTTGACTGATAATTTAAATAGTTCAATCACGATATATTTACTTGTTTGCTTTTTTGTCTTAAAAAAACACTCTATCTTGTAGAATTAGAGATACAACAAAATAAAAATAACTTAAATATCATTGATAAATGATAATTAAATAAGGTAAAAAAAATAAATAACTAATTTTTGTTAAGTATAACAAAAGCCTCTCCGGCCTACTAAATTGACAATTTAAATAATAAATAGGTCTCGAACAGTCACCCAGATACTTATACCCTGAATAAAAGTCTCAAAAAGAAAAATTATGACAAGAAAACTTAGTAATTAAAAATTTATTACCAAAAGAAGGTAATTTAACCCCAGAAAATTAATTAATACTAAAAGAAACAAAGAATCTATACACCAGCGCCATCTAACGGCGATTTATTAAAACTTTAACGCTAATTAGAGTAGCCAATTAACGTAACTGTCAAAAAAACAACAAAAAAAAGAATAATTCAATAAAACTGCGATTTTCGCAATAAATTGGCCACAACAAACCCCTTAAATTGGTGTAATTAGGGTAATTAATAATTAATTCTTACTGAAATTCGACTTGCCCAACGCATGACGTAATATATAAAAAAATAATGAAAATCCCCTGAACCACCAGCGCGTCTTAAGAAAACCCAAATAAATGTATTAATGTACCGTTTTATACGGAAAATGCTCAGTTAGAATAAGTCTAGAAGAACTTACCCAAGATGTTAAGGGGTATTTTCCACTAACACGTGATCCCCGCGGCGTCGAACTGCAATTCCTGCAATGCAGATTTCTTTCCCGAAACAGCCAAAAGGCAATGCAAACCAAGAAAATCCACACAAAATCAAAGGTAACTTAAATCGGGAAAGATTTTTGAGAAATTTGCAGCACAAATCCTATAAAGATGGCCTGAATACCAGTCGCTGCAAATTTTCCTAGTTCTCGCCTTGAAGAATGTCGTGAGAGTGGCAAAACATGGCCGACGGCCCTTCGTCCTTCTCAAAGAGTAACAGTGGATGCTCGCGCATCGCTGCTAATTCTAGGAATTTTCTTATCGTTACGCATTTTGAGTTGCCTACCCATGCTGCCCAAATATCAATATTAATTTTATAGTAGACAATACTACGAGGGGTAAAAGCAAAGTAAAGCATAAGGTAGGATACCAAATACGATAGAAAGACAGAAGTAACCCAGCAATTACAATCAAATTTGGAGCCTTTTGCCAAAAATAAACTGCAAAAAAATGAAAACCGACCTGCATTAAGGTAAACAAACTAAATTATTAAAAACAAACCTAGGAATAAAAACTAACCGTGACAACTCCCCTCTCCTTCGGAAGGAGGAAAACTTCCAGGAAGAAGTTTTACGACGATCATGCGATCACCCAAAGGTAACTAAAAACAAGGCCGGAATCTAGAACTAAGAACATAAAGAGCAAACTAATCATTAAACTGACAGGAGATGACAATTCAGAGGCAGGTAGGCACTAACTAAGCCAGATAGAGATAAAGGAGGTAACCGAGATAAATTAAGAATCCAATAAATTTAACTCCGAAGGAAGTTTACACAAGATAAAGAAAATATTCGATAAGATAAAGGTAAGGTAAGGTAATACAAAATAAGGTAAGATAAGATAAAGGTAAACCATACTAAAGGCAACAATCAAACAAATCGAAGCTCAGGGTAAGCAAATTCAGGTAAATCTAAGTTGTGACCAAGTACGCCTTGAAGGCAGTAAGCTACTAATATCAAATTAAAGGAAAACGTATTAAAGGTAAATAAACCGAATGGTAAGTAAGAAAAGATAATTAACCCAAAAAAAAATTAATTTTCAGACATTATTTCAGTGACGAACACTCACGGAGTCTCCGGGCGAGCGATGGTGCAGCCACGAGGAATCGATGTGGTAGGAAATCTATGCCAAATATTGTAATAAAATTGGCTGGTCAAAAAAAAGAGATTTCCGTTAAGGTTGCGTCGCAACCAATGCGGCTTGGCGGACCTCGTTCCTTAACCTCACACCGAAGCCCCACAACTACCTCATCCCACACCCAAAAGAAACCGCAAACACCCACCACAGAAATAATAACTGAAAGGTGGAAAACTAAAAGAAAGGTAAGATAAAGATAAGGTAAATAAAGGAATCCCCAACGTTCCACCGTGCAGAGGGGGGCAAAGCTATAGCGCCTGCCAAGCTAAAAAGTACCAGGAAGTACTGCGAGAAATAATAAACAAATTTATAGGGTGTTCTGAATGGTGGCACTACCCCAGCATCTGTCGCAGCTAATAGGCCGAACGCAACCGAGCCAGAACGCAGTAGTGTGGCCCAGCTTAATGTAGTGCCTCATTAGGGTCACTACACCAAACCACACCCCCGACGCCTGACCTTCCATTTCAGTCTGCTCTTCCAGAGATCAAAAGTTCTCCGGGAGGGCGGCGCTGCGGCACCGCTGTGGCACCAACACCACGCAGCCTGTCAATAAAAAAAAGAAACAACCAAAAAGGTAACCATATCAGAAAATACGCTCTGAAGATCCATTAAGAAACTAAATGCAATGCAATGATAGCGAACAGAAGGTTCACGTCAAAAAAAAAAAATTAAATTTAAAAAGGCAATAGAAATAAAGCAAAGAGAAGGCAATTAAAAAAAATAAAAATAAAAATCGAGGTAGTGTGGCTGAAGGCTAACACTATCCCAGCGTTTGTCGGACTTTTACCGACACTAGGTCCCAGTGCAGGATTATTCTAACTAACCAGCAATGTCGAGACTCCCATCATGTTTCGCGCCAAGCTGGATGCCTCGACACCATTGGTTGCCCATCTCTGCAGGGCATGTAAAAAAAATAAACCAAAAAAAAAATATAGACAATAAAGATAGTAACCGAAAGCCATAAAAAGTTAAAAATAACAGATATTAATTAATATAACAAATCATTAATATAAGAATCTACAAGTATTTTAGTAAATCATAAAAAAAGCTTATTCGGCGTCAGAACTCGCATTGCTGTTTGATGGATTATACGGTTTCAGATCTTGTACATGCCAGATACCCTTGTCCTGACCTTTTTGATCTTGTAATTCATAGGTACAGGTTCCAGTTTTGCGCTTAACTGTGTACGGTCCTACATAAGCAGGAGCCAATTTGGCACTATAATAATTTACTGCATCAGAGATACTTTTATTTTTCCGCCAAACCTTTTGACCAGGAACGTAGTCGACTGGTCGTCTGCGTAGGTTATACCTTTGTTGGTTTCTAGCACGAGAAGAACTAATCTTCTGTTGCACCTCTTGATAAAGTTTGGCAAACGCAGTTTGTCTTTTCTTGACAAAATCGCCAGGATCCAAATTGATATTGGGGATCTCTTCAGCAAAGTCCTGACCATACAGCTTATGTTCTCTGCCAAAATTGAGAAAATAGGGGTAAAACCGGTAGTTTCGTGGCGAGAGGTACGCATGGCACAGCCGATGGCGGCTAAATTTTCATCCCAAGTGCGGTGATTTTCATTTTTAATGTAAGAACGTAGCATAGTCTTCACAACTCTGTTGGCACGTTCAGTCGGATCAGCTCGAGGATAGTAGGAAGCTGTATAGAATATTTTAGTCTTATAACGTTTGCAGAGCTCTTGAAACTCTTTAGATTTCATCTGCACACCATTATCGCACATTAAATATTGAGGAGTTCCATATAACAGAAAAATACCTTCTTCAACTTGTTTAGTTAAAGATTTCGCAGTAGCTGAGCGAGATGGAAACAAAGCAGTAAATTTGGTGAAGTAGTCATTAACCACCAGAACGTAACAATTACCAGACTTTGAACGAGGGAAAGGTCCAATGTAGTCAAGGCTAATACACTGCCAAGGTTGGTTTATGGTCGGCCGTTCACCCATTAGACCAGCAGGAGGTTTTTGTTCAACTTTATTTTGGGCACAGATCTTGCAACCTTTAACATATCTAGTTATGTCATACCTCATTTTTGGCCAATAGTAACGCTGACACGCCTTCCAATATGTTTTAAATACGCCGACATGTCCTGCAGCAGGAATGTCGTGACATCGTGTTAGTATTTCTTGCCTTTTGTCCTTGGGGACAACAATTTTCCAGGAACTGGATGGAGTCGAAAGTTCTGGATAGGTGGTTTTGACATATTTATACAATAGGTTATTTTCCACACGCCAAGAAGGGAATTTATCTGGACGTTGTTCAAGTCTTGAAAGCATGCTGATATACCATTTATCTGCAGTAGAAGAGAGTGAGCCATCATTGGTGACGTCGGAATCAATGGTTTCCACTGAAACTGGAACAGAACGACTAAGAAAGTCGGCCACGGTGTTTTCTTTTCCGGGACGGTGAACTAAAGTGAAATCATAGGGTTGAAGACGGAGCGCCCATCGCGCTAAACGACCTTGTGGGTCTTTTAACCTATGTAACCACAATAAAGAATGGTGGTCCGTTATCACAGTAAAGTGTACTCCTTCCAAATAGTGTCGCAGTTTTTCTACACTCCAGATCACACTCAAGCATTCTTTTTCAGTCACAGTGAGCTTCATTTCCTGCTTCGTAAGTGAACGTGATAAAAAGCAAATAACCTTTTCGCCATCATCGAACGTTTGTGTAAGCACAGCCCAAGTCCAAATGAGCTAGCATCTGTCTGCAAGACAAAAGGACGATTAAAATCAGGGCACGTTAGAATTGGTGCCGAGACAAGAGCTGCCTTAATCGACCTGAAGGCATTGTCACAGTCAGAGGACCATACCCATTTGACATTTTTCTTAGTAAGATTCGTCAAGGGAGCTAAAGTGGACGAAAAATTAGGAACAAAACGTCGATACCAAGATGCTGTACCTATAAATCGGCGAATTTCTTGCACGTTGCGAGGTGGTGGAATTTTTACAATGGCTTCTACTTTTTCTGCGTCTGGACGTAGACCTTGTCGATCGACAACATAGCCCAAATATTTTAATTCTGGTCTACAAAACTGGCATTTTTCAATAGAAACTATAAGTCCCGCCTGGTGTAATCTGTCAAAGACTAGACCCAAAAGACGCAGATGTTCATCAAAGTCCTGAGAAATAAGTACGATATCATCAAGATAGACCATCACATACGGTTCAAGATCAGCTCCAAGAACAGTATCTACGATACGTTGCCAAGTAGCTGGGGAATTGGACAAACCAAATGGCATCCGCCGAAATTGATATAGCCCTCGTCCGGGAACAGTAAATGCGGTATATTCACGAGATGACTCACTTATAGGGACAGTCCAAAAGGCAGATTTTATATCTATAGAACTTAGGAATTTAGCATCTCTAAGGCGATCTAAAATAGCCGAAATATAAGGAATTGGGTAGGCATCCTTCTTAGTTACAGAATTCAGCAAACGATAATCGCAGCAAAATCTGTAGGAACCATCCTTTTTACGAACCAGACAGACTGGACTAGACCAAGCACTCTTGGAGGGTTCAATAACACCTAACTCCAACATATTTTGCAACTCCTCATCAATGATCTTTTGCTTAAAAGGAGATACGGGATAGTATCTTTGCTTGATAGGTTTAGTACCAGGTTCTACTTCGATCACGTGTTCAGCTACCTTACAACAACCGAGACCCGAGCCCATCAAAGTAAGTTTTTCTTGCACTAGATTATCCAGGGCTTCTCGCTGTTCTTTACTAAGTGTGCTTTCGTCTTGAATACTAAAAATTGGAGTTTGATCCGAGTTTTCAGCAAAATGCCAAATATCCTGATTTAAATCTGGGACTATTTCCATGCTTTTCCAGAAATCGATGCCTAAAATGAGCTTATGAGAAAGTTCCGGAAGAACCAACACATCAATCAAACGAGTCTTTCCCATTAGACAGAAAGGAACTTGCAAATAACCTATACTAGAACAGCTCTGTCCATTAGCTACTGTACATGTTGTTTTGGTACCTAAAAGTCGCAAACCTAAACGCTGTAATAACTCGTATCCAGGTAGACCAACAATGGTTCGAGTGGCTCCTGAATCTAATAAACCTAGAATGGGAGTACCAGAAACTGTTACCTCTAAATACGGTCGTTGATCACCGTGCGCATGACCTATAATAAAATCTAACAGCATTTTTGCCGGAAAACTTGAGTTTTTAGTCGACAAAAGAGTATTGGGAGATGTCTCACGACTATCTATTGACTCTCCCGATGCGCGTTTCCCGAACTCGTGCATTTAGGACAATTTCTAACGGTAACGTTCGGTGTTCCACAACGAAAACAATGAGTTTTTCGAGGGCTGGTACAATCACGGTTATAATGACCTGTTTTTTGACAATTCCAACAGGTAACTTGTGGTTGGCTTCTACCAGGAGGGGTGGTATGTCTTATCTCCTCGATATTTCCAGATGATGTACTTTCTGGAAGTGCATCTGCTAGATCGGAAACAAAAGCAAAATCCGGCTCTACAAATCCGTGTCGTTTCCTAGATGGAGGTACATAATTGTCGGCTCGGTACTTCTTGGCCTCAAGTTTTAAACATTCTTTCTCCAATTCCTCAATAGAATTAACCACGGGTAACTGCGTAGTGTAAAACGGAGCTAAGTTTCTTGAAACAATATCCAAAATGACTTCCGGCGACAACGACCCATAGCGACGACATAAAGCGTGCATACTAGACAAGTAGTCCACTATACTTTCAGAAGGATCTTGAGTTCGCTCTAAAATTTCCTTAAACAATCTAGCACGATAATCTGGTGGCTCAAAATGCGTACAAAGAAGTTCTGAGAGACCTTGCCAGTCCGAAAATCGAGCACGGTTTGAACGATACCAGTTCAGCGCCTTTCCGGCAAATAGATCTATAGCTGAATCATACAGTTCGCGTTCTGATACATTGCGAGCTATCCTTAATTCTGTAACTCGTTCCAGAAAACTGTGCACCGACATGCTCTTTGGGTCTCCAGTAAATTTAACATTCCACTTGTCGATTCGTGCCGATTTAACATATGAAACCGGTGCTGTGTGGGGAGTAGAAACAGATGCTCTGTTAGTATGTCTACTCATAACTGAAGAAGCGTCAGAATCTGAGTCCTCTGATCGCGCTGCATCTAACAATTGACTTAAGTTCGGATCTTGTCTGGAAACATTTTCCAATTGATCCAGGGCGGTGAGAATTTCCACTATTAACTTCGCCCGCGCATCAGCCTTTTCAGGTGTTAATCCAGTTAAGGGGATACGATCAACCCTATTTAACAGGTGTACCAGGCGCGATTGCGACCTGTCAAATTTATTTTTGGCACTAGCGCCAGAAACAGATTTTAGCGACGATACGGTCTTTTTTAAGGTATCTTGAACATACCTCACCTCGTCGTCAAATTCGAGGTTATATGGAGGATAACTCAGGGTTTTCTTCTTCTTTTCCAAATTAATTAGGGGGCGCAGTGAAGCCCTCAGGCTGTCCACGGTTTGGGAATCCTCTGCAGGTATTCCACGAATTTTAAGTTCATATAGAAGCATGTCCTTTTCAAGGTAATTAATCTTCATCGTATAATCCATTTTTTGTTTTTAGCGAGGTAACTCAATACAAAAAAAAATTATAGGGCAATAAAGAAATCAAATAAACTTTAAATAAAAACTTTAAAAGTTAAAGTAAATAAGAGGGGATAATCAGAGCAATATTTCAAAAATATTAAACGAAATATTAAAAGAAATGACCATATAAACAAGGTAAATCAAAAATAATCAGATTAAATTGCAAGGTAAGCACTCTAAATAAAAGCGGCAGATCAAGATCAATAAAGTAATATCAAAGTGAAAACGCAAAAGTAAATAATCAAAGATAAATACAGCATAAAAAAAATTAGATCAAGGCAATATAAATTTCACGAAATAATCATAAATAAGTAAGGTATAACTGCAATGATATAAAAAAAATATAATAAAAGTTAACTAAGGTTAGTAAAATTAGTACCATGCAAAATAAATATTTGGCTACACCTAATGTTTGTTTTAAATCTCCTTTTTTTTTATTTTTGCCCCACGTTGGGCGCCAAATTTGTCACGCAGTTACTTTAGCCCAAGTGTTTTAGCCTAAAAACACTTTTCCAACTTTTATTTGGCCGTTGGCAGCCTTTAAAAAAAAATTATTATTATTATTATTTTTTTTTTAATTAAAATTAATATCAAATAAATAGCAAAGGCACAGTAAAGTTGAAGGTGAGTAGCAGAGAGAGCGTGCAAAAATGCCCTAACTCATTTGCCGGAGAGTAGGGGGGGTTAAACTGGGCGCCACTGCTTTTGGTGCCAGGCCTAGCAGAGACCTTCCAAGATTTAATTGGGAACTCTCGTTCAACTTTACTACCACTCAAAGATAAGAAAAATTATACTAAACAATATTAACATTAGAAAAAGGAGACACTAGGCGAGCCAAATAAAACACTATATTTAAAACAACTAGTTAATATAATTTATTCTAAATTTGTAATTTAAAGTTTACAAAAAAAAATTAATCAAAATAAAATGGTGAATGCGCACGGCTACGAAATGTATAAATTTTTTTAAAAGTTTACAAAAAAATTATATATAATAAAAATGAAATGGTGAATGCGCTTAATAACAGTTAAAAAAAATTTATACTGAAAAAAAAATTATTATAAATATAAGTCTACAATTTATAAAATATATGAAATATAAAAAATATATATAAATACCGCTTAAGTATTTACCAATAATTTAGTGACCAGGTGCACCATTTGAAAACCAATAAGAAAATTAAGATTTACAAAAAAAAATATTACAATAAAAATACAAGAAAGGGCCGCAAATAATTTATAAAAATATGGTAAAAATTTAAAAGGTAGAGTCCTAAATTGTTTCTTGAAATGTGTTAAAAAAAATTGTTAGTAAGATAAATTTTATGTTGCCTGTTTTGTTGAATCCAAGTGATGGCAGGTGTGCCAGCCACTACACTGTGAAGAGGGATGGTGTCCAAAACAACAAACAACACATTAACAGTTGGTCACTATATCTGACCCGTCCCAAGAAAACTTCTACCAAATTGATGGCCTCTCCAAACCAAAACGAAAACCGTTTCAAAATAAATTAATGGCCCAGCAGAATAATGGCCCGTACGAAGAAAAATGGCCCGTCCGAAGAACCCTACAAAATTCAATACTAATTAAAACCCAATAAAACGTAAGATAATTAAGCGACTTTAAAAATCCCAAGAAAATTCCCTCAAATCCCAAACTGTATGTGTTCCATTAAAAAAAATTAATATAAGAAAACTTTAAAATCTGGTGCTTGGTTCGAGACCTTTCAGTAAACAAAAAAATAATTACTTATTAAGTAAGCAACGTTAATAAATCATATAACAATAAAGAAATCCCATTAAATCAAGATAACAAAAAAAAATAAAATTGTTTTAGTAAACTAGTTTACAAAAAAAATTATGCCCTATTCCATTGGCACCAAAAAAAAAGAACATATTCCCTAGCTACCAAAAGTTAATTAACAATCACTTAACTAGTGTAAAATAAAAGGTAATATTATTATATCCATACGATTGTATTTAATCGTAGGTAAAAGCCCAAAACATATTTATTGATCTTTATTTTTACTTGGCAAAACAAATAATAAGTAGGTTTTTGACTGATAATTTAAATAGTTCAATCACGATATATTACTAGCCTGTTTGCTTTTTTGTCTTAAAAAAAACACTCTATCTTGTTGTGTAAAATAAAAATAACTTAAATATCATTGATAAATGATAATTAAATAAGGTAAAAAAAATAAATAACTAATTTTTGTTAAGTATAACAAAAGCCTCTCCGGCTTACTAAATTGACAATTTAAATAATAAATAGGTCTCGAACAGTCACCCAGATACTTATACCCTGAATAAAAGTCTCAAAAAGAAAAATTATGACAAGAAAACTTAGTAATTAAAAATTTATTACCAAAAGAAGGTAATTTAACCCCAGAAAATTAATTAATACTAAAAGAAACAAAGAATATATACACAAGCGCCATCTAACGGCGATTTATTAAAACTTTAACGCTAATTAGAGTAGCCAATTAACGTAACTGTCAAAAAAAAACAAAAAAAGAATAATTCAATAAAACTGCGATTTTCGCAATAAATTGGCCACAACAAACCCCTTAAATTGGTGTAATTAGGGTAATTAATAAATAATTCTTACTGAAATTCGACTTGCCCAACGCATGACGTAATATATAAAAAAATAATGAAAATCCCCTGAACCACCAGCGCGTCTTAAGAAAACCCAAATAAATGTATTAATGTACCGTTTTATACGGAAAATACTCAGTTAGAATAAGTCTAGAAGAACTTACCCAAGATGTTAAGGGGTATTTTCCACTAACACGTGATCCCCGCGGCGTCGAACTTCAATTCCTGCAATGCAGATTTCTTTCCCGAAACAGCCAAAAGGCAATGCAAACCAAGAAAATCCACACAAAATCAAAGGTAACTTAAATCGGGAAAGATTTTTGAGAAATTTGCAGCACAAATCCTATAAAGATGGCCTGAATACCAGTCGCTGCAAATTTTCCTAGTTCTCGCCTTGAAGAATGTCGTGAGAGTGGCAAAACATGGCCGACGGCCCTTCGTCCTTCTCAAAGAGTAACAGTGGATGCTCGCGCATCGCTGCTAATTCTAGGAATTTTCTTATCGTTACGCATTTTGAGTTGCCTACCCATGCTGCCCAAATATCAATATTAATTTTATAGTAGACAATACTACGAGGGGTAAAAGCAAAGTAAAGCATAAGGTAGGATACCAAATACGATAGAAAGACAGAAGTAACCCAGCAATTACAATCAAATTTGGAGCCTTTTGCCAAAAATAAACTGCAAAAAAAAATGAAAACCGACCTGCATTAAGGCAAACAAACTAAATTATTAAAAACAAACCTAGGAATAAAAACTAACCGTGACAATTCAACTAGGCATTGAGACCTATATTCCCCACACTAAAAAGAACCCCATAACTTCAAATCACAAACCGTGGTTTTCTAAATCCTGTGACAAAGCCAGACTTTAAAAATTCAAGCCCACAAAAGTTTCTTCAAAACCCCAGTCCCGAAAATCGACAGGCTAACATCGAAGCGAGAAATCAGTATAATCAGACCATCTCAGAAGCAAAAGACCGTTTTAACAATCGAATAAAAGATAAAGTTCTTCTTGCTCAAATGGCAGTAAAGCTTTCTGGTCCTTTGCCAAAAATATTAGTCAGAACTTTTGCACAAATTCTTTTCCACCCCTAATCTCTGAAGATGGAATTGTCTCTACCTCCAAAGGAAAAGCCGAACTATTTGCCAAACAATTTGCTGCCAATTCTACGCTTGATCCTCCTACTAATCTTCCCCTTCCAGCAGTTGTCTCTGTTTCTCATAAAATGTCCGATATAATTTTTAAAGTTAAACAGATCAAGCGTATTCTTTCTTCTCTTAATACTAAAAAATCGTCTGGGCTGGATGGCATACCAGCAATCGTCTTAAAAAAATGTGCTCCCGAGCTTGCACCCATCTTAACTCGCCTCTTTCGAATCTCTTACGACACGGGCATTTTCCCGGAGAGTTGGAAAGCTGCACGTGTGCAACCTGTCCCCAAAAAAGGATCCAAAAGTCTTCCTTCTAACTATAGACCTATATCCCTTCTTTCAGTTGTTTGCAAAGTAATGGAAAAATTCATTAATTCCCAAATCTTAAAGTATCTGGAAAAACATAAGATCTTACATGATAGACAATATGGATTCCGTCACAGTAGATCCACAGCTGATCTTCTTTCCTTTGTCTCATACAACTGGAACAAGTCCCTTGAGTTTCTTGGTGAATCCCAGATCGTTGCTCTTGACATATCCAAAGCTTTCGATCAGGTCTGGCATGATGGGCTTCTTAACAAACTTCCTTCTTACGGTCTTCCACCTAAGCTTTGCTCTTGGCTTTCCAGTTTCCTTTCTAATCGACGTATATCAGTTAGTGTAGATGGTCATTCCTCCAGCTTCTACCAAATTAATGCTGGGGTGCCCCAGGGCTCAGTGCTGGCACCCACGCTGTTTCTTCTACACATTAACGATCTTCTCTCTTCCACAATCAATCCCATTCATAGTTTTGCTGACGATAGTACCCTCCACTCTAGTATTCAATTTCTTAAGCCACCGTGTAATCCTGATTTCGAAAACAAGCGCAGGTCAATGCAGATATCTCTTTCACAAGACCTCAAACTTATCTTGGATTGGGGCGCCAAAAATCTTGTTCAGTTTAATGCCTCGAAAACACAGTCATGTTCCCTGTCGCGAAAAAAGTCTGCAAATGCCCATCCTTTACATATGAGCGGCCAAGTTCTGCAGAACAAAGAGTCGTTTAATCTTGTCGGCATTACTTTTGAGATTAACCTCAACTGGCACAAACACATTTTATCCATAGCTTTGACAGCTTCAAAAAGATTGGATTTCTCTTCCGAGCCAGAAAATATTTCTTTTCTTCCAATTTGTACACTCTGTATGTATCCCAAATCAGACCCTCTTTAGAATATTGTTCTCATGTCTGGGGAATGGCGTCCCCTACAACACTTAGCATTCTGGACTCCATTCAAAGAAGAGCCGTTCATCTTATTAATGATCCAACGCTCACAGAAAGGCTTCCTCTTCTTGCCCACCGTCGAGCTGTAGGGGATCTGTCGCTCTTCTATAGCTATTTTCACGGCTTTTACTGGCAGCTCCCAACAGAGCAACACGTAGTGCAACTTTTATGCATCCTTTTACAGTTCAGTTAGAGAGGCCCCGAACTTCCCGCTTTCTTCGTTCCTTCATCCCTAGAGTGTCAAGACTATGGAACCTGCTGCCCGCAGAAGTTTTTCCTTCTCCTCCCAATCTCCAAAAATTTAAGTCCCGTGTGAACAAACTCCCTCTCACTACACTGAAGACACCCACGGTACGTTAGTACTTAGACAACAGCCTTCGTGGACTGTCCCAAGATTAAAAAAAAAAGATGGGTATTATTAAAGAAAAAAAAAGTGTTAATAATTCAATACGTGTGTTTTAAAACGGAGTAAGTACTCATAATTATAATAAATTAGCAATCGTTAGTATTTTCTACAACATTTTATTTTCTTTCTTATTTTTAAAATATTTAATGTTGTAGGTACAATTGAAAAGGTACGCCATCGTGGTGATGTCGCTTTAATTTTTAATTTCGATAATTGAATTACATTTATATTTTTGAAATATAAATTTTGTTCGTCGGAATAAAAGCAGTTTTTCGTTTTCACCTCAGTTCTCCGCCACTGTCCGGCATAAAATCCAACATGGCCGAAATGGGCCCTTCTTGACATCACAGAAGAGTTTTTCAATATGGCGGATGTCTTAACCCCCTTAATAAACTCTGGGGCCAACTATTTAAGCTGTAGAGTTTGGACTAATCAACATCAGCACTGGACAGCAGCACAATGGCCTAACTGTTTTTTCACAGATGAGTCTAGATTTGCCTTGTAGCATTCAGATGGCCGCACCCTGACTTGGAGGGAGCGTGGGGAGAGACACCTTGAAAGAGAGAGAAATATTCTTGCATGATAAAAGTATTTAAAACAACAAAAATAAATTTTGTCATTAATATTTTTATTAGTTGCAGTAGGTGGCCAATCCATCTCTCACCACATCAGTTTTACCGTAACAGAGAAATAGAACTACACATGGCCAAGTCCGGACAATTTAATTATTTAAAATTGTCGTGCTGCAAGAGGACCGTCTGGATTATAGGTTCCGGCCATGTCTCATTTATATTTCATGGGATGGACATTTCAGTGATTTAAACATCTGACGTGCTTTCTGGATAAAATAGGGTTTTAGTTAGCATTTCAATAACAAAAACGAATGCTAAAACTTAATTCCTATGATCTACTTATAAAGTTCTTGCCATATTTTTTGATTAATATACTTAATATATTGATTTTTATGATATCATTTCTCTGAATTCGGCAGAATAACCATATTCTTAGTAATACAAATTTCATGCCGACATAGTCGGGCAAAATTCGAACATGTGTTAGCGCTTTTTTGGAGTCTGATAACTGACGTAAGCTGTTTTAATCAGAATATAAAGTAGTAATTATTGTAGATAAATTAAAAAAAAAAATAGAATTAGTAAAATATTTAAATTTTTTGGATGTAGTAAAAATAAAAAATATGTAAGAATATCTTATTTAGATTAAAATTATTTGTAGAAAGACAAATGCGTTTTAAACATTTTATATTTTTTATTACCTACATCAATCTAAATTAGTAAATTTATCACTAAATAAAAAAAATTGCATATTTATTTATTTTGGTACTATTTTGGTATTTGGTAATCCCTCATCTCTGACAGATGATTCATTTTTGGCGGAAGCTGAAACTAAATAAAGCCGATTGATTTGGCCGAATTCGAACTTTTTCCACAGTCTTGGACCAAAGTCAAAGCAGAAAGCTAAAGCTGAAGATTTGATCAACTTAGAAATCTTAGTTCAGAACTGAACATAATATATTAAATTTAAAAATAATTTCTAAAATAGAATTCTCTTTTACTTTATTTTATATGCGAAGAGTGTTGATAATAATTGGAAATAAATAATTTGCAAATTGCTTATATCATCGTAATACCTGGTTTAGAAACTTGAAGGAATACTTTGTGTTCAGTAGGATAAATATTAAAAATTGTTTTAATAATTGATTAATATATACAATTTTAATATTAGCCTTATTAAGCTTACGTTCATAAAAAGAAAAATGTCAAAAATGTATGTAGAATCGGCTGATACCTAAGGCAAACGACTCGTTGACCTTGCGTTTCGGCCGTTTCGACTCTCCTGTGATCACCCAGTCTTACCCTCTCGCAAAAAAATTGAAATAATTTTATTCGTTTTTCCGTTTTCGGGCCTTGAATACCAAAATTCGGCTTTGGGTCACATAAATTCGGTTTTTTTAGCCAAAGCCGAATGTATTGCCTAAGATCCATTTCGGCTAAAGTTAAAGTCGAACCTTTGATCGGACGCTAGTTATAAGCGCAAAAGTTCATTAACATACAGTAATATTAATTTAATTCTTGTAATAATGAAAGTTTGTAAGTCAATCAGTAATTAGTGATATAAAAGTTAAAGAGTGACAATTTTTTTTAAATGTTTGCAGGCACCTTATATAATATCTGTCATTTTGCACTAGGGGAAATTTTTAAAAATATGTTTTACACAATAAAGTACTTCGTAATTTTATCGCTAATAAAATAACAATTAGTTAGTTTATTACATAATTGGACCTCAAACGGCTGCTGCATCTGCTCTTTCGTTTTCAGCAATACCAATATACAGGGTGTTTTAAAAATGCACGGCCAAATTTCAAAGGGTGATTTCTTATAAAAAAATAAATATGGTTTCAAAAATGCATAGTCTCTAACATACAGAGTGCTAAACTTAAAAAAAATGATTTTTTGTAATTATTTTAAATAGCCGATTTTCTTAAAATTTGTCAGCGGTATTTTCATTAATAGGGACTAATTTAGGCCAAAATAAATTTAAATTATTAAGTCCAGTGGCGTCTTAGGGGACACCTTATTAAAAATAATTGAAAAAAACCAGTACGCTGGTTTTTTACAATTATTTTCGAGTTTTTTTTTGCAATTTTAATTTTTTTAGGTTAAGCTAACGAAAAATACATTTTTTTGTCTTATGTTATTTTTTCCTAACTTGCTTTGTTTACTTCCTGTAAAAAGAAGAAATTAAAAAAAAATAAGAAACAAAAAAAATTGTATTCCTAATTGTTTAATCTAAAAACGTCAGTGGCGTACATTTTCCACAATTATTTTCGATAAAGTGTTCCCTGGGACGCCAATAAACTTAATTGGGCTGGAAGAAGGCCCTTATAACTAAAAATAACACTGATAAAATTATTTTTAAACAGTTTAACACACTGTATCCTAGAAACTATAAATTTTTGGACCCATATTTATAAAAACTTTTTTAATATTTTTCAATGAGAAATTATCTCCTGAAACTATTCGTGCATTTTTCGACCATCCTGTATAAGAAAACTCAAATAACTCCTACCTTTTTAACAATTTTAATGTTATGTAGTTGTTTGTTTATTATATTTATAATTGTATTTTTACAATGGTAAGTCACATTTACCTTATAAACAATTATGGTTTACTAAAATAGTAAAAGTCACTTAGGAGGTTGTATAATGGCGGAAAAGTTTTTACTTCTGATACTTGTTCTGCGTGTATCAGGGCAACTTTTTATTATTTTCAACAGACAAATAATACTATTGACAAAGAATAACACATAGGGATAAGAAAAGGGAAATATTAACTAAAATTAATAATCTTACATTCTTAAGTTAATTTTGTCCTTTATTAAAACATTTTATCATATCAAACATTACATTTATTACATTGATCTGAGGGTAGTATTTTAATTTTACTAAGATGACCGGAATAACAACGATGTCTAAGTTTTATGCGTATAATGGGTGGTATGTATTTTTTAGAGACGATTAAGTTTTTATGCCAGTAATTACGTGGATTTTTATTAACAAACCGAGTATACTTTGTAGGTTTATCTTAACAATATTTTTTTTATCCTATGATCCCTTTATTGATTGGTTTTTGCAATATTATATCCTTCATTTAAGGCGAGACTGTAACTAGCTGGTATGCCATCAATAGTACTATCTTTAACTGTTGAGTCTCCTACCTCATTATAATTTATCTCTATGCTTTACGATTTTTCGTGTCAACTTTGTGCATGCTATCTTTTGTGTATCGTTCCAATTTTAGCAATGTACCGCCGAAGCAAGTACCGTTTCTACTTTATCATTTAAAAAGAAACAATACATTTTTGGTTATTACCATAAAAAAATAATACACAACTTAAATTCTCTTTAAAAGTGAATATTTCCGATTTCCAAATTTTTACGAGAATAAAAAAAAATAATAAAAGACAAAAGATTTAATTTCCTTGCACCTGCGGCTTAACCAAAGCGTAGAGTAATTAATCTGCCTCGATCGAAACAGAAGACAATTTATTTTATTGACCTGCTATGCTGCTGACTGACGCAAATCTGCTGCCCGTTTCTGTCTCGGCACATTCTAATTGTTGGTGATTTTTAGTATTTTAAAAATATGAACCAGATTTGTTTAAAAATCAGGTATCGATTTCTTAGAAAGCTTAAACACTTCCATATAATTTTTTATTTTACGTTTTTTGCACCAAACAAAAATATACAGGTTTTTCAGAAGAAGATTAATAAACAAAACACTATTTTTTAAAATCTCATTTTAATTCTACGTTAAATTCTGCATATAATTCATATAGCATACCATATATCTATTTAAAACTGATTTGAAGAAAAGGACATGATTTAATTTAAAAAACAATTCCATTTAACTAAAAAAATGTTTTATTAATTTATTTAATGTTTAAAGTGTTGGTAACTTTTTGGTAATATTCTGATTTATTAAAAAATCCTGCCAAACTATTACTAAAGTTATTTTAATTAATTTAAATTTTATCATTGTTTCTTCTATATTTTAATTTTTATATATTGCAGGCCATTCTATGTATTCCCTACTACCCATCCACTGCTCGGGAAATACCGTATTTAAATACTTGCGTACTTGTCAAGGATAATAACGTCCTACTAAAATCAAATAGATCTATGCGGCACATCAGAATAATTTGGATTTAGAAAAACTTTTGCTAATGTAAAAATCAACTAATTTTTAAGCAATTAGTCTTCTGTAAAATTTACGGTAAAGAAAAAATGTCCAATAATTTTATAATTTAAAATCCCTGCCCATTCATTTATTTTTGAGGATTTTGTGTACAAACAGTGCCAACATATTAGTTTATTTCTGATTTCACAACTTGTCTAATAAGATTTTTTTTGGATTCAATGTCGCATGCGGGTCTTCCCAGGATAGTCAAGTTTTATTATGTTCGATTTTATGAAAAACCTTTGATTTATCATGTTTGACCATCTATAAACACACTACACAATTACACAACCAAACATTCTTGACAAGTAGTACACTACTTTTAAAAAAATCAGTCAAAACTACCTGATATACATCGATTCAAATTAAAAAATAAATCTGCGGTTTCCAACAAACTAAACTAAAAGCGCAAAAAATTAACGCGTATATTAGTCCAAGATTTCATAAAATATTTTTTGTGAAGTGTTTATTTCAAGTAGAAATTTCTCATAGTTAGCCTAAGTTAGCCTAGATAGAATGTATGAGTAAGTAATCGACTGACTGTCTCACCTACCTGGGTACACCAGGTATTGCACATACAGAAGAGGTGTAAAAACATTAGGTCGGTTTACACGTACGCTCCAAACTGACGCTCTTGGCGCGCCGCTCTGAAGCGTCACTCCGGTGGCGCGCCAGGAACGTGAGGTCGGAGTGTGGTAGCCGAAAAGAGCAATACTTCTGGACCGCGCGCCAAAACCCTCCGTGTAAATACAATATACCAAGGTTTTGGAGTGGCGCAGCGCGTGGTTTTTCCGCCACGGTGGAAGCCGTTTCATCTGTAGGTAACCGGTTAGTTAAATTAAATAGGTACTTTAAAGTAAGTAGACCCCCTTAAAAAGAAGGGCTATTGCTTAAGTAGCGCTGTATGTGAAAATGGAAAGAGAATCCCGCGACAAATGTGGGTTAGTGGAGATTGAACTGAGAACGCCTTGGCCATATGTCTCTACTAAGGAAACTTAAAGAAAATAACCCAGAAGATTATAGAAACTACTTAAGAATGGACGAAAAAACGTTATGGATTATTTTAAATTTAGTTCGCCCTTATATCACAAAAAAAGACACAATTATGAGAACTAGCTTAAGTGCAGAAGAACGTTTGACCGTTCCTCTATTATTTAGCAACTGGACGATCACTTCAACATTAAGTTTTTTATCTTGTATCTTAGCATCTACCTTGTGTTGTATTATTTATCCAGAAACATGTTGGGCTATTTATACTGCAATACATTTTTACAAGTAAGTTTATGAAAATAAATAACTACTTTTTTATAAACTGCGTAATTTTAAAGAAAAAGATATAATTAACATTTATAGTAAAAATATTTGAATATTTAATAATTTTGCAATTTTGTGTATGAGTCTTAAGCACACTGAAAGGTTTAGAACGTTAGATTGGAGTGTGTGTGCGTACATGACGGTGCAGAAGAAGAAGTATTTAAAGCTTTTATAATAAATAAAGAATATGTGTGTGATAAACTCGCAAACCTCCGTACTATTGTGTTTTTAACTCATATTAAACATATATGGCATCAATCAAAATCGTATGTAATACTTCCCCAACATTAAATACATCTGTAATAAAATTAATAAAAAGTGTAGTAAATGATATTACTGCTGACAGTTGGAAAAACTCCATACAGCATGTTATTAAGGTGGAAAATTCTTACGTATATATTATTCTAATTCAATTAAGAAGTTTCATTTAAAATTCTATCTAATCTAAATTCTCAAGCCGACCCTGTCCCCTTTATGGCCCCTTGATAAGGTCGGACCTTACACAATGGGGCTTAATGCTATGATTTATTTATGGTGGCAAAAGCCAACGGTATTTCTTTAATTTTACTTTACCTTGGGTATCCAGTTATTCGATTACTTATTTACTCATCATTTCTAGACAACTATGTAAAATTTAAACCTAAATCAAACATCGATATGTTTCATGTGTCATGGACTCTGCCACTATACAGGGTGTTCGGCAGATGAGTAGACATACGTAAATCTGAGATAGGTAAGGCCGTCTGTTATGCGGTCCACCCAGATAGTTTGCCTAGGCCCTACATTTTTTTTTTAGTTTTTTTTCCAAATTTTTAATTTTAGAATTTTAAATTAAAATAACTTTTTAAAAAATCATGATACTGACAACATTTGTATTTTATTATCAAGATATCCAGGTGGACGGCTTTACCTATCTAAGATTTACGTATGTCTACTTATGTGACGAACACCCTGTATATTTAATACATTCGTTTCTCATTTGTCGGTAAAGGGCTTTGAGCTTTAGCTGTACGTAAACCTAGAAGCAACTGGATATCTTGCTAATCTAAAGCTCGGAGTGGCTGGACCGCAATAGCGATACATTGGTAGTCGTATTAAGAAAACGGTGGACGCATTGTTTTTAATATGAAAAAAGCGTAATGTGTTATTGTTTTTTTTTGATACTCAAGCAGTATTTTACTTTAAATTTAATGCGGCTTACGCGTATATTACCAAGGCCTATTCTTTTATGGAGTCCTTTATACTGAGAATATTATAGTTTTCTAAGAAATAAATAAAATATTATGACTATAAGTTTAAAACTTCCGATGCTAGTATTTTTGTTTTTTTGATAATTTTAGGGTAATCAATGCTTCACTTGTTTCCATGAACTGCACGCCGCTGGATTCTAAAATATCACATAAAATACAGTCAAGAAAGTACGTGTTTTGAAACCATCCACAATATTCGACTTTGTTTATTCCAGAAAAGCTTTTTATTGGATTTAAATCCTGTATTGACTTTACGTGTGTATGTATTTTACATAGGTATAACACGTTTATTTTCTGTTAGTTGAAACAGGTTTTATTTTTCTGGCAAAAGTACGTTGTGTTGCATAAAGACTTACTTCTTATGATACAGGGTATCCGGAAAATACGTGTAGAAGGTTTGATGAGAGACACCGGACGTCAAATTGGGTCGATTTGAGCGAACCTACCATATCCAAAATTGCTTTAATTTGCCTGGAGAGGGCGTCTAAGATTTAAAAAAATATTGGTTTTTCCTAAAGTTTTCGAAAACGTGCAAATTGCTTTTAATAATTTTTGGTTATGAGTCTTGGATTATAAAATAACATTTGCTGTTGGCATATTTATCGAATGTACTACTTAACCTTAAGTATAATAAACGTGACATCGTAATGTAGTTATATCTTCTGACTTTTTATGTCATTGACTTACTGACAAATCAGATACTCCTTTCTAGTAAAACAACGTATCTTGAAATTTTTTTATATTTTGCAATATTTTGCCATGGTTATGCCTAAAAACATCATTTTTAATAACGTGCTTGGGCAAGATATTTTATTAATAGTAATAAGAAGTCATAGGGAGGTAATAAGAGGTTATTACTAAACATTGTTTGTTGGTGTCTTAATTACGTTTTTTTTTTTGTTGATATGACATTTAATATTTCTGTTGACAAATTGATGTTAGAGTTTAAACATTTAGGCCACTATTTTTAAGTTCCAAAATCTTAAACGATTACGTTAACTATGGACAACTATACGACTCCGAAAAAGTTGACATTCGTTTGGTGTACGGGTTTTGCCAGAGAAATGAATGTCATAGTGCAATGGTTTACATGAAGAGATTTCCTGACAGTCGCATACCAAATCACGAAACATTTGCAAGTATTCAACGTAGTCTTCGGAAAACGGGTAGATTTAAACGAAAATTTGAAAGAAGGAGTAGAATAGGACAACTCGAACTGTTGAAAACGAAAAGGAAATTTTGTAAAGAGTTGAAGAAGAACCAAGTATCACTATACGCCGGTTGGAAAGTGAGTTGGTGGATCATAAAACCACCGTAAATGATATTTAAAAAAAATGTTGACGCCGTGTCACCTCCAAACTTTTTAGGAACTTTTGCCCATGGACAAATTGAATGGAAATATTTACCTTAATTTTTTGCAAAACACTTTGCCAATCCTTCTGGAATATTTGTAACTTATAATTAGGCAAGGACTGTGGTATATGCATGATGAAGCGCCACCTCATACCCTCATAAGTGGATTGGAAAAGGCGATGATGCACCAGTACGATAGTCACCACGTTTTCTGGACCTTAATATTTGTGATTTCTTTTTGTGGGGTGGTCTTAAAACTGAAATTTATAAGATTCCTGTGAACACGCACAAAGAATTACGGCAACGAATTTTAAATGCAAGCAATCATTTTAATAATTCCGAGACATTAAATAAGGTTTAAGTTCATTTTTTAAGATGTGTAAATAAGAGTACCTAACAAAATAGTGATTATTTTGCACGTTTGCTTAAGTATTGTTTTGTTTTTATCGAGTTTTTTTAAGTATTAATAAAATATCTTACCCGAGCACTTAATGGAAAATGCTTTTATCTAACATAACCACTTATCTTAGCAAAATTTTAGAGGATATAAAAAATCTTCCATATACAGGTTTTTTGGCTATATTTTGAACGAGGTCTACACGTGTTATCTTTAGGAATATTTAAAAAAGTTAAATGCAAGAGTTTTATGGTTTTATCTGAACCGCTAGGATTTGCTAAGAAAAGAAACAAATGATAAACGACAAGTTGACAAATGAACATCAACTTTCTTATTTTTAATTTAATGCCCCATATATTTTAACCTATTACAATAGAAATTTTTTCTGATTTCAAAATATATAGTTTGCCTATGTTTGCATTAACCGTTTTTGCAATATTTAAATTTTTTAGAACTGAATTTTTTATTATTCAGACCTCTTGCGTCTTAGCTATTACTTGAAGTGGGCTTTGAAAAATACCTATAATTAAACAAAACAACAAATACTACAGTCATTGTCACCGCAATAAAGTCTGTCAAATTTGATAAAATTAAAGAGTTGGGAAATTAGATTTCTTTATTAAGGGTTATTCCGAACAAGAGAAGTTAGTTACAGTTAGAATTTATAGATTTAATAATTTAAAACTGGCACGAAATCAGTATCTAAGAGAGTATCCTCAAAGAGTTACTCCATGCAAAACAACTATCCATTATATTATTAAAAATTTTCAGCAGAGAAAAACTGTTTTTAGGAAAAAAAGAACTATAGCAAGAAAAGAGGAGCAGGATTTGGAGGTTTTGCTATATTTTCAAGGTAAATATAAGAGTATTAAAAAAAAATGAATGTTTAATAGCTACGTTTTTAAATTTTTAGAATATCCAGAAAGATCTATACCAGATGTTGCCCATATTGTCAATAAATCTTGGTGGAAAATTTATGAAATTTTAAATTATCACCATTATAAGCCCTATAAATTTTTACCGGTTCAAAACTTAACCGAGGAAAATAAAATGCGAAGGACCGAGTTTTGTCAAGAAATGTTGATAAGAATACAACAATACAACTGCCGGAATGTTTAATCGCAAAAATAAACATTTTTGGGCTACTCAAAATCCTCAAAAAAAACAAGTTGTGAAAATTCAAGGGCAAAGATCTGTCAACGTTTGTTGTGCAATGTATAGAAATAGGGTTTTAGGTCCTATAATATTTGAGGGGAACATGAATGGTCAAAAATATCTCAGGCTTTTACAAAATGAAATAGAGAACCTTTTGGAAGAGTTGCCAGTAATTAATTATAACCAGATTATATGGCAGCAGGACGGAGCTCCTGCTCATAATGTGGTTCAGGTAACAGAATTTCTTAATAATAAATATAATTTATGGATTGGAAGGCACGGTCCAATACATTGGCCACCCAACAGTCCTGATCTCTCCCCGTTGGATCTATTTTTGTGGGGTTATTTAAAGAATAAAAGATACTATAATAGATGTGACACTTTAGAAGAACTTACTCAAAAAATACTAACAGAGATTCGAGAATTAAACCATTTTAATCCACAGTTTATACTAGATGCGATTAGACATAAATTGAAAAACAATATTCAGAATTGCTTTAATAACGGTAGCTGGGTCGAATAAGTTATGTGTTTATGATACCTAATTATGTAATTTCAAATTAAATGATTATTTTAGCTATTTTTAAATTGTTGTTTTTTTTAACAATATAATTAACTTCCTAACTCTTTAATTTTATCAAATTTGACAGACTTTATTGCGGTGACAAGGACTGTAATATTTGTTGTTTTGTTTAATAATATAGGTATTTTATCAAAGTCAACTTCGGGTAACTAGCTAAGACGCAAGAGGTCTGAATAATAAAAAATTCAATTCTAAAAATTTAAATATTGCAAAAACGGTTAATGCAAACATAGGCAAACTATATATTTTTGAAATCAGAAAAAAATTGTCTATTGTAATATATAGGGCATTGCATTGAAAATAAGAAAGTTGATGTTCATTTGTCAACTTGTCGTTTATCATTTGTTTTTTTTTTCTTAGCAAATCCTAGCGGTTCAGATAAAACCATAAAACTCTTGTATTTAACTTTTTTAAATATTCCTAAAGATAACACGTGTAGACCCCGTTCAAAATATAGCCAAAAACCCTGTACATTGTTTTACTAGAAAAGAGTATCTGAACCATTATTCTTCTAAATCTTTGACGCCCTTCACAGGCAAATTGAAGCTACTTTGGATATAGGTAAGTTTAGTCAGATTGACTTATTTTGACGTCCGGAGTCTGTCATCAAACGTTGTACGCGTATGTAAACAGATGTATCGCTAGTGGGTTGCCAAAAAAATTATGGCCAAGGCTATGATTAATTTAAAGAAAACGGATACTTCCTGTATAGTGCCAATTCTTATTTTTTTATTCTACATGACAGTACTGATGTACCACCATTTTTTTTATTTTAATTTAATAAGTAAAAATTTTATTAAAATTAAAAAAAAATAAAAGGCTTTATAACCTAAATAAAAAAAAGAAAATAAATTAGTAGGTATATTAGTAATGTTTTGTAGAATAAAAAAATAAGAATGGACAATAAACAGAGAGTATCAAAAAAGAAATGTTTGCCACGCCGTTGCTTTAGCCCAAGTGTTTTGGCCTACAAACACTCTTCCATCTTTTATTTTGCCGTTGGCAGCCTTAAAAAAAATACTTTAATAAAATTAATAACAATTAAATAGTAAAGGTACAGTAAAGCTGAAGGTGAGTAGCAGAGAGAGCGTGCAAAAATTAATTGGCTGGAGAGTAGAGGGGGTTAAACTGGGCGCCACTGCTTTTGGTGCCAGGCCTAGCAGAGACCTTCCAAGATTTAATTGGGAACACTTGTTCAACTTCACTAACACTCAAAAACAAGAAA
Organism: Listronotus oregonensis; assembly: GCA_019359885.1. Taxonomy (NCBI): domain Eukaryota; kingdom Metazoa; phylum Arthropoda; class Insecta; order Coleoptera; family Curculionidae; genus Listronotus; species Listronotus oregonensis. The sequence goes on from JAHBCN010000719.1 coordinate 91,188, forward strand.
AACTTTAATAAACAATATTAATATCAGAAAAAGGAGACACCAGGCGAGCCAAATAAAACACTATATTTAAAACAAATAGTTAATAGAATTTATTATAAATAAAATTAAATTTGTAGTTTAAAAGTTTACAAAAAAATATATAATAAAATAAAATGGTGAAGGCGCGGAGTTATGAAATGTCAATTTAACAAAATAATTATAAAAGTTGTAATAGATTGTTTACAAAAATGATTTAATAAAATGAAATGGTAAAAGCGCCAAATTACCAAATGTTTAATTTTCCATACTGAAGATAAAAAAAATAAATAATATAAATATAAGTCTACAAATAAAAAAAACTATCATAGATCTTAATAATAAAATACCGCTCAGAATTATTTAATTAACACAATAATTTAATGACCGGGTGCACCGTTTAAAAACCATTAAGAAAAATATAAAAATTTACCAAAAAAAAAATACAATAAAAAATTGTACCTAGGAATAATTAGATTTTATGCCGCAAGATAAATATTATATTCATGCTAATGTAATGATTTACTTGATGGTAACAAAAAGGTAAGAAAACGTAAAAGCCATTTAAATTTAGGTTAACATAAAAGTCAAAGGCAACTAAAGATAATTATCATCAAAGACCTTCAAGTGACCAACCAGCAAAGGCCGCAAATTATTTAAAAAAATGTGGTATAAATTTAAAAGGTAGAGTCCTAAATTGTTTACAGAAAAGTTATCATAAAAAACAATTGTTAGTTGGTTAATTTTAATATGTTGCCTGTTTTGCCGAATATAAGTGATGGAGGGTGTGCCAGCCACTACACCCTGAGGAGCGAAGGTGTCCAAAACTACAACCAACACATTAACCAGCTAAATGGTCACTATTTCTGACCCGTCTCAAGAAAACTTCCACCAAATTGATGGCCCCTCCAAACAAAACGAAAACTGTTCCAAAAATTAATGGCCCATCCGAAGAAAAATGGCCCGTCCGAAGAACCCCAAGGTGTAAAGGGGTATTTTCAACCAACACGTGATTCCTGCGGCGTCGAACTACAAGTCCTGCAGTGCAGATTTCTTTCCCGAAAATAGCCAAAAGGGAACGCAAAACCACCAAAATACACACAAAACTAAAGATAAGTTAAATCGGGAAAGATTTTTGGGAAATTTGCAGCTCAAATCCTACAAAGATGGCTTGAATACCAGTAGCTGCAAATTTTCCTAGTTCTCGGCTTGAAGATTGACGTGAGAATGCCAATGGTAAAACATGGCCGATGCCCCTTTGTCCTTCTCAGAAAGTACCAGTTGGCGCACGCAGATTCGCTACTAATTCAAGGAATTTTCTCGCCCCCAATTTGGCAACATTGTTACCAATAAACATTTTGAGTTGCCTACCCACGCTGCCCAAATAACATTCCCTCGAACTGTCATCTGTCTTGTCAAGAATATATTCAAACAAAATTATAAAACAATCCAGAATAATAAAAAAAACTGCAAAAGAAACCTAAAACCCCGAAGCAAACCAAGTAAAAATGTACCAATTTAAATCGCCGACCTCCAGGTCTATTGTCAATACACAACCCTCTGGGTCAAGGCGTTTGCTCGAAACAAATGTTTACAATTTCAATGCAAAGAGGATAAAATACACAGAACCTGTACAAAAGAGACTCTGGAGGCAAAGGAAACTGCTCTGGCCCTTGTGACCCCCACAACAACTGTTGGGAATGGAAAATAAAGTAAACAAACTAAGGTAAATACGGAAGGTAATGTAAACAACCCTACCTACATAGCCAATAAAAGCAAAACTTCTAAGGAAATGTAATTTCTAGACAAACCCACAAGCTGTCGAGGATTGTATATAGGGGGAAAAACCATACCAAATACCTAGAGAAACAAAATTTGGTTACGAATCCCTGACATGGTTTATCCAAAATACCAACGTTTTAAAGATAAGTCCTTACTTAAAATAAAAAATATTGATTTGTACAAAGTGAATCTAACCTACCTAATAAGCTTGGTTTAGTCAATAGTGAAAGATGTACCTCAAAATTAATGTTGCATCGAACAAAATTAAGGCCCGGTATCGACTCGAGGTATCTTATGTTAATTTTTTAGTACACCAGACTGCGAGGGGAAAAAAGCAACGTAAAGCATAAGGTACGATACCAAAGGCGATAGAAAAACAGAAGTAACCCAGCAATTACAATCAAATTTGGAGCCTTTTGCCAAAAATAAACTGCAAAAAAAATGAAAACCGAACTGCATTAAGGTAAACAAACTAAATTATTAAAAACAAACCTAGGAATAAAAACTAACCGTGACATGTTTTTGTTTTAATTTAATATAGCTTTGACAATAATTTTTTAGGCCACCCATTTCCAATACATTTATTTACATACTATATTTGATAAAACATAATTTTTGTCCGGTAGTCCGTAATTCGGATCTTAGACTATTATTCTTTTTTAAAAAGACCGGTTTCTATATATTTTATGTGTTTAAATAAAGAAATTATTTAAATAAGGAATGTAGAAATTTTAATCTTGTATCCTTTTGACTAACTAAAATTTAGTAGAGAAGATCCCAATTAGGATACTATGTTGTAAGTTTGCATACGTACGTTTCCTTATAACTTACATTACCCCAATTATATGATCCTTGAAAAATACTTTATATTTTATGTTGGTTTTCTTAAAATTTAAGATTATGTGCGTCTATACTAATTATATTATTTTAATGTTTACCCTGACAACCTTTTAGAAACTGCAATTTTTTTGTGCATTGAAATGTTTCAATCTTATAAACAATTTATATGGGTCTCAATAAAAAGATTATTTTTAAATATTTAAAACTTTTTGATGAATGTTTCGTTTTTATTACTTTAACATTAGAAAATGTAAGTTTGCGATCTTTTTTATCTTTAGAAAAAAATTATGTTAGGATGCCGCCTAATGAGCTATTCCGTATCTTATATCTTTAGGTATGTTTTTTTATAGAATAAGCTGCTAACTTAAGGACTACGCGGAGCTTAAGTATTCTACCTTTAACTATGTTTGTCTCTTCTTTTTAAAAGCTGTCGGCTTCAATATATTTTTGCACTTCTGCGGGTTCAGGAGAGTCAGCACATTTAGTATCTATACTTCGAGACCAGGACTAAAGCGGTTCCATTGCATAAAGATTTTTGGAGATTACTGCAAAAAAACATATTAAACAAAAACTATGGCCTTTAATAGGCTCTATAAAAAAGGTTAAATACACATTTTTAATAAAACCAGTAATAAAGGAGATATAAGCAAAAAAGTGATTTTGGCCATCAAAAATTTCGCTAATAACAATATTTTTTTGGTACAAGTAAGTATACCAACTCCAATCCATCTAAAAATTTATACAAACTAATACACATGTGCCTCGAGGCAATGAGGGATAACATGGTGGCACAGATCTTTTATTTATTTATTTTTTTTTTGGTCCAATAAATGTACCCATTTCGAGCCATTTAAAACTTTAACTAAACGAAAATTAAGACTCTATTTTATTAAACAGAAAATAAGTGCCTCCTCCATCTGGGTGTTATATACTTGGCAGGACGCTTAAATATCTTGATCTCCTATGCTACTATGTGTATAGCTTATCATTTAAATATTTTTATTATTGATTTCAATATTAGTAATAATACTTTATAAAGGCAAATTTTACTTATTAAACTAATATTACGTAGTTTTATTAGAGCATTAATTTAAGTTATATACCTTTTTTTTAATTAATAGTTTTCTATTAAAAAACTATTTTTTTAGGTAAAAAAAAGGGATTTTAAACCTGCTAAGTTAAGGCACTGCGGCTTAAAATTGACTATAGTTTATAGTAATATAAAAAAATGTTTTATGCGTATCTCTTATTGACCAGCTTATTTGCGATGACCTCCTAGGCTAGATGTGTATTAAATTTTATATAAAATTTATTGAGATAAAAAATAAATAACTATACAGCTGATAATAAATTGGTTTTTGGGTAAAGAAACAAAATCTTTTGTTATAAAAACTTTTAAATGCAACGTTTTTTCGTTAATTTTACATCCAGAAAGAATGGAGGTAAACGAGCCAATGATAGGTAGAATCATTGGCGAGAAATTTCAGGTTAAAGATTTTAAAGCACATTTTTAGGCAACTTGTTTGTTTATTTTACTACCTGATTTTAATTTAAATAAAACACATTTAGGTTTGATTTATTAACAATAATAAAAGTACAGTTTTAAAGATTTTATAAATTTCAAGTGGCATTTTTGCAACTGTTAAATTTTTTCTTTTTGTGAGAAGTGCGTTTAATGAATTTAAAAAAAGAAGAAAAATACACTTTAGTCACACACACTTGTAGATTAAATTTTTATACAATAGTTTTGTTTCCCTAAATTTTTAAGGCTCTCGTGAACATATTTTGAAAGAAAGCTTGCTCTTCATAGGTGTAACGTATAGTATTAAGTTTTCTTTGAGCTATCTTTTGAGGTATTTAGGGGTAACTCTTCTACTCAGAATTGTCATTTCTTTCTGACGCTTTCTTAACTTGAGTTTAGGAAAAAACGTAACACAAAAAGAATTTTTATGATGAAACTCCCACTACCCTTATAAAACTTACCAATAATCAAACGTATATTTATTTATTTATGTCAATAAATTTAACATCAAATTTGGGATCGCTTGACTACTTTTTTAAGTAGGTGCGTGAATGAATTAAAAACCGTACTTATTGCCAATTCTTTAACGAGAAGTTTTTCAAAAACGGAACATTTGAGTAACCAGAACAAGAGGAACAATTTTTCTTATCTAAATATGAGGAAAACGCTGCGAAAAAAATTGCGTTTTCTTCTAAAACACCCTGTATACTATAATATATACATTAAACAAAATTGATATATTTTTTTCAAATAATTTTAAATTTTAAACCATTTTTTACACTTTAAACTAATTGCCGATATTTAAAAAAAATATTTTATCAGAAGTTTACTTGGACCTTAAAGTCAGCGCTTTTGTTCAGTGTTAAAAATCAAAATTTGAAAGTTAAGTTAATGTCGCGAATCTAATAGATATAAATTGATCCAGAATTTTCTGCACGTTGATGGATATACGAGTCGGCCCAGATAGTTGACTTTTCTTACCCGCTATGTGAAGATTGATTATGTGAGTAATATGCTGGCAATTTAGTGGATGAAAAAAAAACAAAAAAATTATTACCAAAAAAAAATCAATTTATACCCGAGTACATTCAACATGAGTCAAATAAATACAGTTGCATAAATATAGTATTTTTTCGTTCTGCCCTTTCAAATGCACAAAGGGTACTGCTAGACTTTAATTAAAGAACACATCTTTAAGTAATTTATTGAAAAAAAATGGCTTTTCTAAATATTGTAAAAATATTAAGCATCAGAAAACATACTTACTTTCCTTGTTATAAAATGAAGTTAAAACTTTACTACAAATTAGACAAAAACTATATGAGAACATTTCAAAAGTATATAGAAATAATCCATATGCAGAATCAGAAAGGCATCAAACACACACTCACAATACCTTTATTTTTTAATAAAGAACCAGTTTTGAAAAACATCTTTATAATTTGCCCCTTGCAAATTATTTAAGATTGTGATTCCAACACGTAGCAGCTCCTATACACAATACCGTTGAAATTTATAAATATTTAAATAATATATACTAAGTGACATAGAAAATGCTACACCCAGAATTATTTTTTAAATTTTGATAAAAACTTGTAAACATATTTGCTATCATGAAAGTATACGCTAATAAAATTTTAAAGCCATTTGGACCCGTACTTTTTTTGGAAAGGATTTTTTTGTCATATCAGAATGTTTACTTAATATTCAGTAATTTTTCTCTGGATTTGTTTGGTTCCATTCGTTTCATTGTTGTTTCATTGCATTATCATGCCTAGAGTTCGCAAATGCGCTTTTTTTCACTCAACTTTCCGAGTTTGAGAAAGATAATTGGGTTACGTGAGGCCGGATTTTTTTTTAAATCGCTAGTCGGATGAATCAAAACAAATTTACTGTAATGAGATATTCTCGAGCTTGGTTTTAAAAAGCCAAAATCGACGAGTTAGAGGTACTGGACGCCAAAGACAGACTACAGAACAACAGAATCGCTATTTGGGGCAACTAGCGCTTAGTAAACATTTTTTTCAACAAGAGCAGCTGCTTGATGCTGTCGGAAGGGCAATAACAATGAGGACAACATTGCACTGTGGGTGTTATGGTATAGTACATTCCACAATAATTCGTTGATTTCTCGGCCGCAATAAAATTTAAATGACAACCCTCAGTGGAAAACCCAGTCATAAATAAGTTGCCTTACAAATATCTATTGGGTAGGCACCGCACCAATGAGCTGACAGCTCATTGCACCGCACCTTTTAAAAAGGTACAGGTCCTGATTACTTACTAATATTATTAGTTTAGGTAAGCTACTTTGGATGCTCAATAGCACACACGAAAATACCTTGACAAACTCCGAACGACTGATGAACTAAGACGAAAAGACTCTGCTTTATATTCAACACCCGCAATTTGCCTTTAACCTACATTATATACGAAAAAGTAGGTACAATATAATAAATAAAGGAAATTTTAAGTCCGGACCTACATGCGGGTACCCAAAGTATATTGAGTTTTACGACTAACAGTAGCAGGTAAAATGTAGAAATCAACGAATTATTGTGGAACGACCATATGGGGTGCCATTGGTTACGGCAACAGGTCACAATTAGTGTTCATTTGAGGTGGCATGACTGCCCAGTGCTACATCCACGAAGTTTTACAACCACATCTGCTTGCCCATCTGCTTGCTTTTAGAAACATTGCAAGATCCTTTTTCAACAGGACAATGCACACTTCATGTCGTTAGTTTAGACTTTTTAGAAGCGTCGGGTGTAAATCTGCTTTAGTGGCCTCCTCGATGTCCAGACCTTTTCCTCATCAAACATGTATGGGTATGATGGGAACAAAGTAGCAAAATTCACCGCACCCTCCAGACACATTAGAGACTCAACGAATTCATATTCAGATGGCCTGGGATACAATACACCAAAAACACATTAATTGGCTAATTTAATCAATGCCGCCAAGATTTAACGAATGTGTAACGAAAAGAGGAGCTTAGACACATTGTTAACATTAAGGTATGATATCTCAGCTATGTAAGGGAATATATCTTGACCATCCTGTATTTTCAAAAAGACTATTTCGTTGCACAAAAAGAAAAAAACCTTTTAGCACCATGTGGGAAATATAACTTAATAGGGGGATAAGGGCTTCTAAGATAAACAATAATCTGAAAAATATTTTGTTACGTTCCCAGGACTTATCTCATAAATATATCGGTTGTAAATATTTTAAGAACCCAAAACCTTAATTTATCGCATCTTGGAATTAAGTAAACATGAAATTCACAGAACCACCCTCAACGTTGTTTATGGTTCGGGAAAAAAGAAGGCACACAGATGTCGGCAAATTGACACCCCGCCCGGCTCATTATTTTTGTTAAACCGATTTTTCCATTATGAAAAACAAAAGAATATATATGAAGACTCTGTTTTTGTAGCGTATTAATTTGATTTGTGAAGTAGTTTCGTCTTATGATTTTTTTTTACCTATGTAAAACAACAAGAAAGAGAAAAATCCAAAATTTACGATAAATTTCATGTAGGTTTTTTTTTCTAATCATCGACGGACCTTCTTAGTATAGGAATTAGTAGAATAGATTACTATTAAGTATTTTATATAAAAAGTAAAAGACTTGAACATTAAAGCCGTAAATTAGAATTTAAAAACTAAATGAACCCCGATTTAGAACCACTCGCGCCCTCTAGTTCTAAGAGGCCAAAGTGTGCAATAAGGCGTAAAATAGGAACCACGCTAACAGGGCGGGATTACAGGGTGAATATTCCTGTTTAATTGGTGGAAAAGGGCCTAAGCCAGGGACCACGTGAAATCAAGTGGGGATTTATCAGGGAAGGGCGAATAAGTCTCATGGAATTTAAAAATTATTATTTGAGTGAATTACAGTCTGAACCTCGTTATAACGTGTTGTGTTTCACTCGTGAGTTCTCTGTTCAGAGGGTTTTGATCTTAAACATTTTTCTTATTAATTAAATTCTTTTAAAAAACAAATAGATTGAATATTTAAGGGAATTTCACTAAGGGTATCCTTCTTAAAGGAAAAGGGCTTATCATCCTTTGTTTTTTTAAAGTATAAACAGTAGTAAGTGATTTTAAATATTTTTGTTTTCTTAAAGCTTGTATTTCCTAAATTACCAGGGGATTTTATCTTTTCCAAATTGGTTTTAACTTACACTTAATAAATAAAACCACGGCAGTTCATTTCACACTAAAATCTAGTTCTCATTGTTAGTTCTAATTTTTTTTTGTTTATCATTGTAAATAGTTGCTTTATTTATAATTGTAAATAGATTTAATTGTTTTGAGAAAGTCTTCTTTTATTGCTCTGGGGGAACACATTAGAAAAAGGGAGGGTTACCTTTGTGCGCTAGTGCAATCATACCAGGTGGCAGCAAAGAACAACAGAGAGAATCCCAAGTACAGGGACGACGAGAAACAATATAGTTGTAGGCGTAATTGGTAAGATCTAATAACCTAGTAGTCCTTGCATACTAAAACATCAAGAAAACTACCTTCTAGAGTGCCTTTGTCATCAAATATAAAAGTTCTGTTTAAATTGAAATAACTACCAACTCCGAAGTGGGAAAAGTAGTTCTCGGATGTCGGCCACTAAGCTACCATTAACAACTTTTACGACAGGTCGCGAGTATTTTCCCACAGCTGTTTTGCGCAATTTTGAGATCAAATTTTAACCATTTTATTAGTATACCTAAAAATTGTAAAAGTATGCTTGAAATTACAGCACTGCTACGGTGTTGCATTTTCTATGCCACTTAGTATATTTCTGTACAGGTAGGTAATGCTGAACCTATTAGGCTGTCTATAAGGTCCCCTGACCTTATCGTTTTAAATGCGTTTTTGCAGGACTCTCTGGAAATATACTATATTTGGAGCAAAAGTATGCTACTTTGAAAAATCATTAAAATGTATCATGACACAATTTAAAACACTTAGGAAGATGTTTCTAGGATTGCATATAATTCAATTAAATGTATGCGTTTATATATCCAAAAGAAAGGTCATTATTTTAAATATTTGCTGTAATATTTTTTGTATGACATAATTCTTTAAATTATCCGGCAATGGTTTTTTTACTTTTTAATTGTTATTTTTTCGTTAAAAACAAAAACTTTTTTTTTTAGCATGTTTATAAAACAAAGTTTTACTTAGCTGTGAACTAATCCCTTTAACCAGCAATTTTATTCGGAACTAGTAAAAAGTTGTTAAATGTTTCTGTCAGGCTAACATTTTCTTTTAACAAAAAAATTAAACGTTGAAATTAAAGCCAACTAAGAGGATATTTATTTTCTAAAAATAAATAAGTTTACCAGCTTTCAAAGTACAACATCTTATACATTGTTAAAAGCAGAATAAGAAGTACTATTTATTAACGTAAAAACCAGGAGGGAGCCCATAACAAAAAAATTAAGTTGATGATGGGACGACGAAACGTCGAATATAAAATCTTAATGAAAGAGATCCGAAAAAGTGGAAATGAAAATTTGCTATTTTTTTTAAATAAAATCGGATAAAAATAAAAACCATTTTCCCAAATTTCGGTTTTTCTCGAATGTCTCCGGAAATACTCGGAATTTTGAAATTTTCTAAACGCATATTATTGGTAACATAAATACGCAACTTTGCCCAAACCTAACTATCTTCGTATCATCTATAGTTTTTAAGATCCGAATGGTGAGGTTCGGATTTGAATTACCCTGTACCGAAATTATTCGAAGCTCTATGTTTTTAAAAATATATAAGAAGTTTATTTACAATTTCCCAATGTACTATTTTTTATTTTAGATCATTTTAGTCTTTTTATATTATTTTTTCCTGACATCTTTTAATTATCATAAAATTTAACTTCTAAAACCGTGGTTTGCCTTTTTTATTTTGGGTTTTCTTTTTGAACTTTAAAAGGCTTATAAATCATTCTGTTGTCTTGGAGCTGCGATGGGAAACTTTAACGAATATTTTACGCCCAGCAACGCGGCCTTAAAAACTTTGTCCAATTACTGTTTTGCGTTATTTTGTTTTCTTTTACCCTCGTCGTTTTTTTCTAAATTGCGGTTTTAACCTCTTAAAACTATCGTTAACTAAAAAACAAATATACTTTGTCATTGTTCTTTGTATTTGAGACTAACTTATTTCTTAACATAATATCATAAGTACACCCTAAAGTTATTTCGCCTTAAAAAAATGACGACATTTGCATTAACTAAAAAAATTATGTAACTCTAAAAAAATATATGTTTTTTAGTTAACGCAAAGAAAAAAAAACAATTTGTTAAGCAAATTTTTGTTAGATTTTAGGTGAACAAAAAGTTAGATTTTAATATTTTTTTAGATTAGCAAAGTCTACCATCGTCGGACGTAGTAAGTAGTTTAATGGGTGATTTTTGGCGAACACCCCATTCTCTTATGTAGTCTGGATTCTTCGTTAAAATATAATTTCCGCCTGGATGACCTTACACTAGTCGGGATAGTTTTTTTGTATAATGTTCTTGTTGGCACAAAGGCATAGTCTAAAAGGTGCCGAGAATAACTGCGTGTTCTGGTACTTAAGCAACGTTAGAGATACTGCGGAAAATGGGTTAAACATCTAAAAACTCGGCTCCAAAGGAACTTAGTACTTACGCTTTATGGTCTATCATAAAGTTTAAAAAGGTAATAAAAGAATGAATATTATAAGCTTGACCTAAAATTTTTTAAACAATATTTATATTAGAGCTTGGTATTCATTTAGATATAATTTTTGAGCTTACAATATATAATAATATTGCTGATTTTAAACCATACACGGCCGAGTGATGATCGCGTTGTTAAATTTAGCAATGGACTTAGCAATTGTTAAAAGTTAACAACGGTTTAGAATGTTTAACAAAACGTCATTGTCAGTGTTATTTAATGATTTTAGTAGGCAACCTGTCAAAATCTGACATTTTGTTAAACATTCTAAACCGTTGTTAACTTTTAACAATTGCTAAGTCCATTGTTAAATTTAACAACGCGATCATCACTCGGCCGTAAATGTTATAATGTTATTATAGTCGTCTTTAGGTAAATGTGATATTAAAAAAAATATTTAAAACAGAAACCAAGCTGTAGTTACTAAAAAATTCTACAATTAGTGCCAAAAAAGTTAATTTTATAATTTTAGAAATTCTATTTTAAACCTTATTTAATAAATAATTTTATTTAAAAATAATAACATTCGTAGCAGCCATATTTACCAATATTGTTCAAATGTAAAATTTCCTTAGAATTTCCTTAGCATTTCTTTTTTTTAACCAAAAAAAAGGTTAATTTACGTTATTTATTTATTTTTGAGAATTAAAAAAAATGGATTTTAGCTTCTTCTTTCCAAAAGAAGCAATGTAATAATGTGATCCCAAAAAACACACAACACAACAGGTTAACTAAAATTGTTGTTATTCATGGCAACAAGCAACGGACTTCAAAATGTAAACCTTTTTAGGGTTACGAATGTATGAATTCCGATAAGTACCTAATTATAATTTGTTTTTTTAGATACTTACTTATTAATAGGTGTACAGGGGGTGCCTTTTTGATGAATTTTTATAGTTTTGGAAAAACTACATGAAATAGAGCAAGTCTGATGGCATATTCTCAAGTTTGATTTTCGAAAACCGGCTAACTTGATTCGTCCCGGAGATACTGGGCATTTTTCAAATTTTGTTAGTAAAGATGGAAAAAAAAAACGTAAAAAGCAAGTTTGTGAAAATTTTACGTAGGAACCAGTGGCGTGCCCAATTATTTTCTGTCGGTTACGGTTTAAAAGATATAACGCACAGTTGCTTTTTTCTTAAATAAGAGACCCTGCAAATTATTCTACTATTCGTTCTAAAATAAAATGACTTCATTTTTATTACTACACACATTATATTTATTTTTAAAAAACTTATTAAAGTTATTTCTACAGAACACCAAACCTATGAAAAAAAGAAATTAAGAACCGTGAACATAGCATTTAAATTTTACACTTCCAGTATAAAATTGTATTATTCATTTTTTTTTAATAATTGTTTTTTTATTTTATTATTTATTTATTGATTTGTTTATTATCTTTTAATGTGACATAGTAAACTAGGTTTTCCCAAGGAAGTTTAAAGGTGTATGGAAGCCCAATACTGTAGAACAAAATTGTCCAGGCGTGCAGGGCAGCGGGAATAGGGGGTTGGCCCCGCGGAGTTTGCGCAATGAATAGTAGGTCAGAGCCGGACTTCCATAATTCTTTGTTACTATCTATAAAGTTGACATAATCAAATGTCAAATTCAAGCATTCACTGTTTTTTTTTATTTTTTGCACAAAATTGTTGGTTATTAAACGATACTAACATAGAATATTTAAAATTATTGTGTAATATTGGATTTTATATCATCTGATATAATATGGAAAGAAGCCTTCTATTTAAATGGTCGATATTTTTGTGAGTTTTGTATTTTTACCAAAAATCTTTGTAAATAAATAAAAACAAGATTTTTTAAAATAAATTTCAAACATTGTATGATAGTTTCATGTACTTATCACCAATTTTGTGATAAAAGAAGGGCAAGATAGTGTAAATAAGTTTAATCTAATCCTAAGATTCTGGTTGTACATTAAAAAGTGAAAATTTTTATAACTGCTTTTTAGGCATATACTTTCACTAATAACAAACATTAATAAGACAGAATAACAGTGGTTAAAAATGTTTAGTAACCTTTGGTACCTAGGTATCCATTGTAACAGTATCCGTTAAATATTATGTGTCTACAGTATGTCGAGCTTAAAAAGTTGATAATGTAAGTTTAAGAAACCAAAAATCTATTTTTTTTAAACAAATACAGAAAAAGCAAAAAGGAACTTTAGCATAAAATTGTACTTTCTTTCATTTAATTAGAGGGACCTGTATAAATTAAAATTTGCCTGGTCTGCCCAGTAATTAATAATGTTGATCCTTTAAAAGAATGTACTAAATTAATAAATGAAATAAAAGTACCTAAATGTAAACCTTATTTCTTTTTAATAATCCACAGAAATAAACAAACATTGTGGAAATCATCTAAAAGATAGTTAAGATTGCCTTACTTTTCTCTCTGCTATTTCCTATGAAATTTTCATTATTTTATTATTCATAATTGATATATTATTATTTTTTCGGTTATCTAACGTTACGTCTCATAAGAAGCACCTAATTTAAATATAAGAAATACTCACCTTAATTAAAAATGCCGGGTATGTTACCCTTGGATTTGCAAGACAAAACCATACAACCTCTAATCATTTTGTTACGATATTATAAGTAACAAACAATAAACACAAAATTATAGTCACAATTTAATAAACACTAATCACTAAAATAAGAAGGTTTTTATCAATCCAAAAAACTTCTGCAACCACAAAATATAGGTACTCATACAATACAATACAACAAAACAATCGGCGCAAAGGGCACAAACCACAACGAAAATGACGAATGATGAGACGACGACGGTTGACGATACAGCGCGGATATAGTTGCGACCTTGCACCAAAAACCTTAGACAACCTAAGACCATTACGGCTCTCATAAAAGTATAATGTGTTGCCTAACTACACACTGATTTATCAGTGTGTAAGTAGGGAACACATTAAATTATTTCGTGGAATTTTGTTAATGCGCAGAATCGGCGGGACCAACTCTGACAGTTATTTTCATACTGGGCTGGACATTTTTTGATCGAATGGGCCATATCATTGGGCTTCCATACACCTTTAAACTTCCTTGGGTTTTCCTCAAGCCTTTTAAAAGTATTATTAGTAGGTTTCCTTCTTTCCCGATATCTAGCGAGATAATACATTTGTAAACCATTTGCACTTTTGTCGCTCCCAATATAAAGAATAGTAATATTATATATTTAAAAGTTTTTTAATTATTTTTGTAAAGCCATAATTTAACAACACAAAAAGCTGTAGCTTAAATATTAATGAGTTTATGGCAATGTGGATTATATACAGGTAGTGAAAAATTTAAATCCTATAAAGTTTGCACAAATTTTTTACAAATACCTAGTGTTTTTTTTAAATAAATTTAAAGTGTATTTTACTAAAAGAGAGGCAACTTAACTAGGACTCAAATAATCAAATAAGATACAGAAAGTCCCGTTTTAAAAAGGCATTTTTTACGTAAGATTCTACATAAAGTTCTACATAAATATGCTTTTTACCATTTTTTTTTATTACTAACAACCAACATACAGAGGTGTACTGAAATAATCAAAATTTAAAAAACGCTCTGTATCTTCGAGATGAAACAAGTTACGGCGATCTTTTGTACCGTTGCAGAAATTTCAAAAATTTGTAGTTTTCCCAATACCCTGAAAATCTATCGAAAAGTCGCCACGTATTTTTTTTAACAATGATAAACTGCAGGCAACCTCTGTAACACTATAGAGTAGAAATTTTCTGTCTTTAACAGAAAATCTCTTTAAACCTGACTTTGTAAGTTTTTTCGGCTTTAATCGAATTTCCGAATAGCTAGTTTGAAGTATAGAAATAGAAAGACCAGCCAAGGTCTTGCTACGACTTGTTCTCTTTCTGTCCCATAAAAATGTATATAAGGTTATCTCTGTTATTGCTTCACTTATTTTTTTATTTCATTTTGAACTTTTAAAGTGATCCTTACCTGCAAATCTTTGTTTTCTTAGGTGTTTACTTTTCTAGTCATATTCTAATTATTTGAATAACATGTTATTTCCTAGATTATAAAATGGACCCAATTTTTATTCAATTTTGTAGAAGAGCACAACATTGGGAAAACAAAAAAAATCTTGTCTTAAACCCCATCAGTGTTTTAAATGTATTTTAATTGAAAATGTATGTATATATTTTTAAATATATTTTGACATTGCACTTTTAAATAAAGCATTTATAATTTTTGCGTTCTTTATTATTTTTTTTTATTTGCTTACATTTCTTTAAAATGTTTTAGGAATTTTTACCCAAGTTTCTAGTTAAGAAAATTATCTGAACACCTTTTTGGATTTTTCTAAAAAATTACTAATAATTTTTATGGATATTTCCCAACCAAATTTTATATTTCTTAATAAAATTTAGAAAAACTATTTGAAGCCCAAACTATTGCGCCAAAAAAGTATCGCATCACCTATATTTTTGACTTAAGACTAAGTGTAAATATGTCCCAGTGTAAATCTTAATATTTCCTCTAAAAAGGAGCTATCAAGATGAACAAAAAAGTTAAAACGTTAAAACAAAGCAAGGCTTTAGAGTTTTGATAATAAAAAAAAATCTGCTACTATCAGTGAATATTTCTAGAGATTGTGCATTTTTCCACAAAGCAACCTATGTTTTCATGTTGAATAATATACTATATTTCCGTAACCGAAATTTAACGATTTACTTAGAGATAATGATATAAAGTACCAATCAGTGATAAAAAAAAGAATCTTTCTAACTTATTTTTTGTCTATTTCTATCTCTATTGAATTACAGATTTCGCCTGATGTTTCTTCTTTGAGAAAACTGTATAATTGTTGTAAGTAGCCATTCAGTGCTTTAATAAAAACGATCAAAAATATTTCAAAAGTAAAAAAAGTATCTTGTTAAGTAACACAACACTCATTTTTCTAATAAATCTTCAAAATGTCCAGAATTATTTACCTTTGGTAACATATTTTTTTTGGTTTTTCCCTTAGAGAAATAAATCAAATTTAGAAAGACAAAATGTATGTTCCAAAGCTCTTTAATCATCCGCAATATGTTTATCTTTGCAAACAGGGCTATACGTTACCTTAGTAACACAATAAGGGCTCTGGCCCTTGTCATATCCTTCTATGTCAACACCATTGTTCTTATACCACATCTTACTTTGGTCCTTCATCAACGTCACTGCATCTTTTATAAATTATGACGTATTCATTTGGGATTTCTTGTACGTGCTGACATAAAGGTTTTATGTGCATAGGGAGACCAAAAAAATAATAATAATAATACGCAACAAGTTTTTTGGATAATAAATAGTAACAGGTATGTAAGGGCGGTTTTATATAATAAATGATTCTACAGTCTTGCTCTTAAGCTTAAATTTTATTTTAAAAACGTATTATCAGTTTTATATTTCTTTTAAATTAACTTAAACGTTGATTAAAATTATTGCAGATTTATAAGTAGATTTTTTTAAAAACAGCGAACATGATTGTATTTTAAAAGCAATTCACTGACAAGGTTTTTTGGTGCTTTAACGCAAAAGAAATTTGCATTACTTTACGTTTGTTTTTTAAATCAGGCTTGGAGAGTGGCTTAAAAACGGAACATTACACGAAAGAAAAATTTTGGATGAGATTTATACTCTAAGAAAGAAATTGTTTAAAAACACTAAAATCTTGGAATTCCATTTTTTTTTCTTTGTTATGTGGTATACCACGTTTCGGCAGGTGATATATCTTCAACCGTTCTTAAGTTATCACTGGGACCTTATCAATTAGAAGTATCAATGGAGTTGGGGGAATGTTTTTTTCAATTACTTAAGAAATAAAAAAATAAAAATTGGTTATAAAAAAAACAATGTTGGTGACAAAGACCTTAATAAATTTGGGGAAGTTATTTTTAAAAATTGGTTATGGTAAATTATTTTTAATATCATTACAAAAACTTAATTATTAAAAAATACCCCATAATATTAAATTAAAAATTGTTCTTTCAATAACCTTAAAATTTAAATCAAAGAAAGTTCGTTCTTTACAAAACATGTACCTTGAATCTATAAATCAGTGAGTAAAATTTGAATTTTAAAAGTTTTTAAACGGGAAATGACCCAAGTAAATTTGAAATCGACGGGAATTGTATTAGTCGGGCAGAAAAAAACATACAAGTCGAAGGACAGCATTTCGGAATTTGTATTAACCAAGGTTTGTGCGTACGTTTAATAATTTTTAGTACTTAAAGCTGTAGCGCGCCTCATTATTTATTAACTTTAAAACCAATATTTTCAGAGCCATTCTAAATTAAAAATCTTTCAATGTTTGTTTTTGGGACACAAAATTTCAATTGTTTTTAATAAAATAAAATCCTAAAAACTTCATATTATTAAAAAAAAAGCGTAGTACATTTCTTAATTCCCGAAAGAAGGTCAAATTTTAAGACTACAAATGAATTCTGCTGAAAACAACTAAATTGATTTTTTTTTTTAAATGTTGATGACTTATAAACAAAATAAAAAAACCCAAGTTTTTTCTTTAATTTTAATAAACTAAGGGGGCGGATTATAAAATATTGTAAAAAATAAATTTATTAATATAAAAATATATATATTTTGCTGGTGTGCTATACAAATACAAGATGAGTCTAAATATATAACTAAGGTTTATTTTTTTTTTTGTAAATTAGGACAGAATGAATAAAAAATATCAAATTTTTTTACGGAAGGATAAATTCTAGCATCCCCCCCTAAACTCCGGCAATTATTACTTTAATTTTGTTGCGGACAAAGGTTAACCCCAAATTTGATTATGATTATTTTCTAAATTATATTTTCTTTGCTTTGGTATGTTTACTAATTAATATAGAAAATTTACAAAAAATTATTAAAGCTTATTTTTATGAAAAGGGGTATAGGTTTGGATGCCCCAAATTTAAAAAAAACTGATTAAAAAAAAAATAAATTTTTTTTAAAAACTGGTATTCTTTAAAAATTTTTAAAAACCAAAAAATTTAAAGAAAAGGTAACGTGGTTTACAAAATCGGGAATTTTTCTAACAATTAACCAATATTACTTATTTTTTTTTAGAAAGCTCCCCTAAAACATAAAAAAGACACTTTTACATCTCTCAGAGTCCATTCTAAAAAACCCCCACTTTTTTTTTTTTAATTTTTTTTTCTAGATATCAATATGGATCTATTAAAATAATTTTCCTCACATAACACCCCACAATATGTTAGTCTTAGAAAAACTTTTTTGATCTGTACCAGAAAATTAAAACAATTTTTATTTAAATTAAAAAAATTAAAAACTTAGTTATCGGACCCGGTTTAAAGAAACTACTTTTTTTTTTTGTAAAAGGGAATAATATACTCTAGGTAAGGGTTTTTAAACTTTCATTGCAGTTTAATTTCATTTCTTAATGTTGCTGGGCTATTCAAAATGGGTTTTTTTTAATATTTTTTAATTATATTCATTCTATTTTGATCATTAATTATTTAATATTTAATTTAAAATAATTCCCCCACAAAAATTTCCTCTTTAAAACCTTTTATTTTTATTTTTAAATTAAGGTAAAACCCCCTTTTTTTTTGCAAAAATCAAAAAGTTACAATTATTTTTTATACTTATTACAAATTACCACATTTTTTCTAAATTTCCCAAAAAACCCAAAAATATTATCTCTAGGTTTCAAGGATATGGGTCTTAAAAATTGCTATACTTTTTTGGTGAAACATTAAAAATCCTTTAGGGGAAGTCACACAGCAAAGAAGATGACGATTTAAATTTAAAAGGTATTATATAAGTTTAAACTTAATTTTTATTTATTAGGCATTTTATTCAGGTATAAGAAATTAATTAAATTTATTTAAATATTTACTGTTAATTAAAAAAAAAACAAAAATAAAAATTCATAAAATGCCCTTAATGAAAAGAATAAAGCTGTTTTATAAAAAGTCTTGGGAAATTCAAAACCTATATCAAAGCCACGTGTCATAATTTTTTGCATATTTCATATTCATTTTTAAAACTCTAAAGGTTATCAAAAAATTTGATGACACTTAATTAAGAAAAATTTTTTGATTTTTTTGTTTAAACACGTGTTTAAATGGGAGCTCTAAATTAAAAAGTGTTACTATCTTATAATTTTCAGAGGGTTACTTTAATTAAACATAAAATAATTTGTTGCGAAAATTTTATCTTTGGGATGATTTCTTTTTTAGCTGTGAGTTCCTTATTTTATTAAATAATAAATATATTTTTCAGAATTTCCCCTTTTAAGGGGGGACATCCCCTTTAAATTAAGCAAGCCGACAGACCCTTTAAATATTCTTACAAACTCCTCTTTCTAATCTATAATACAAACCTTGGCGTCGACATGCCGTAACCCGGGGGTAGGCAAAATTAACAGGCGGGGCGAAAGGAAAGGAGACGAAAGGGAAGCGCACGCGCTCCCAAAAGGATGATGGATTTAGGGACCAAAGGCTTATTGTCTAAGTCCTCAACATTTTTGGTAGGCACCAAATTTTTCTTATTTTGATTTGGGAAAAATTTTACTGTTTTTCATGTTTGGGCTGTTACTTTCTCTGTTGGCCCCTGATTTGATAGCAATTTAAAAAATTTTAACATTCAAATATAAAACTTTTGCCAGTTTTTTATTTTTTTTAAAAAAAGTCTCTAAATAATTACCCCTTCATTTATGACATTTTATAAGTTCAAGGGAAAAAGAAAAGGGGATTAAGTGATAACCATTTTACAGATGGTTTCTTTGGGAAATTTTAAAGAAAAGCTGGATTAGTTGGATGAAAAAAGGTAACATCTCAAACTTGTTGTGACCAAGTATAGGTGGCTAATAATTTATACAGAATTATTACAAAATTAACATTGACCTTGAGATAAATAAAACTGAAATAAATGCTAAGTTTAATTTTGCCATTCATATCAGCAGATGTTTTAAAAACTCATTTTAAATTATGTCCAACGCAATCGACAAGTTACGCTCGCCAATTCCAGGAGGCATTCAGTTCTCGGATAAGAATTGAAATAATTTCTTTGCTAACTTCGATCTAGTTTTGCAGTTTTAAAAATCCAATTACCCATGACTTTTTCTGCCTCTTTTTGGGCAATCAAACCTTAATTACTATTGGTTTTCTTGATTCATGGTGGTCGATGTTGTGAAATTGTTTGTCAGCAGCTTTCTATTTATAAAGATAGGAGCCCATAACTAAAGTAACAACGTTTTCTACTAAAAATGTAATATTATAACATATTGCTGTGGAGTTAATCTAGAAAAATTAGCACAAAAATAATATTAAGATTGAATGGATAACATTCAAAAACTTGATTCTGGGAGGGTAACATGGCACATCACATTATGGTTCCCTACTTCAGCAGAGATAGATGGAGCTGATGATGGCGATGAACCATATCAATTATGAATGATCATTCAGAGGTAATTTATACGATTTAATGTATAAGTAATAACAACAATATCCTGGCCAAAAAGCATTATCATATAATTGGTGGGCAAAAATTAGAGACTCAATTGAGAAAGAAAGTATGATGGTTCTGTGAAAGTCGGTTTTCAGACTATGTAAAAATATTAAAAAATACAAAATATTCAAAAACGGCGTTTTACAGAGCAAAGGTCTACAGAACACGATTAGGCCTAATAAAAGCAAATACTAAAGAATTGATGGTGTAGTTTTAACTCTTTCTTACCCTTGTAAATTGCAGTTGTCTCATGGTTTTCGTTACCTTCTCGGTTTCAAATGATCCTAACCTACATTGCTGTTAGTTCATGTATCTTCTGTATAAAGTAACTATTTTACCTAATGTCAGGCGGGTGTTTAAATAAACAATTTAAGAGTGTTTCATCGCATTTAAAAAATCTGATTGGTTGTGGTGACCACAAAGATTACTTCTGTGCAACACCAAATCAGCGATGATTAATTCAGGCTAAGTAACAGTTGGATAAGATGAATGATGACTGATATACAGGCAGTATAATGTATTCAAGAATAGGATCTTTGGAGCTCGTTCAGTATCAACAAGTCCCAAGAAATCACCCAAATCTCCCAGAGTGATGTTGAAAGTTTTTAGATAAGATCAATAGTAAGAATTAAAAGCTGCCTTTATTAACACTTAAAACAAGAAATAGTAAAAACCTTTTTGATATAAAATTATTTAAAAAAAACACTTCTTTCTAAAGTGTGCCAAACAACCATGTTAATTTGTGATGAGTGTTATCAGTGACATATAATAAAAGCTTTCAGAAACATATTTTCTACCTCTAAATTTGTGGATTTAAAGCAACAACGATTCAAATCTTTTGATAATTTTACCTATTTTGTAAGAAATGCTTACAAAGTAATTGTTTTATTTTTGTTTTACAGTTCTGTCTTCAATTTACAAGTATCTTCAAAAGAAAAGGATATGTTTTATCGATGTTTCAATTTGATTACTTTATTTTCAGATATACAATGTTAAAGGTGAATAAAAGAAACTTAATGCAGCAATCACGATGGTCAATGTCTATGTTAAAAGCAGTAATATATTTATTTTTAGAAACACTAGAATCTTACCATAGAGAAATTTTAATCATTCTCATAGTGGGTTCTTAATTATAGTCCAGTAACTGAAGACCTAAAAGTACCCAAAGTACAGTTTTCATTTGTGGCTGTGTGAATTCTTAAAGTCTTCGCGAATGCTTTTGAACGAGAAAAAGTTTATTACGATTCCGACGTGGGGAACCCCGGGAAAATGGCCCCAAAGTCACAAAAATGAGTTTGGCAATATCTGCCAAAATATGATAATTAAAGAATTTTTGTTTGACAAAGGGAGATCACCTCTGTTCAAAAATGGTCCTTACCATTTTTCGCAACACCAATATTTTTTTCAAAAAACGGCCATCAAAAATCAATAAATTTCACTGGAAGATGTGTAGAAAGGTTTAAAAAAATGCGGGTGGGCAAAATTTTTTTATCAAAAACCAAAGAAAGATGTAAAGAAAAATTCTGGGATCATTGAAATTTAAGGTCCATTATTAAAAAGAAATTTAAAAAAACCTTTTTAAAAAACATATTCATTTAAAAACACTTTTTAGCCCTTTCCATTGTTCAATAAATTTAATAATCTCCCAAAATATTTGAAACTTTGACTTTTATTTAAAATTCTAGAAAAATTAGAATAGGCCAAGCTCTAGCAATGATAGGTACGGGTTTTCCCATTCCGAGAACTTTAAACGTTTAAAAAATTTAAAAAATAATGAGTAATGGAACAATTCGTCCGCCCGCTTATAATATTTTGTTCGTTATCTAAAAAACTATCGATTTAAAAAAAAAAACATTTTTGTGGACTACAAGGCAATCTTCATTTTTTGAAACAAAAAACTCATTGCATTTTTTGGCAAATATTGCGAAAACCCTTTTGGGGCCTTTGGGGGGCCATTTTCAGCCTTTTCCACAAGTTAATGTTATTTTTTTCGTCGAAAGCATCACTAAACCAAGAATTTTCCAAAGGGGAAAACAAAGATTTTTAGCTTTGCCCCTTCGTTTACTGGACAATTATTAAAATTTCTATGCCCATTTATAGCAGTATTTGGGTAAACCTTAGGAGAAAGAAAAAAAATTAATATTTATTATCTTTAGTAAAGGACCTGAATCAAAAGGGAGGTTTTTTTCTCTATCAGGATGGGATATAAAAAAGGGTTAAAAATGAAAGCTTAATGATTATACCATTAATTATTTTAGATAAAAAATATTTTAAAATATCGATGTAGTGCATTTTTTTTAATAATTAATACTTATTTTTTTTATTAAAAAAATATTTTTATAAAAAGTACTTTTGTCCAATATTAAATAATCGGTCAGTTTATAAAAATCAAAATTAAAAAAATGAAAAATTTAAATTTAAAAAAAAAAAACGAAAAAACGTTATTTTTATTTTTGAAAAAAAAAAATATTATTTTATTTGTTGTTTTAAAGGGAAATATTTATATATATATATATATATATATATATATATATATATATATATATATATATATATATATATATATATATATATATATATATATATATATATATATATATATATATATATATATATATATATATATATATATATATATAAATTATTATATATATATATATATATATATATATAAAAAATTTATATATATATATATATATATATATATATATATATATATATATCTGATTAAACTTAAAGTTTTATCGGGCCGACAAACATGTCATTTTCTAGTTACTTTTATTATAGCCAACCCGATTGGGAGGGACTTTTGGGAATATTTTTCATAAAATGTTTTTTAAAAATTTAAGAACAAAATTGTAAAAATATTTACTTTAATTATAAATACAAAAAAACGGGTTTTTGATTTTATTAAAATTTTAAAACTAAGAGTTTTAAACTACGGGCGATACCAACACAGATAACGGACAACATATTATTGGTATTGTATTTAGTAAAAATTTAATATATAACAACTGTTGAAAGGGTTAAAAACATTTTTATTTATATTCAACTTTTATTTGAATTAATATATAAATATATAAGCAGGGAATACATTAAAATTTTAGATCTATGTTCTTGTAAAATGTTAATAATTAAGGTTAATTTTTAATTTTTTGGCGTTAAATATTTTTCAGTTCATATTATTAATATTTACTTAAGATATTAAATTTAATTGTTTTGTTAAATTTGAAACCCTTTTGCATATAAACTTTTAAAAAAGTTCCAATGAAATTTATATTTTTAGAAACTAAGGTTATCTTTTAGTACTTTTGGGTTTTAATTAACATAAAAAAGGAGAAATTAGAGTATTTTTTTTTTAAAAAAAATTGTTACTGTTTAAAAAATACCACTTACAAAATTTTATATTAAACCATATTGGCAAGAAGTCTACTAGTTTTTAAAAAAAATACCCCCTTTTAAAAAAAATTAGTACTTTAAAATTTTTAAAAAATTCGGGGGCGATTAATGTAAATATTTTTTTTATTTAAAAGTAGTGTTTTAGTGAAATAATTATTTTGTAGTTATTTTTTAAGTGCATGCATTTTCTGCAAATGAATAAGTGAATAACCATCCTGTAGTCACTTTTTTTTGTATGCATTCCTGCAAGCGGAGTAAAGAACGCTTTATTGCATAGTTAATTTTTTTTTAAAATTTTCTTCAAAAATGACATGCGGGTCGCTGTAAACATGAATTTTATGATGGGTTCTTAACTCATTATATTTTTCTTTTTCCACCTCTTATATTTTTTTCTGTATGTCGACATAGTTACCAGTGCCCCCTGAGAAACATGCCCAGATATTTTCCAACACCCAAAAAATCTTTGATTTCTAATGAGAATCATAAACGCGTTTAACCTGCTCCATACCATTTCAATGCATTGAACTAAATTTGGGATGGAGGTAGACGGTAATTCTGTCCAGCTTCTCTTATTAAATTATCACCACAATTTCGATTTACTAGGTTTTGGTATCTGGCTTATTATCTTCCACAGTCACCAAAGTATCAGGGAAAAAGGAATGTTCTTTGCTTCCAGCCAATTCAAATTTCTCCTTTTCTCAACTTTTTGGGGGCCATTTTCACTTTTAACTTGTCTAGGGTAATCAAGAATAATTTAGGGTTTTCAAACTGGAAGAAGGCGTTTTAACCATTTTTTTAATGTTTTTTCCGCATTCATATCTCCATGGAATTCCCATTTTACTTCGACACTGATAAAGAAAATTTTCGGGAACCATTTTAATTTCCCTTCGAAGGAACTGAAACTCCCAAAGCTTTAGCTGTTTTCCTAAAAACAATGTTGATAAAAATCAGAGTTTTTTTTTTTAATAATATTTTTTTTTTAATTCAAAGTTTAAATCAATTAAATTTCAAATTTTGAAGTAACCAATCACGGGCCCTTTAAAAATTTTGAATAAGGAATAAATAATTAGAATAAACAAAAATTGGATAAACCGCCTAAACATCCTAATATTTTATTTTTCCAAAAATTTTTGTATTTTTTGCACCCTGTAGGCGAGACTAAAACAAAATTAACATTATACAGGTTTGCTTTATGGGAAACTTTTATAAGTATAAAATTTTCTGAGAAATGGGGAAATAAAAGTTTTGTTGTAAACCGTTGACCACCCTGTATATAAAGGATCAACTAATAAATTATTAAAAATACCTGAAGGTCAATGGTTGTTCTTCTACAAAGTATTTGTAAACATTTCCACTTCTTAAGCTCTTTTTTCCCCATGTTTTTGAGAAGAGACAGTTCTGAAAAATTGGCTACATTGTACGTGTTTTAAAAAAAAAGGGTTGTTACGGTCAAAAATAAGGAGTTTTAAATACCTATTTTTTGAAGTGGTTAATTTTTTTTAATATCACCAAAAACCCAAAACCTTGATCGACCTTGGTTTTTAACCTCCTAAGTAGTTTGGTTAATATTTAAAATAATAATATAATTTATTTATGTTAAAATCTCTTTCCTGCTTTTTTGGGATGTACTGGGAATACAGAATCGTGATCCATAATCATTAATTAATCAAAAAAATTTGAAAATAAAAGCAAAAAAAATTATAGTTATTTATACTACACTATTCCTTTTTAATAAATAAAACTTTACAAAACTAAACCCAAAAAAATAATATAAAACAAATCAATACACACTATTTTACAATAAATTAAAAAAAAACTATCCTAAAAGATTAAAAAAATATATTTTAGAATTCAATGCGAAGTGCGAAGGGCCGACCATAAAAACAATGTATTTTAAAAATACGGGCCTGTTTGCCACAAGAGCTAAGCTAATCGACCCAACTTTCAAGTAAAAAAGATATGAAATGGTCAAAGGATTAGAGGAAGATGCGAGTATTTAGGTTAAATAATGTGAATACGATTTTGTGCTCGTTTTGTTTTTAGGATATATTTTGGGGTTTAACTCGGCTAAGACACGTCAAAACAACAAAACTTTTCAGTGAACCAAGTATATATATATATATATATATATATATATATATATATATATATATATATATATATATATATATATATATATATATATATATATATATATATATATATATATATATATATATATATATATATATATATATATATATAAAAAATTTATTATTGGAATAGTCCTAGAGGTCTTGTTAAATGAAAATGCTTTTTTGCTTCCCCGAAAAACTGTATTTTTTTCAGGGGTACAATTGGAAGTACAATTAGTAATGAGCTTGTTTATATTAAGAAAACCAGAAAAAAAAAAAAAAATATTCAAAAAAAAAATTTCCCAAGAAAGATAAAATTTTCTTTTTTAAAAATCAAAAAAAAAATTATTTTAATTAAATATGACAATATCTATTACTTACTCGCATTGGAAATAACTCCATTGTGTGAAAAACAGTTTATTTTGTATTTTTGTTCCTGCGTTAATTATTCGTTAAAAAATTTTTTTTTTGCAAAATGTGTACGGTTTTGAAAATAAAAATTTGATATGATGGTATAAAGAAATATAATGTTGTGTTTTTTTTTATTAATCTGTGCTAAAGACCACAACATTCAGTTCAAGTTAACATATGTTAATTAAAAACACCTGGTCGGTGATATTTAAAAAAACCTTGGGTAGGCGTTATAACCTGAAGGGGGAATCTAAGTAGGATTTATGATCCCCAATTCTTACGTATAAAAGGTTAAAAAAGAAAAAAAAAAAGGAAGAAAAAAACCAAAAAACAAAACCCAAAATGTGTCATCCCTGTCCCTGTTGGTAGGTATTTGGAACAATTGATTGATATTTAAATTTTAAGAAGAAAGAAAAAAAAATTAATAATGTCACAAAATATTATATTTTATATATATAATTTTATATATATATATATATATATATATATATATATATATATATATATATATATATATATATATGTAAAAATTTAATTGAGAAACAATAGGCCTAATAGTTCCTTAGCTAAATTAAAAAGACATTCTCACTAAGTTATAATACTTTAAAAATGATTATTATATTGGGGATCTTTTTTCATTTATAATTTATAAACAATTTTCAATTACCAAACGATTATTTTTTTGTTTTGATGTAGTTTCCTACTTACATCTTTTAACTATTATTTTAAGTATACAAAATCTTTTGGGGAAAAAATTTCCAATACTGTTTCTCTGGATCCCAAATTTTAAAATATTTTTTAAAATTTATTTTTGACTCAAATATTTTAATTTTTAATGGTTCAAATATAAAAAAAAAATTTTTGTTTCCCCATTGGGGTTTAAAAATCTCCAATTACATAACTATGATTGATGATCTGGTTAAGGATTGTCGAAATACTTTCCACATTTTTTTAAGATCGATGACTTATTTTAGCATCCAAAAGGGAGAATAGAATAGTCTTGAACTATTTAACACATTTATCCACATGTAAATTTATTGGAAAAGAAGAAAAATTCTGTTCCTTTTTGAAAGTTTAACTAGGAATCAGGATAACATCTGACCTGTACCGAAAACCGATTTTCAATCGGTTTTTAGCTATTTTTCCTACCATCGATTAAGAAAAATAAACCCCATCCTAGGAATGAAACAGAGAGTAAAAAAACTCACCTCAATACAGGGATAGAGTTAAAAAAATTAAGGCATTTTGTTGGAATTCTTGTGGAAAAACTTATTAATAAATTTCTCTTTTGTACACAATATGCAATGCCAGAAAACATCATAGACAGACCTTCACAACCACATTAACTTTATCTTCTTATATAAGTAACTCAAACAACACTAATATCAGCAATTTAAATGAAAACTCACAAACACAACTGTATTTTCTTTGCCATATATTGAAACACTAACGGATAAATTAACTAACATTTCAAACAATCAGATATAAAGATAGCGAAAAGACAACTCAAAACCGTTTCTCAAATTTATTCCTACAAAACTAAATCTCCCCTGACAGATGATGAAAGGTTCGGCATTGTATATAAAATACCATGTAAAGAATTGTAACAAGTCATATGTTGGACAGACATCTAGAAATTTAAAAGTTTGCATCACTTCCACAAAAGTGATTGTAGGCGAGGAGTTCATTCATGTGCTTTGGCAGACATGTGTCTTGGTTGATGATCACCAAATTGACTGGGATCATGCTGAGATCTTAAGTGTCAATTCATATCATAAAAGACTATTCCTAGAAATGGTCCATATAAATCTGGAATCAGCGTTCTCAATAAGAAAGTGACATCTCAGATCTTAGCACGGTTTACATTATCTATTACGGTTAGAACAAGAGAAAAATATCGTAGCAATTATTGTCAGCTCCTGACGAATAGTTCTTTCTAAAATTCTTAATGATTTGTTTCGCTTGACGTTTGGAGACGGTGTTTCCTCTCTCCTTTTCCTTTCTGTAGTCATTTTCACATACCTATTTTCTTCTAAAATTAAAAGGGATTTTATACTAAAGTGAAACTCACTAATAAAAAGAAAATGACAGGAAGTGCTAGGTGTTTCACCGTTTTCCACATGTTGGCGGCACTTTTTAATACTAATTTCTTAAAAATAAGAAATTAAAAAGCATGACCGTTTACTCCAGTCAGGTACTGTAGGGTGGAACAGTTCTGAATTATTATATAGATCCTGCGCTGTAAAATAACAAGATATGTCTCTTTCTTTCACATGTCATTAATCTCGCATCCCTCTCTAATTGAAGTTTTCGAGTAACGAATGTCGGTGATCATTCAGGTAGTTTTATACATTTGATCACTGCTGTCAGAACTTTAATAACTGCCTTCCGCGTGTTCCATTTCAAGTTCTCTTTTAGTTTAAATGAATTTTTTCCCTTAAAGATGTAGTTTTTAATATACATATGGAGATAAATCTTGATTATCCCGCATGGATATTGCTTGTTTCCATAGCAACCCACTTTGGTGAGTTCAATCTTTTTAAGGTTTTAGGTTAGTTTTTCTAATTGTAAAAAACTTA
This sequence comes from Listronotus oregonensis, assembly GCA_019359885.1. Taxonomy (NCBI): domain Eukaryota; kingdom Metazoa; phylum Arthropoda; class Insecta; order Coleoptera; family Curculionidae; genus Listronotus; species Listronotus oregonensis. The sequence continues at coordinate 120,064 of JAHBCN010000719.1, forward strand.
TTTTTAGTTAGTCCTGAGGAGGGAGAAAATAATAAACTCAGCTTGACAAAACAGAAAGGGTTTCATTACTAAATCAGGCCACCAATCCTTTTTCAATAATTTAAAAAAAAGACTGCCTCCCACTACTCTGGTTTCGATATTTTTCTTAACTAGTCAGTCATATTACTCTCTCTATTACATATATATATATATATATATATATATATATATATATATATATATATATATATATATATATATATATATATATATATATATATATATATATATATATATATATATATATATATATATATATATATATATATATATATATATACAGGATGTATAAAAACATAATCAATAATAGGTGGGTGCTTTACCAGTGCCGATTTAAAAAATGGAAATGGCCAATAAAAACTATTTTACAATAATATAAAAAATTGCGTCTCAGGCCCACAAAAAACACTATTTTTTATGGAAAGATATGTATATGTATATATACATGGTCAATGGTCTATAAAATTTTGTCACGCACTCAAGGTCAGGTTATAATAGTCTTTTATCACTATATGCCATTTTGACCATATTAAGTAATTTTACGTACGAACTGGTTTTAATTTTCTATCAAGAAAAAATTTATTCTTTATAATAAAAGAATACATGCCAATTCTAAAAATAAAATTATTAAAAGTTGAAGCATCAAATTTATACCTATGCGTATTCTAAAATAGGGTTTTGATTTCACTCAGGCAATCCACGACCGTTTCGATTGAACAAACAAAATCAATATTGTTTCAAACAGATCTCGAAGTTTTCCAACAACCTTTATTTTCCGGATGATAGATTATTAAAGAGCCAAAAGGCTATGTATAAAAAGCGGAAAATAACTTTATAGTTGATCCGATAGGCAAAGAAACTTTCTTCGTACTTTTAAAGTTTTGAATTTGTAAACTTTGCAGTTTTGTATTAAAATACTTTGACTCCCTTAATAATAGCACAGTGGTAGCCGCTATGTTCGTTTGTCTATAATTTTTTTAATTATTATCCTTAATTATGGGTTACATAATTTCAAAACTTAAGGTTAAATAATGATATAATTTATACCTTCTTTATACAGGGTGATTCATGAGGAAATGTCAATATTTCAAGTACGTAGTCAGGGTCCAAAAATAAACATGCAAGTCTATACAAATATGGGTGCAGAGCCTTTGTTTCGAAATACAGGGTGTAAAAGTTTTAGTTAATTTTTCTATTTTTTAGCAAAATCCATGATAATGTAGTATTGGAGTAAAAATTGGTACATCCGAGTTTTTTTTCTGGTATGACGGATTCGAATCTAATCTTATTACGGCTCTTACTTGTAGGGAACCACCTACACCATCTTTTTACTATTTTGAATAATCCCAACTTTTTATTTTTGGCCTTGTATTATATTTTTAAGTAAATTATATAATTGTTTTGTTATTTTACGTCAAAGGTATACCTGTTAAAAGTTGATATGAGCAACCGTTTTCCGAGATATTTCGATTTAAAAAATTACGACCCATCCGGTTTATTATAGCAAAATTAAAAAAAAGAAAATAAAACAAAATGCTATAATTTAAAAATTATTCTTTTAATTTTCAATAAAATTATTGTTTTTAAATTATGTTCAACAAAACATAAGCTGGGTTTCACTTAATTTTCAAAAAAAAAAAAAAATTTTTTTGTCAAAAAAAAACTTTAATGCCTGTTTGAGCAGAAGGCTGTACAGACTCTATATTGTATAGACTTTTATGTTTACTTTTGGATCCCTGAATACGTACCTGAAGTATTGACATTTCCTCATGAATCACCCTGTATAAGTATAAGTGGCATTGAGCCGCTGACCGAGATGTTGGTTATAAAAGATCTGCGAATGCAAATATAGTTTTGTTCAAAATGTCAGTATTGCATTTAATTATCATAAACGGCTATTAATTATTTTTAAATAGAGAATACTATTTTTTTCTGAGGTTATTTTATAAAGTGATAATTGCGACAACGCTGGACTTTCTCACGTCACTGCTGGTCGACTATAGCCGTTTCAGATGGCTTTACTGATAACGTCTCGGCCCAGAATACTGATCCATACAGAAGCGACACGAGAAGCGTCTGGCACCTTTGATCTCCGCGGGTCAGATTTTGTAACCTTCGAAACATACAGTTACACTAAAGAAAATTAACAAATAGCATATTAAAAATATTTTGATGTACACAATGAAAAATCATTTTAAGAATTTTAAGTAGGGCTTTTAGTAAATATTGCTTGTTTGGAGACTTAGCTTACTTTGCGATAATGGTCTCTATATTGTTTTCTGAATTTTTGTTTGCTAAAATGATTGAAGTTATAAATTTAACTTCTAAATTCGTTGAAATAATGTTTTTAAATATGGGATAATAATTATAATCAATGGTGCGGATTCGTTTTGACTAAATTGCCCAACGGAAAATGGTAGAGGTTGGATTTTTAAATGATTTCTTTTATGTCAATTGTCCTAAGTAGATAAATTGAAACTTGTACAGAATCGTATGCATCCTTTTATTTTTAAATATATAGGTAATGGCAAGTTTTCAGTTTACGGAACACGTTTTTCATTAGTTTATTTATTTCAAATCTGTATCTCAATATGAACAACGATAAGAGTATCTTATTTGCATGTCATCATTTTATATTCATATATTTATTCCTTCGGCATATATATGATATACTGTTGAAGTTACGATTACGTTGACCAGAAATGCTTTTTTCTAATGTAATTTTGCTGGTTAAGTAATTGTCCTAAAAATGCCATTGTTTTTAATTATTGTTATATTTTTATGTATTGCTCTAAAATAATTAAGAAAATAAAATAATGATTAAAAATTTAACAAATAATTAATAACTTATTAATGTCAAGGCAAATATTTTTTAAAATACTTACAAACCCTATTAAAAAAAAGTGGAATAAAATCTCTCAAATAACTAATAAAAACATAAAACCGGAAAACTAGAATAATACGATATCTAGTAAAGTGTGGACTTGTTAAAAATACTATCATACTATGGATAAAATCCTCAGGAAAAACCTATAAAAGAACAAGTGGACCAGAATGGATGTTGCCATGACCGACTTCTGTTTCTGGTTTGGCTTCAGTCTCGTCAGAGGCAAACTTTGCAGAATGGTTATAATATGTTATTAATCTGTAAACTTTGTGGCGTTGAGAATATAAATAAAAACTAGAAAGAAGACATTTTTTTTTTTTTCACACACACACACACACAAATTTTTCATAAATTTAGAACGTACTTATAATATATTTGTAGGAGTTCTGGCGTAACAATTATGCTAGACTTATTAATAAGCAATATTCTTGACAAAATGGTGGCTCTTAATATTTTGATAAAATTTAATGAATTACATTGTTACCGTTTACTGAAACTTTTCTTTAAAATGCGACTTGATTAATAGTCAAATTTTTGTCCTAGAATAATTTAAAATTTTCAAAAGAAAACAGTGATCTTTATAAGATAACAGTTCCCTTGTTAAAAATCATACTTGGTTTGCTGGCTTATAATTTACTTTATGATAAAGTGCCAACCCAGGGCATTTCTTGATAATTTAAAGTTTTATTTTTTTGTTTTACATCTGAAATTTTGTAGCTCTTTAAAATATTATTCATTTCGTTTAAATTTGGTTATTTAAATCCTAAAAACTATCTAGGATGAAAAAATATCTTCTTTTAAGGAGTCAATGCTTGGGGAAAAGTACAATTTTAAACATATTTTTTAGTAAACATCAATTATCAATTCTTTTTTAAGCTTTTTCTATTAGCACCATAAAAAGGCAATTTAAAATAAACCAAAAATGCTTTAAACATATTTGTATATTAATACATATTATAAATATAAATAAAATACATTTTTAAAAAAGCAGTCGAGTTCTCTTCGTTCCCCTGTAAATCCTTAATTCTTCTGATAAAAACTGCTTCTTGCTTTACTTGGAACATCCATGGTATGTTAAAGAAATTGCTAAAAAAATCTAGTTACTTTCAGGGAAAATGATTTAAAACAAATTATAATGTGTTATTAAAAACAATATTTAGCATTTTCATTTATGATACATTCATAAATTTTAGAATATTTCAAAAACACTCTATTTGAAATTTGTGCATTTTTTTGATATCTATAAATAAATTAATAAATCTATTGGGTTTCATTATTTTATGAGTTGTAAATACTACTGTGAATGATTTTTTCTGGAGCTTCAGACAGTTTTTCAAAAGTACTGGGGTTTTTTTAAAAATTTTTATTTGTTTTTGAAGAAAAAAAAGCTATTCTTCAAACTAAATTCTTAGTAAACTAACAGCATTTGTTTAAAATTCTAAAACAATTCTGACAAATACCAAAAATACTTTTACATTTTTTTTTCTAAAATTTTAATACAATATTTGTCACATACCAAAATTAATTTTATTTAGGGTACCACTTACCATCCTTTCACAGTGCAACTAAAGAAAGGGTTTAAAAAATGGGCCCCAAAAAGCAATAATACCAAGCCAAAGCTAAAAGAATTTGAATGGTTTCTTGGTTATACAAGTAATAAGCCAGATTTTTTTATTTAATTGGCATTTTTTTATATCAGTTACATTTATTACAATGCTCTAAGATGATATAACAAATATGACCATTTAACATCGCATTTAGTTAACTTAATTAAGGATATTAAACCCATTTTAAAGGTATTTTTTTTCCACATACTATATGACTCTTACATACTCCGATACATACGGGAAAGGGGATTGTTTTCCCTCTGTAAATTGGCTAGATTTTTTCCATTCTATCAAAGAATATTTGAAAACTACTAAAGTTTGGCAGCTTGAAATTTAAAAGAGATAAATTAAACTTTTGTCGAGTTTTTCCCCAAGCAATGTATCAAGTATGTTTGACAAGACCCCAAAAAAAAGGTCATTCAAAACCTTTCGATTGGATTGAAGTTGTCCCATGATCAAAAAAAATCTTAGCAAGTGGCTTCAATTTGTATATTTCATCAGCAGATTTTTTTCGGCAAATGGCTAAACAAAGTTGTGACAGGTTGGGAAATATTCACTACCAACGTTTATTTATGTACTTATTTATCTTCAGTGTTTTTCACATATTTTATGGTATTTATGTAAAAATTTCAGGCCTTGTCAAACAAGTCTTCTTTTTTGCAAACCCCTTTAATTATCTAAAAAAAATCATTGGTTTTCCCCGAGTTGAACTTAATTACTAATCATACTAATCAACTTGTAGTTTTAATAAATTTAAAATTTTTTAATACATTTTTTTTAAATAATTTTCATTTAAAAATTCTACCTATAATTAAAGGAGTTCAAAAAAATTTCAAGTTAATAATTTATATTGCAATTTAGTATTGGTACATACCTAAAAATTCATGTTTTGGAAAAGCAAAATGTGATATTTCTTGATCCGCAGTACACAGAGTATATGCACAATATCCACTGCTTTTATTAGTCATTATTTATGTGGGTATTAGTTTTTATTTATCAAAAACTTAAAAAAAACAATAAAAATTTAAATTGGTCGTCAATGTAAACAATTATTTTGCTTTGTCCGGGAAGGGCTCAATTGGGCTTTTAAAAATATTCGGTAATGGACGGCGTAGTATATGCAACCATAATTACTAAACCATCAAAACGTCCGTTCGCTTCTGTGGATCAGTATTCTGGGGTCTCGGTATGATTGATGGGCACTCTCCTGCGGGGCCCCCCAAAAATTTTCTGTAATTTTTATTTCTAAAATATTTGCCCCGACGACTCGGTGTGTAGGAGATTTTCGTTTCCAGCTACCAGACATCGTACTGGGGAGAGAACCGGTTTTCTCTAAGTTGCCTCGGCCGTAATGGCCGCTTGACTAAATCACGTTTAATGTCTTGAACATCTGTGTTTTTTGGTACTTTTTCTGTTTTTAAAGTTAGTCTGCCACACTACAATGATCTATTGTTAGTTGTTATGGATCTTTAGAGTATAATTCGCTAATTAGCGATGTGCAGCGGCTATGTCCTTTGTGAAAGCTAGCCGATAAAGTTTTCCTGCCGCTAAAAGCCTATAACCCGCACTTATGGGCTTTTTTCGAATTTATTCGTTTTGTTCTTTTATGGTTTGGGTTCGGAAATTAAACACGTGACAAGCCGTCACTGTCACAACACAGGCCTTGGCTCCTGCAGGATATACGTCATCGAGCAGCCATTTCCTCCAAATACAGTTAACAACAGGTTGTACCTTTTCTTTTTATCAAATTACTAAGCACGCTATAGTTTTTTTTTATTATTAATTTTTTTTACAAAAGGATGAATTTCTTTATTATAGTAAATTTTTATAATTGTAAATATTGTATATTAATTGGGAGTTGTAAAGAACCATTTCTGGACTGGCGGTTAATGTTTTAATTTTAAAAGGGGTGTTGCTCTATATAATATAAGTACTTGATCAGGTATATGATATTAGGCGTTTTTTTTAACAAAGTTACAAAGTTAAAAGGTATAAATTAAATCGACATCGAAGAAAGATTAACTGAAAAGTATAAAATAATATTATTTATATTACAGTCAATTAACCATAAAAAAAAATAAATAGAAGTATGTCGAAACAATATGGGTAACAGAACTAAAAAAAAGGCCTACTAAATATAAAAAAACAGAAAATGAAAGGTTGTTAGGCAAAATGTCTTCTCGACTTCATTTTGTATTAGAAATTTTATTTCTATTTGATTATCTTTTATATTCGATGGCTTTGCTGAAACCGACCTCAAAAAAAAAAGAAATAAATAGGTAGAATAAAAATAAAAAATAGGCCCTTAATTAGTTCTGTACATACATTTTATTTCCTTTTTGTGTTGGTTAATTTAGTGTATATATAAAAAATAATATTTCATAATTTTGAGGTTATCTTTTTTTGGAGTCGATATATTATTATTTTTAAATAACCATTTTATTTTTTCCCTTTTGTAATATAAAAGTCACTAGAGGTAGTAGTAAGCCACCTTTATATTTAAACTAAACTATAACTAAGTATAGTTAATACCAAAAACCTTTATACACAAAAATAAAAAAGCTTTATATACAAACTAATACCTTTAAAGTTTTTTTTTAGCTTCAAGTATAGTTTAGCAAATAATTTGTAAAAAAAGATTTATTTTTAATATTAGATACATAGTCTTAATTCTATTGAATAATTTGTTTACGCCCAATGTTTCTCTGGATTACAAGAAAAAAGTGAGTATTTTATTTTTATGAATATTTATTTTTTCAATTAAATGTGCAATATTGTATTTCCTTAAAGAAATTTAAAACATGATATTTTATTAAAAGATTATTTATATAAAAAACGGTTCTTTTTTGTCAAAATGACAAGTATATTACATTGTAGTTGAAGAAAAGTGGCACAAAAATAGGTCTGAGGAGGGATTTTTTGTGCAGTTAAATGGATTTGAATTGAATGCGGTTCTTTGAATTCGATTCGTATGAACCTCTAGAAACTTTGTGAACAAATTTAATTAATGGAAAATAAAAAATCGCATTTGTGCATTAAAAAAAATATATTTTCGAAATGCATTTTAAAGTTTGCAATTATAAAAATTTATAACTAGGTAATTAATGATGAAAATGAGCCCGAACTTGTTACTTGGGAGTTTTCGAGGTCGCTTAACACGAATATGACATTGGCAAGAGCCTGCGGAATACCTGGTGCGCGCTAATGATTGTATAAACGTCGTCTTTAGGAGTTTTACGACAATTCCTTCTAATATCAGCCCAGTTTTGTTACTTGGGTTTTCGAGGTCTCTGAACACGAATATGACATTGACAAGGGCCTGTGGAGTACCTGGTGCCCGCTAAGAATGGTATAAACGTCGTCTTCTGGAGTTTTACGACAATTCCTCCTAATATTAGCCCAATTTTGTTACTTCAGGGTTTTCGAGGTCGCTGAATACGAATATAATATTGGCAAGGGCCTGCAGAGTACCCGGTGCGCGCTAAGGATGGTGTAAACGTCGATAAATTGTTGACATTGATAATTCCGCAAGTTCACTAATTCTTTTCATAATACTTTCGTCTGTAATTTTTTGTTTTCTTTTTTTAAGCACTCATGTGTGTTTAAAGTAAAAGGTTGGCACTGTAGACTTACATGTCTTTGTTCTTAAATTCTGGACTACTTTTAACAAAACCTGACTTAGGGTTAGTGTAAAGGTCTCCAGAAAGTCACATTGATAATATTGACTGTTTTAATGATCAACAACAGTTTAGTAATGTTAATGAGTATGTAATAGTATATCAATTTATATGAAGGAAAAGTGATACTTGGCGCGCTCGTGTGCCGAACGGAGTGAGGCTAGTAACTGAGAGCAAGCCATAAAAAGTAACTTTTCCTTTAAATAAGATATGCTGTTTTTTCTTCAAACGTCGACAAATTTATGCGAAAGCATATCTTTTTAATAGTAATAATTATTAAAGAGAAGTTGGTTTTCAATAAGCCAAAATTATAATTTTTAATTTTTTACAAATTACCACAAAATTCCTGAAGATGACATTGATACCAACCTATTCGGACACCGGGTACCTTGAAGACCATGATCTGGTACCGGTTACTAGAATACGAAGTTAACACTATTCTTAGCGTGCATCGGGTACTCCAAAGGCCCTTGTTAATATTATATTTGGGTTCAGCGACCACAAAAACCCCCCGAATAAAAAAATTGGGCTGATATTATGAGAAATTGTCGTAAAACACCAGAAGACGACGTTTATACTATTCTTAGCGCACACCAGGTTCTCCATAGATCCTTGTCAATGTCATATTCGTGTTTAGCGACCTTGAAAACCCCCCAAGTAATACAATTGGGCTGATATTAGAAGGAATTGTCGTAAAACTTCAGAAGATGACATTTACACCATCCTTAGCGCGCGCCAGGTACTCCGTAAGCCCTTGCCAATGTCATATTCGTGTTCAGCGATCTCGAAAACACCCGAGTTACAAATTCGGACTCATTTCCGTTATTATTTACTTTGTTATTTATTTTTCATAATTGCAAACTTTAAAATGCATATCGAAAATGCATTTTTTTAATGCAAAAACGCAGTTTTTCACTTCCCATTAATTAAATTTGTTCACAAAGTTTGTAGACGTTGATACGAATCGAATGCAAAATACCGCATTCAAATCCATCTTACTGCACAAAAAATCCCTTGTGCATTACTTCGTTTCCTCGACTATACCTATATACGCATTAGCATTACTACGATCCCAACGTAAATTTTCATGTATTCTTCTAAAATATAAGTCCTCCATATTTGGGTATAACAGTTTTACTCTGAAAGTTTATTACAAGATCCTTTTGAATCATCCATATAACGCTTAATGGAGAAGGAAACATGCTATTAGTGATCAATGTATGCAATTAACTTTGTCATTTTGGCAACAAAAACCAGCCGTCTTTAAACACTCTTGCGATCAAAATATTTTTACACTCGCACGGTTCTTTATTGCTCCATAAAGATATTGTCTGGCTTAGTATACCGAAAAAAGGTTAGAAAATAGCTATTCCGTGCACGTAGCTTATTTCTTTTATAGTTTCCAGTGCGTAGCGGCGTCGACTTTTCAGTTATTTTGGTTCAGTGAGTCTATGACAAGGATACATTATTTAAATGAAACGTTTTGTGTGGTAACGTGCCTTAAAATAGATAAAAAACAGCATTGTGTAAGGAAAATTCCCATAGCTTGTTTTCCAATATACGTGGAAAAACGAATCCGCTCTTTAGGATTATCGACTCTGCCGTGGCTCACCCCAATATCTTTTTTTTTATTTCTGAAGATAACAAAATTATATTTCGCATGTGCATTAGATAAATTTGCATATTTTTTCACGAATAATTTGGTAACATGCAGCTTTATAACTTTTTAATACTCTTCTCAAAAATAGTAGAAAAGCTTACGCTTAATAATTAGTAGGTAACTACATATTTGTACCTGATATACGACACTTAATTTTTCATGACTTAAACATATTTTAAATATGTTGCTCGAAAAACTTTTAAGAAAAATATTCATTATTAAAATTATTATATTCTTTTATTGCTAATAACAAAATGAGCCCATGTTTAAATAAACTGCAAAGACTAAACAAAATATTTTTTTTTCTTCAAGTTACCTCTCCAAAGACTTTTAATAAGTTTTAAATCAAGACGAAATTTTTAATTCTGGAATTCTCCTCAAAATTGTCTTAGAGACTGACATCAGTACTGCAATAGCTGTGTGGAATTGTTGATTCTAGTTAAATTATATGAGGAGAAAGGAGGAGTGAGGACTAAATTTCATTTAGTTACATATTTAAAAATTAAAGTTGTTAATTAATAGTAAAGTTACAGTTAGATTGTATCTGATTTAAGTTCAATAAAAAAAAATTAAACGCCAATTACACAAATATTGACTTTCTTTTCATTTAATTTCCTTCCTACTCACACAATTAACTAGAATCAACAGTAGTATTGACGTCAGTCTCTAAGACATCAGGTTAGATTAACATTTATGAGAATGACATCGATGTCAATATAAAGGTTCCGGTGCACCAGGTGTTCAGGGGGTCGTTTCCGACATGACATTTGGATTTAGCGCCCCAAAAAACGCCCCACAATGATTGTCGGGTTGTTTTTGGCAATCTTGTCAGGAAAATTCTAGTCCAGGTTTCGATGCACCAGGTGTCCGGGGAGTGTTTGCCAATGCTATATTTTAATTCAGCGAACCAAAAATCCCCAGACGTCAAGTTTCTATCCTTTCCCACGTGAATTTTGGATGAGTAACACGAAAATGACATTCATCAGCGTTCCTGAGCTCCAGGTTGGCTGTGAGTCAATTTGAACATCATAACGGTGATCAGCGACCTCGAAAACCCTTGGAAACCCCATTTGGGCCAGTTCTAACTTTTATTTACCAAGTTATTGAATCTTCCAAAAGCCTTTTAGAAAAATGCATTTTTTAAATGCAATACAATGTTGCGGTTTGTATAAGTCACAAAGTACGTACATTTTTTACAAAAAATTTTTGGAAGCGAATGCAGAAAACCGCATTCCGGTCCGTCTTAGTCTAAAAAAATTCGAGGTTGAGTGCTTTATTACCTCGGGTATCTGCCAAGAATATAATTAAATAGGTTTGCACCCAAATACGCCTTTTCTGCTTTCTCTACCTATTTCACAACGTGCACGAAAGCACAACCCCTTCTATGATTTAATTGAAGTGTGTGACAAACTTGGCGAAAATGTACAGAAGGATGTCTCTCAAAAAAGCTACTACAGATGTCCACATATGCTTTTTGAACAACTGTTATATGTGTAGAGAAAATTTTAAAGACTATTTTTCTGTGCTTTATTTTGACGAAATGCACTGAGGATGGCTTTTAGCCGAAAGCGGATTTTAAATAAATAGTTTCACACGAAACTACTCCTTTTTTTTTCTCTGCTTCACCATAACCTGCACACAATCCATAATTCTTTCTGTAAGTTATTAAATTATTACTAAATAACTTCAATGACAGGTACTGTCAGTTCTTTATAAAGCTATACCTGTTTTCTATAAAAAATCATACTTTTATGAACTACTTAATATGATATTATTTTATTGTAAAGCAGTAGGTCGTCAAGATTTTCAGGTTGTAGTATTTTAAACAGATTTTTTATTTATGCCTTATATTCTTTTTTAGATAAGAGTTGACAATATACGTTAAATTCACAGTAAATTTGACAGTAAATCTCTGGCATCAATACATCGGTGACGCCTTTTAAGCGCGTAAAACACATGGCTCAGCTGCCTCGAATCTAGGACATCTTGTACTTATAAAGGCAAACAAATTATTTATAGGATGTATTACTATAACAACAAACATAAACAGAATCATGTAATTGATAAACAAAATTAATTATATTTTTCACATTTTAGATTTAGAATAAATTCCATTTTAAAACCCTAAATAATACATATACAAAATGAATTATAAAAATCACTTCCATAATATTAAACATACATTGTTTGTTAAGTGCAAAATAAAGTATTAAAAATAAATAATTAAATATACTCAAATGATACTCAAAACCGTTTGTGAATCATATTGCCTCACAAACGGTTTTTAGTATCATTTGATTACATTTAATTATTTATCGGCCGAGTGATGATCACGTTGTTAAATTTAGCAATGGACTTAGCAATTGTTAAAAGTTAACAACGGTTTAGAATGATTAACAAAACGTCATTGTCAAGACAGAAGACACCCACGGTACGTTAGTACTTAGGCATCAGCCTTCGTGGACTGTTAGACCGAGCGCTAGCGGCAGAAAAAAGAGAACGATTTTTTACAGGCTGCCTTTGATACGGATGATATTTATAGCCATAAGCTATAGATAGATCCACCTATTAAGTTCCGCAACGTGTTACTTCATATATAAACATTAACTTTAATTAGAAAAGAAAAGAAGATTCTTAAATCAACTTTTTACAGTCTGCCAATTGTTGAAGCATAAGACTAGATTGCCAAATCCACAAAAAAGTTGCAGGCAGACGGTTTTCTCCAGTACAAGAGTAAAGCATACTAATGCTAGTTCGCAAAAAATCGTGTAACTAAAAACACTTTTTTACAGTCTGCCAAGCACAGTTTAGACTAATGTGTGCATGAGATTGACGAATTTTCACAAGGCAGACTGTTTCTTGATATTTAAAAATTGATGCATAAAAGTTAATTAACAAATTTTTCACAGTATTTCAGAACAATTTTTTACAGTCTGCCTATTAAATAAATATTAACTTTTACAATAAATATTTTATATAAAATTATAAGCATACTAATTCACGAAGTTTAAAGTGTAGGCAGACGCAGTTAAACTTGTAAAAAAAACTTATAATGGTTAACAATTTTTACAGTCTGCCATTGTTTTCAAACAATATTTAGGTAATAAATAAACAAACTATTGAATGGCAGACGATTTGTAAAGGTACTAGTGTCAGTATTATAATAAATTAGATTTTGTAACACACGGACGATTTTGGAATTTTAAAAAATATCTATTTTATTGAACTAACAGAATAAAAATAATAAATCACTTTCCTCTGACACTATTTATTTCTTCATTTTCTGCATTAATAAAAGCAGACAGCAGAAACCTGCCCCAAGTCAACGCGATTAAGGTCGGATTATACAATATATTATATTCTATAGCCATGTGACTCAGCGGTAGCGTTCAAGACTTCCAACCCGGAGGTTCGGGTTCGATTCTACCCCATACCGTTCTTTTTTTAATTTAATAATCTTTAAAATACTTCTTAAATAAATTTAAATATATATTTGGGTATGTTTATAAATATTAATTAAATTAATTTTTTTTCTTAAAAAAATATATTTTTATTATTATTATACATTTTTTACATCAAATGTGTGGGGGAATATTTGCAGAATTATTGAGTAAATTTGAAGCTTTTTTGTGTGTAAATTTATGAATATTTTACACACAAAACAGTTACTTTGTTTTTAGATGTTATATAAAAATAATTTGTTAAAAATTAATTTTGAAAAAAATTGATGTTAAGAAATAAACTTTCGGAATCCCAATTACGTAATGTGCGTGAATTGTAATTACTCAGAAAAACTCAGTATTTTATTCTAAAACTATTATGCCTAAATTTTAATTACATAGAAAAAGCCGGGATTGACCGGGGTCAAGTGGCGTGAGGACGCCATGGTCAGGTGATGAAAGATTGACCGGGGTCAGGTAGGGTTATGTGCATCATGATGCATGCAAAGAACATCGTGTGCACCTAACTTTACCTGACCCCATCAATCTTACGTTACCTGCCTACCGCGCGATTCTATAATATTCAAAGTTTCAATTAACGCTAGATGTACCATCATAAATCGTCTGCCATTCAATAGTTTGTTTATTTACTAACTAAACATTGTTGGGATACAATGGCAGACTGTAAAAAATCGTTAAAAGTCATTACTTTTTTTTGCAATTTAAAAATAGTTTTGCAGTTATATGTATACATCGTATTAGGCTGCCATTTGTTTTATTCAATATTGTAAACTGTTAAGTTAATATTTAAATAACTTTTACACTGTAAAAAATTGTTTTGAAATACTGTGAAAAATTTGTTAAATAACTTTTATGTAACAATTTTTAAAAATCGGGAAACAGTCTGCCTTGTGAAAATTCGTCAATCTCATGCACACATTAGTCTAAATTGTGCTTGGCAGACTGTAAAAAAGTGTTTTTAGTTACACGATTTTTCTGCGAACTAGCATTAGTATGTTTTACTCTTGTACTGGAGAAAACCGTCTGCCTGCAACTTTTTTGTGGATTTGGCAATCTAGCCTTATGCTTCAACAATTGGCAGACTGTAAAAAGTTGATTTAAAAAGCTTCTTTTTTTTGCTAATTAAAGTTATTGTTTATATATGAAGTAACACGTTGCGGAACTTAATAGGTGCATCTATCTATAGCTTGTGGCTATAAATATCACCCGTATCAAAGGCAGCCTGTAAAAAATCGGTCTCTTTTTTCTGCCGCGAGCGCTCGGTCTATGTCCCAAAATAAAAAAAAATGTCGGTGGTATTCAATGATTTTAGTAGGCAACCTGTCAAAATCTGACATTTTGTCCATTGCTAAATTTAACAACGCGATCATTACTTGGCTGTATGTCTAATAATTTATTTTGCAATTAACAAACAATTTATTAATTTTCATAATATTAAAGTATTTTTTATACCTACTTAATTTCCGGCCCACATCATGTATATGTGTCTTTTAGTCGAAATGTTTCAACCTATTTTTCCACTCATGATATCTTCGGTCTCGTTTTACATAGAGGTATGAAATTTGGTATGTATATTTAGATAAGTATTTTAATTAACTGTGAAAAAAAAATTGAAAGAGTTATACCAAGCGATCTCGAAGATATTCGATTTTAAATATGGCCGATTTTACTACTGACTCATTGACTCATTAAAAGAAGAAACTGGAAATTTGGTATGTAGGCAGATTTTAGGTCAAAAATTAAGAAACAATTCTAAAAACGGCACATTTTTACTCGGAAACCTCTAAAACACGGCCGTAATATCGTATTTTTAAGGGGTATTTCGGAATTTTGCAAACACTTGAAATTTGGTACGTAAGGAGGTTTTAGGACACGAATAAAGAATTTTTTTTTAAAAACTGCACTTTTTTACTAAAAAAGCCTTGAAACAAGGCCGCAATTTTGCAATCTGATTAAACCTGACTTTCTAAGGTCATAATTGTCTAAAAATGTAAGATTTTTATTTATTGAACAAAAAAAATTGTCAACTTAACCTATTAAACTCCAAACAAGGCGCGATTTTAGTAAAAATAAAATGAGAAATTTTTGTACTTCCTATTCAGTCTAACGCTTTGGTTCTACCTACAGAAGCAAGGTTTTCTGGAAAATACAACAGGCATGAGATTCAGCCTCCCAATTTTTCCACTCATTAAACTCAGAAAAAAAGGAAAAGATCCCACCAAAAACTTTGTTGTAAATTAAGGACCAAGTTCCTATCTAAAAATCTCGGTCTCTTAAAGACTTAGACTTGCTATTCTCAATATCCCATGTCCAAAAAAATCTGTTGTTATTGGTCTGACTAACAGAGCACTAGTACTTAGCGACTCGACATACAGAAATACAGCCATAAAAAAAGCAAAGAATATATTACTCATTAAACATAGTTATCCCAAAAAATTATTTAATTTATTATTTAATTTCTGAATACAAAAATTAAATAATAATTTTCAACATCAACCAAATAAAGATGCAACTAACTTTTTATTTTTACCATACAATAACAACAAAATATTTCTGTATGTCATAAGGTTCATAATCTTTTGCGAAGACAGTTTAGCTCTCTAAAAAGTAAAACTCTTAAAAAAAATCCATCCAAAATGCCAAATACCTTGTAATGACTGTCAAAGCGTATACCTATACATAGGCCAAACAACTCATTATCTTTAAAATCCACTAAATGGCCACAAAAATGACAAAAAAAATAAACGGCATTAACAAAACGCGAAAGTTAAACATTACACAAGTTTACCTTTAAGACACTAAAATTAAAAAAAAACTGGAATTTAATAACCAGAGAGGGGAATTTATGGACATGTTTTAAATTAAAAACAATACAAATGCAATAAATGGCAAGACCGATATAAAAATAAAAACAAAATTCATTATAATGTAATAAACTAAATTACGAGATGTGTTAAAAATTATATTTTGAAAAAAATCAAATTATAAAAAAATGTAATTAAATTATGTATGGCCAACATAAATAAAAACCATAAACCTCAAAAAAAAAATACGTACCCAAATCTGAGGCGATCTTGACAGTAATATTTTGACCGTTCAAATGTACATATGGTGTCTCTCTAAATCTTTTTAAATCTTAACTTCCAAGTTTTAATTTGTAACAAGTGACATATTATTGATCCAACGGACTTTTCTCTCATGGGTAAATTTAAAAAAAATATCATTTTTATTTAGTATATTATGTTATAATTTTAAATTGTAAACAAAAATGCCAATATTCTTTCTTAAAATTGTGTTTTTAAATTAAACCTTCCAAAAATAAAATAAATTTGTTGTAGACATTAGGAAAGGCCAAACAAGCCAAAAAGTTTGTCATTAAATTAAAATCAAATAAAAACACTTTTATTTCCTAAAAACAAGAACTGTTTACTTTAATTAGCCCTCTCCTAGATAATAAAAGTGTATATGTATATATATATATATATATATTATATATATATATATATATATTATATATATATATATATATATATATATATATATATATATAATATATATATATTATATATAATATATATATATATATATATATATATATATATATATATATAACATATATATATATATATATATATATATATATATATTATATATATATATATATATATATATATATATATATATATATATATATATATATATATATATATATATATATATATATATAAATGTGTGTTTATATCAATATAATACAGCAGTTCAACCTAATAAAGGGCGTCGACGGCCATTACAAAAGAATGTATGGTTTTTCATTATACAAAATTGAAGCGGCGCATAACCCAAGATACATTAATTTTCTTTTGTTGCATGTGTTACCCCAGGCAATGGAAACGTGTGCTAAATGAACATTTTGGGGTAATAAACCGTGAAAAATATTTTCAATTAGATACTTAGATATTTTTAAATATAAGGCTTTTTAAATAAAAACATGTTATTTAGTCACCCATAAAATGGACATTATTACCTTTTTATCAATATATAATTTTAGTTTAGACCTACCGTTCTTTTAAATTTGACCATGGTTAAAATGTCTTTAATAAGTATTAAAAATATATTATTGTACTATTTGTAATACCACATATATTTATATTTAACTTAAAGGTTTTTTATTTAAACAGTAAAAAGTTCCAATTTAAATCTGCCATATTTTTACAATCGTGATCCCTCAAAATAGCCGCGTCAAAATAATCCCGAGTAAATAGCCCGAATCCATTTTAGCCCATGCTATAATAACATCGGCAAAAGAGCCCAAAAAAGTAATGTGATTTGTTTTTTGTATGTTAATTATTTGTTTTGTTACATATTAAAACGCCTAATGGATAATTATAAAACACCCTTTATAACAAAATTATTTAAATTTACAATGTAAAATTATCACCGATTTCTCATTTTTATTATATTTTTTAGGAATTTTTTGTTTGTGGAAATCAGTGTTTTAAATACAGGGTGTTTCTTAAATGCTTATATTTAAGAGGTGATTCTGGGACCCATTTTAAAAAAAACCTAATATGAATGTATGTCCTAAATGTCTTTTCTTTTGAGATACAGGATGTTAAAATTTATAATTGATTTCTTTATGCGTTCAGGGTAATTTTCTGTTACTATTTCGAAATGTATGTAGATTACCTTAATTTCAAAATTTTAACGTTTAAAAGTTATCTTATTAAATAAATTATTGTTCAAAGTTACATAAATATTTTTTCTCGTAATTGGTCCAATGAGATGCAAATAAGTGAATTTATTTTTTTATGGGAACACAGTGAGTCCTACGAAAAAAGTCAAATAACCAAATTTATTTTAAATTGACCGAAGGCTCCAAAAATATTTTTATTTTAAAATAATGCAGTGGCGTACTACTTTTTACTTTAAAAATATCCAGTCAGAGTCCAGTACTGACGCCAGTGTGGGAAATAAAAAAATGTTTTTAGGTCAAAAAATGCTCTTTAATGCATACACAATTTTTATAAAAATATCTAAAGTGGTATGAAAATGACAATAAAAAAATATATTTTTTTAAATTTTAACACTCTATATCTCAAAAGATAAGACGTTTAGGACATACGTTCATATGAAGTTTTTTTTCTTAAAATGGGTCCAAAAATCAACCCCTTAAATATTAGCATGTTATTAAGAAAGACCCTGTATATTTAATAACAAAATACTATTGAAGTCTTAGGACCGGAATCTTAAAATTATGTTTATTTCCATAGTGACTTTAAGCGCATCTTATTTTATTGTATGTATGTATATATGTATGTATGTATGTAACGAAATCTTTCAACGTAATTTTTATCTATTCCCAGAAGTCTGATTAACTGAAAATTTTTTGTACTAGGGTCAAGAGCCGATGACAAAACAATAATTTTTTATCTTTGTTCTAATGTCAGGATTATCAAAATAAAAAGAAAACAATATCTAGATTAGTTTGCAGGTTAAGTGTATACTATTCACAGAACGACGGAAAATATCATTTTTCTTTATCGATATTATTTTTTTTACAAACGTGCGAAAAACTATACTTTTCCTCACTAATCTGCGTACGGAAAACAGCACTTTTTCGCACTGGTGCGAAAAAGTAAAATCTTATAGTTTTTGGAACATAAATTGGTATCTAATTATAATTAATAGTTATACATTTGAAGAAACTGAATTTTGCTGTAATTTATTAAATAAAATAAAACAGTCCTAATTTACCAAATGTAAGTACATATTTTTAATAACTCCATATAAATTATCAAAAAATCCATAGCAACTAACTAATTGTTTATGCATCTATCACAAATTAATTTTCTGTCACGCATTTTTCAACCAAAGTGAAGAAATATTTTTTATAGATTCTGACGACGATTTACCAGCATCGATTATCAAAGCAGCAAAAATAGCAAGTATAGATCTCCTGCCATGAAATCTCGTCACAGGTATGAAGAAAAATTTGTTATGTTTAAGAGCTGGTGTCAAAGTAAGGGTGTGAAGTCTTTTAAAGAAGAGATTTTTCTGGCCTATTTCTCTTATTTATCAAAAACAAGTAAAACCAATACATTATGGTCTAGATACTCTATGCTAAAATGTATTATTAAGTTACGAAAGAACATAGATTTGAGCAAGTTTTTCAAAATAACGGCCTAATTTAAAAATGAAAACGTTGGTTTTAGATTAAAAAAGGCTAAAGTCTTTTTAAAAGAAGAAATATCGAAATTCATGGATTAAGCACCAGATGATACTTATTTATATATAAAAGTGGCTACGATTTTTGGCTTAGCGAGCGCTTGTCGTAGAGAGGAGTTAACAAAAATATGTCTGGACTATATTAAAGACCAAAGAAATTTAGTATTGATACACATCCCAGACCCAAAAAATCACAGCTCTAGAAGTTTTGTCATTTCTGGAGATGCAGAAAATGAAAATTTTTAAATCTATATAGAAAGTATGTCAGTTAAAGAAAGCCGACCACACCACATAGGCGATTTTTGTGAACTATAAACACGGAGTGTGTACAGTACAATGTATTGGCATTAATACCTTCGGAAAAATGCCATCGGAAATAGCGGCCTATCTCAAACTTCCTAACCCGGAATTGTATACTGGGCATAGCTTTCGTCGGTCCTCTGCATCATTTCTCGCAAACTTCGGAGAACAAATATCCAACATTTAACGTTTTGGAGACTGGAACTCTACATCAGTCGCTTAAGGATATCTCGAGAATTCAAGAAATGATATTTCAAACAAAATACTCAATTGTACCGAAATACATCACTCCATCCAGAAACAACCATCAATGCCATCTTGCAATATACTAAACCTCTCGGTTTAAGAAACTACTTCCATAGTTGCAAAATTGGCTCATCAATTGTCTCTCCGGTAGCGTAGTGGTCAGAGCCTCGGCTTGCGTGCCAGCGATCCGGGTTCGATTCCCGTCCGTGTGCTGCGAAATGCAATATTTGCATGTTTCAGTGCTTGGACACCGTTGACGGAAATGGGGAAAAAGATGGGTTAAACATCGGAAAACCCGGCACTCACGGTATTCTGGTACTTAGGAGCATAAATGTATATGTATATGTCCAGCATATATTATATATGTATATGAAAAAATCCTTCGTGAGCTGTCACAAAGTTAAAAAAAAAAAATAAGAAAACGCGCCGTCAACGTTTCTACAAAAAAGCAACTCGCGTCAGAAATAAATTGGCAAAACGCGACCAACTGCACTTTTACTATAAATGTTATTAATAATAATAATTTTATAAATTCCTTCGTTAATAAATGATATTTTAATTATAAATCTTTAAAATTATGTTGGTTTTTTCTCTCGCTTGTAGAAAAATAACTATTAAACATTTTTACCACTAAAATATATGTTAAGAAAATAAATGCTACAATTATGGTGGTACAGCTTTTTTTACATGCATTTTAAAAAAAATGTTTGAAATACTAAGTCGAACGTATTACATTGGTCCGCTTCTAAGTTTATTGTTAAATAATTTTTGATTTTGGAAAAAATTAATAGGAACATTAAAAAAATTATTTCAAAGTAATTTTAAATAAAAAAAAATGTAAAAAAATCCATTGAGAACCCTAAAATCCAAACAAAACCTAATTAAAGGAAAAAAATAATTAAAACCTATATTTAAAATCGAGGCTCTTGACTAAGTTTGCTTTTGATGTTGTTTTAAAACTAAAAAATTTAAAAATAAAATATAGTTAAAGAAAAAACTAAAAAACCACGCTTTTATAGCAAATCGAAATAGAAACAAAAAAGTAGAAAATAATTTTTTAGTATAAAAAGATTGTGTTACAAAAACAGATAGTTCAATATATAATTAATTTGAAATATAATCAAAATAAAAATTAACTTATTAACAAAATAATTTAATTATATTAAAAAAGCGTAGAGTGCAATTTACTATATTTTCATAATAACACTAATTTTGTAAATAGCTAACAATAAAATAATTCAAAACATTTTATATTAAGCACCCCACGCTTTTTAACTATAATTGAATTACTTTGTTAATAACCCTATTTTTATTTTAATCTATTCCAAATTAATTAGTCAAAATTGGTTATTCGACTTTCTGTCACTGTGACACAAACTCTTCACACTTAAAAATTAGTTTCTACTTTTTAGTTTAGTTTGCTATAAAAGCGTGTTTTTTTGGTTTTTTAAACTATAATTTTTTTAGCAAAATAACGCAAGAACTACATGTGGAAAGAGTAGCCGTAAACTCCATGGATTACCAACAAATACATGAACCGCTTACCTTGGCTCCCAAGATCATCCTAATCTCTTTTCGATCAAACAGTCTGGTCAGCAAGTAAAAATTCGTGTAAAATAGTAATAAATCTCCTAAAAGTATGAGTGATAGCTCATTGTATTTAGAATGAAGTGCAGAAAGATGTATTTTAATAGTTTTACAGCACATAAAAGATGCAATTGTTATTAACAAATTAGGATAAAAGAAAGAAAGCACTTACTTCTTTGGTAATAACTGAAAAACTATCGATAGTTAAGACATTTTAAAAAACGATTTTGAAAGGGAAAAAAATATATTAAAAAGTCTCTTGGCGCTCTACCTCCATAATTTATAATTTTAATTTAACAACGAAAATAGGACTTCGCGCGCCCCTTAAGAGTGCATTTACGCTACACCTTAGGGGTCGGGTGAAAGGGCGCGGAGACGGTGGGCGGAGACTAACAAACTCCCACTACCACAATTTTCGTACAGCCGCATTAAAAATATTATATTTTATTTAGGTTCTTCCAAATTCGGTGTATCGCTGCGATGTTGTTTCCGATTGCAAGCCTACAGGAGATAACGTTTTTCGGTAACTATTTTTCACTTAAAGGACATAAATTATACACCATTTTAAAGGTAAGGAAGTAATCTATGCCTCTGCTATAACGGATTTTTGAAATGTGAGTCGAGTTAACAGAAAATAGTATCTAAACATAACCGATTTTAGGGTGACTTTCACTCAAGGAAATATTAAAAACTAAATCCAAATTTAAAAAGCTATTACAGCAAAAGCCTAGATTTAAGTGTTGGTTTGTATATAGCTTTTAAAAATTATAGATAACTTATACCGTTTTTAAGAAAAACATTATGCCCCGAACCCCAAATTGGATCTAATTTTCGCGGCGCGAATGGACTCTTAAGGCATGGACGCGTCGCCGCTAAAGACAGTATACCACATGAAATTATTTTTTTAAAGTAATAAATAGTAATTTTAACATCTCAATTATTTTTGTTGTTATTTGAACACTTTAAAAATAAAGTTTCGTTAAAAAGACATCCTTATCTTGATTTTTCAAAAAGGCGTAAAATAGTTAACTAACCCAATTTTTTTCTGTTTTCCGGTTTCACTAATGACGACATAAAGGTTTAAATAATAGACCCACAAAATTTTGCTTCTTGGACCCCGGTTTACCTAAGAAAATTAAAATTAATTTTTGTATATGAGTCCAATAACTGAAGACCTAAAAGTACTCAAAGCTGTAAATAAATCTGTATAGTTTTTATTTGTGGCGCAATTCTTAGGTCTTCGCGGATGCTTTCGAGCGAGAAAAAGTTAATCACGATTCCGACGTGGGAACCCGCTGAAAATGGCCCCCCAAAGTCCCAAAAATGAGTTTTCTGTGAATATCTGCCAAAATATGCGAATAAGACAATTTTTGTTTTGACAAAAAAAGAAGATTACCTTGAAATCTACAAAAATGGCTTTTACCATTTTTTTCGCAACAGCAATATTTTTCGCAAAACGGCCGTCGAAAAATCCATAACATTTTACACTGGATACATGTGGCTAAACGGCTAAAACTGCAGATGGGCAAAACAATTTTTTATTAAAACGTAAGACAGATGGTGAAGGAAATTTTCTGTAATCACTGAACACTTGCTAAGGTTGCATTATAAAGAAGAAATGTTAATAAGAAATCATTTTTCAAAAAAAATATCAATAAATAAATGGGATATGGTCAAAATATTTTGAAAAAAAAACTTTGACCGCTTTTTTAATAGTCTAGAAAAATCAAAATGGACCCAAATTCATATGCAATAATAGGTGCGGGTTTTCCATTTCGATGAACTTTAAATGATTAGAGAATGTACATTTTTGCCCGAGTAATAAAATAATTTGTCCGCCCGCATATAAGTGAATCCATGAAGATAGCGGCATTCTAGCGGTAGAGCGGCAGCTGCAATAAGGGGTCTTTTGGGTCCCGTTATCTCAAATCGATTCATCGAAAAAAATTATAGAGACCATTTTTGTCTTAATTCTTCATTTTTGTCTAAGGATATCAGCCCTTTCTCACCTGTTAATGTTGATGAAGACCCAAGAATTGCGCTTTGTTCCTTCATTTACTGGACTATATGAACATATTTAAAATTAAAATAATATTTGTATTTTGACGGTTTCATTTTAATGTTTTAGTTTCCTTTGGTATATTTTTCTTTTAATAATCTGTAGAAATTAATTACGATATTTATTTTATTTATATTGACGTGTGTGAGCATTATATTGAAATGCTATTTTTAATTAATTAATGTAAAATTAAAAGTATGAGAAAAAAACAAAATTTATGCTTCGAAGTATCAATAAAAAATGATGATTTTAGAATCATTAATTATACCTTCTTTTTATTTAGAGCCGCAATATTTTTTTTCATTCATCTTTAGCAAAAAGGTATCCAGCATGACCCTAAAAATAAGACGAAACATGCCAACGTCAGAGATTCATTGAATTTAGTTAACCTGAGAATAAAAGAAAGGCAAAATAAAAAATATTAGAGTGAAAAAGGTCAAATGAATATGGGATTGTTGGGCTGATCTCTTCCAATGTGAAAACTAAGCTTATTAAGGTAAAAGCAGGTTTTTAGGGATCCTTATCCCAAATTTTAATCTAATAATGGGCTAAAGGGACATTTTCTTTCCGTGTAGGTTCGAGACCGAACTTATTTTTAACGCAAGAGATATTTTCTTATTATATTTGTATTAAGGGCATTTGATAAAAACTTATTTTTGAATTTTTAGAAAAAAAAACCTTAAGTAAAATTTAGTACGGAGTATTTAATCTATTTCTTTACTCTAATCTGTTAAATTTATCTCTTTATTTTTTTGTAATTTTTTATTTTATTTTTTATCTACAAAATTATGCGTCAGTCAGCCACGCAGCGTTCCTACCGCAAATGTTATGGTATGTATATTGTCACTCTGGAAGAAAAGTGACATAAGTTAAGAATTCAATAATTGCTGTGTTATATACAAAACATCTGATAAAATAGGATAGAGAATACCTTAAAAAAATTACATAAACTAAATATCTTAAAACCGAGACTTACCCGCTAATATTCTTTTTTATCTCTACAGCAATTCTATTGCTCCATACCACACAAACGGCCGAGTGATGATCGCGTTGTTAAATTTAGCACTGGACTTAGCAGTTTAGAATGTTTAACAAAACGTCATTGTCAGTGTTATTCAATGATTTTAGTAGGCAACCTGTCAAAATCTGACATTTTGTTAAACATTCTAAACCGTTGTTAACTTAGCAATTGTTAAAAGTTAACAACGGTTTAGAATGTTTAACAAAATGTCAGATTTTGACAGGTTGCCTACTAAATCATTGAATAACACTGACAATGACGTTTTGTTAAACATTCTAAACTGCTAAGTCCATTGCTAAATTTAACAACGCGATCATCACTTGGCCGAAAATGTTACATATATTTACTTAAGACGGTATACATAGATACCGTAATTTTTAAAAGTGGCCCTTTTGTTGTTGTGAGTATTTTAATTAACCAACTGATTACCATGTAGGAAAAAAAACAACGTACCTCCAAAGAGGACCCTACTTGTGCTAATTTATTTTTACGTAAAGTGACAAAAGCAAAAAAAATATATAAAAATTCGTTTTCTTTAGCTAAAAATTAAAATAACTTAATAACATGCTATTAGTAAGCTCAACTAATCCTTATTTAAAAAAAATAAATATTTAGTAACTGCTTATTTAGTAAAACCTTGAAAATCTGATTATTTGTTGGCCGTTATCATAAACTAATTTTGAGTTATTTTACCTTTCCTTTAAGGTGACGATACATCGTATGTATTAAGAAATATCATTATTGATAAAGTAAATGTTTCTTACAAATGTGCTTATTTATATTTTACTTAAATACAAATTTTAATGAATCGCCCAAAAGCTAGTGTGACGCTGTGGTCATCGGACGTTTTAATTTTAATTGTTTTAGTAGAGAGCTTCTTCTTCATTTTTGTAATCCGTACTTTTCTTTTTAAAATAATATGCTTAGTTAATATGATTTTTTTTAGTGTGTTAATATTTTTGGTGTAATTCTTAGGTATACTGGGTGGACTTATTGCATAAGTATTTGGTTATGTCTTACCTCGTCGCTTGTCTTTTCGACTAATTATTCTTTAAGCAACATCAATCGGGGCAAAGTCTGAAGAGCTTAACAGCTAACGTTCAGCTAGCGTGTGGTATCTCTTTTAAATTGTTAAGATATATGCTCCTCTTAGCTGTAGTCTTGTGGCTAATGTTTTAAAATTTTGCAATGATTTTTGGCAAGTAAAACGTCACCTTTAAAAGTTAAGCCTGAACGTGTTCTGTTGGTTTACATTTTAAATAATTTGTATCATCTATAGAGAAAAAAGTCTGTATAATGTTTTCCAAAATTAATTTATAAGGAATTAGTAGTAGTAGAAAGTTATTCTGTAGATGAGATAAATATTTGTCGTCTAAGGGTAAGAGTGTATTCCAACTTTGAAATACCTAGATGTAAGAATAATATTTATAAACCTGGTTATTTAAAGATATAAAATGTTGCTTAATTAAAAATTTTAGGATGAAAAAGACAAATATTGGAGATTATCAATTGTTAGACGAGTGTTAATATTTCAATATCTACTTTGTACATACACTGCTTGCTGCTGATTTAACTGTTAGCCATTACATTTTTTAATTTTTTTGTGGATTCAACTGCTATTGTACACATAAATTTTAATAACACCTGTAAAAGATAATACGATTGATTGATTTAGACTGAACTAAAGAATGCTTTAATAAACTACGTTACATAAGGTCCAAAATTATAAAGTACTGCTATAGTTTTCCATATTTTATAAAATATAGTAATTTTTTTTAAGTTTTTGGAGCCGTCCTTGAGACAGTTTCACACTTGAAGCGCGAAAGTATAAAGGCGTCTTTAGATTTCGGTTTTTTTGCTTCGAGCATATACTAACCTGAAGGGATAAAGCAAAGCGCTTAAAACGTGATTGCAATAGAAAGAAAAAGCAACAGTCATCGCTGTTGCTATCTCTCTCTCACAGCGTTCCTGATTCGCTGATTCACAGGGCGAGTGTAAAGTCGAAATTATATGTCATCTAGGTGAAGAAAAACGTATGGCGTAAATAGATAATTAGATATTTTTGTTAATCAATATTAGGTTTGAAAATTTACTATTGCGTTCAGAAATTATTGGTTTGTTATGTTTTTCCTATAATGATTTAGAGGCTATATTACAATTTTTACATTCGTCCAAACACTTTTAATCTCAAAAAGTAAAATTATTCTTAAAGTATTTACTTATTTACCAACCTACTAATAATCAACAATTATTATGATAAATCATAAATAATAAACAAATGCAGCGGATAATAAATATATAAACTTTTTTTAACTAGAAGAGGAACAAGTTCGCAAAAAATCGCAATTTAAATTAAGAATGTAATACAACAAGCAATAGCGGTAACAAAGGTAAGCTTACAAAAATTGTGAGTAATGGGAGGAATGGTATAAAATTATTTTTACTCTACTGGAAACAATATTTTGCATCTGCGGCATTCTCAATTTCAAGTGCTATTCCGTTTCGGACTTGTTCCTTTTCCAGTTGAAAAAAGGCCAAGTTATTTAATATTATCACATTATCAGCTGCGATTGTTCATTACACCTATTATATCTTTTTCTCGACATTTACCTAGTTTACACGAGCTCGCTAATGCACATTAAAGAAATACGAATTTAACTAAATCGCATGTGTAAACACCCCTAAAACGTTTTAAAAACTAAAAATCGAATTTATTAAAACCACATTAAATATGTGTATTATCCAGTTTACAACCGGATTTAACCGTCGTCGTGTAAACGCCAATACGCATTATCTGTCAGTGCTACCAACCAAACATCTTGTCTTTTCCTTCATATAAGTGTTTATTGTTTTTATAACCTTAAAATAAACTGTTCTTTGTTTTTTTTCTTAAAATATATTTTAAGGTTTAAAAGTATTTAAAACAGCGTTTAGTAATTTAAAAAATGGATAAGAAAAGAATAAATTGGACAGAAATGGAAACTCATTTTCTTTTAAGTATAATGCGAGATAAAGAAATTGTAAACATGCTGGATGGAAAACGGTATAGAAATACCGATATATTTTAAATTGTAGAGGAGGAACTTATAAAAATGGGTTTCTTATAATGGCATTCGGGTCAGGCTTGAGTTCATCATACAATTCCTGGCATATCATATTAAAGGTGGCTCTTTTCATGCGAAACATTTCTACAAACTGTTCATCTTCCATATTAGGAAAAATAATTGTATCCCACAAGTGGCTGCTTCTCGGTTTCATCCAACAACTTCTAAACCTAGGCGGAATATTGAAAAAACGTTTCTTGGTGGTATGTTTGTTAGAAGTTCATTGGCAAATGAGTGAGAGACTAGCATTAAAGATCTAATTTTGCTAATAGAGTTCTGCCTTTTTCTCAGGACTTTGGAAATTATCCGTTTTCTTCTTTCACACAGTAGTTGGTTTAAAATTAAAAAAGAACACAAACATACATGGCTAAATTATTTTCCATCGTTTAACAACATAAGAGAAAGTTCTTTTCTCTATGGTTTAGCAAGTCATAAAATACAGAATTAAGGTAATATTTGGCCGAATAAAATTTCGGTTGGCAACGGACATACAGCTGATTAACGTCAACGGATAAACCACATTTTTAATTGTCGTATAAACACAATTGAAAGCGTATTTTTGCTACATCGAATTTTAAGATCATGCGCATTTAACGCTCGTGTAAACTTGGTAATTGTTTAAAATTTTCGAAATAACTATCGACAACAAGTTGACACACCAATTTTTTTGATTGACAGTGCCGGACACTTCACATAACCAAAAATTTAAAAATTTATTATCACCGATCATCAATTAACTTCAAAAGTTTGTTGTCACCGCAGTTTGAGATATTTAAAGAAAGATAAACAAAAATGACGTCATTACAAATGGGTATAATTCCGACTTTAGAGTCGGTATTACAATAATCGAATTTACGCGCGCAGTACCAAAAATTTTACAGTTCCAAATGTGGTTAAGATTGGTTTTAAATGACAAATGAGCATTCGAGTGCTCTATGAAGCCACCCATATAATAGTCTCATAAGAAAATTTTCATAAAAAAAATAAAACAGAAAGATAAACATTCAAAACATATTAACGAAATACTAAAAAAAGGTAAATTTATTACGATTTTCTTATTCTTTGTTTTGTATTTTCTTACTAAGAATGCCCTTTGTCTTTTGCACTCTTACAGAAACTTGACCTGATAATGACTATTATTAAAGTTAGCATTGTGGTGAACAGCTAACGTTGCAACAAGGTATTGATCACAATTATGCAACATGGTATTTAGAATCTTAGAAAGTACAAATAAAATAAAAAAATGTGTTTAACAGACAGACAGTTTTACTTAATATAAACGTCCTTTTTAAAAACAAATATTTAAGTTAAGAAACTCTAAAAAAAAACAAAGAAAATAAACCTATGTGTCTATGTAAATTAGTAGCAATTTGCTTAATAAAGTCTAGTTGCTTTTAAGCTAAATAACCTAATCGAAATTTTTGTAGCGTAATTTAATTTCCGGTATTCGGGAAGTTTCATATAAAAAACTTAAAATCTAATAATCAAATTTTTTCTAATTATTTTTTACTTCTTTCTATAAAACAAACAGCTGAAAAATAAGCACAAAAAACTCTGATTAAACTAAATTAAATTTTGCAGAGCTTCGAGATTTAACGCCCCACATATCGGAAAAATAAGGCGGCTTGAGGCACGTTGCGAGAGAGTTGTTGCATATCTCTCCTTATAATATTATAACGAACTTTGTAAAAGTAATTAAGTAATTTTCCTATAATTAGTTTTTATTTTTTATATATTAAGTTTTTGATTAAAAACTCCATAAAAAAATCAACACAATAACCTAAGTTTAATGTGTCCATATATTTTAATAGTTTGCAGAAATTGCATGTTAACCTTTTTCCTATTCGTTTAAAAAAAGTGACAGCGATATGCTCGTAGTGTAAAGATGATGTTAAAATTTTGCAAAAAAAATCTAATAATTGTATTAGGTGTCAAAAATATATTTTATTTATCCATCCTATGCCTAATAGGCAAATTTTAGAACATAGACAACTAATTTAACATTTGGTATGTCTTTAAAACGCTATTTAAATTTAATTAAAAAAAAATACGAACCGATTTAATATTTACAAAAATATGAAGAAATATATAAAATCTTTTGTTAATGTAATGGGTTTAATATGGGTAAAACTTTCAGAGCATTAGGCAAATGCATAAACCTAAGTAAATAAATTATGAACACACATACTAACTAAATACTTTCTTGTTCCAAAAATAATTTTAATATTATTTTTTAGGGTTTTCTGCAAGCGTATAGGAGGCAATTTACTGTGCATGCACCACTCTGTACCCTGTCGAAGTGGTTTCATCTGGCAAGAAGCCTAAATAATATTTTTTTGATATTACTCTGTATTGTTGTGACGGATTCATTGGGGGTGTCCATTAATTAGTAAAGGACTTTTAGGGGTGGAGGGGGACGAGCGAAATCTCACCTAACTACACGTGGGGGGGAGTAGGGAGTCCGTGCAAACATCATGTACTTTTTTCCGCAAAAAACAGTGTAAAATTGCAAGAAAACGGGGTAAAATAAGTAAAACAAATTTCTCCACCAAAATATAACTACACAAGCTAATACAATGACTTAAACTTGGTTAGTTGGGTAAAAACTAACTAAGACTAACCAGAACTACAGACTTTTTCTTAGTAGTTTTAATTACTAGTCTTAACGGGTTTTAAATTAAAATAGTTAGGCAAATAAGGTTTTTTTTTGTTAAATTCAACGCATTCAAGCATATATTAACGAATTAACACTAAAAATACGCATTTTAAAAAATCTCACCTGAGATTGAGAAGGGTGGCATTCAAGCCAAACCTTAGTACATCTGACCAAGGAAGAGGGGTTAAAAAGTCGCAAAAATTGTCCCTAACTATTATAAAATATTCTTATTTTATATTTGGTTGCCTTTGCTTAATGCAAAGGTAATTTAAGAAAAACTAAACCACCTTAAACCCCTCAATTTACTTTTAACCAATTTTATTCTTATAATATAATAAATACACCTGTCACAACAAGCTTTATTGTTATTTCGGACATTATTTTAAAAATTAATTTAAGTAAAATTTTCAAAGTTTTTTGGAGGAATAAAATAGTTTAGATTTCAATTATAGTCCAGTACCTGAAGACCTGAACGTACCCAAAGCTGTAAATAATTCTATACAGTTTTCATTTGTGGCGCAATTTTAAGGTCTTCGCTGGTGCTTTCGAGTGAGAGAAAGTTTATCATGATTTCGACGTGGGAAGCCGCTGAAAGTCCCCCCCCCTAATGTATCTAAAATGATTTTCCCGCGAATATCTGCCAAAATATGCGAACTAAAGAATTTTGATGCAGACAAAAATGAAGATCAACTGAAATCTACAAAAATGGTCTTTACCACTTTTTTCCAACACCAATATTTGTCGCAAAAACGGCCGTCAAAAAAACCTTTTAAAAACAGATTTTCTGAACCCGGAAACTGCGGGGGGCAAAAAATTTTTTATCAAAACGAAGGAAGATGGAAAAGGAAACTTTCTGAAATCATTGAAATTCCCCCAAGGCCTCATAAAAAAAAAATGTTAATAACAAACCATTTTTCAAAAAATATCATTAAATTAATGAAATATTTTAAAATATTAAAAAAAAAAAATTTGACCTTTTTTTTTAATTTCAGTTCAAATTCCCAAAAACCATTGAATAAGGGGTTTTTTTCCCATTCCATGAACTTTGAATTTTCCCGATTTAATAAAATTGTCCCCCCATGGAAATGAAGATAATTTACGGTGACCCAAAAACTTGTTTTTAAAAAAAATTTTATTTTTTTAAATTAAAGGCGATCTTAATTTTTTTTAAAAAAATTTAATTTTTTTTTCAATATTAAGGCCATTTTTCGGACTTAAGGGGCCTTTTGCATTTATTTACTTTGATAAATTTTTTTTTGAAAACCCGAAGACCTAAAATTTCCAAAGGGGAAAAAATTTAAATTTATTTAAGCTTTGACCCTTCATTTACTGGACTTTTGTTTAATTAATTTTTAATTTTATTTAAATTTAAAAGACCTTTGAAAAAATGACATTTTACTTCTCTAAAATATGTCAAGTTTAATCAAATTAATCGTGCCTTAATATGGCATAACCCTCCTGGGTGTTTTAAATTAGAGGTTCCAGTTTTAACACCAGGCACCAGTCGAAATACGGGTTAAGGGGTAATATTTCATATCGGTCCCAGGACACCTTCGAAAATTTAAATCCCGCGTTTTAACCCCCAAAACGTGTTTTCCCCCCACGCCTTGGCAAAGCAATTAACCAATTGCCTGTTTCTCGACTCAGTGAACGAACATCGGCGATTTTTATCGTTTTTTGGGAAAACTTAGCTATAAAAGTTTTCTTCCTAGCATCTTGTTGCCGTTTGGCAAAGTGTTCCTTTTAAATTTTTCAAATTTGCATCTGATTAGTAAAAAAGTTAATTTAGAGATAGGTTTGTAATAACCAAAAGTTTAAAGTTTAATTATGGAAAAATAAATTATATTTAAATTACCACTTTAAAAACAAAGCAAACATTTACTAATAATAAATTAAATAATACAGAGTTGGCAAATGAAAGGGAAACAACGTCGCGTCGATTTGACGTCATTTAAAAGACAAATTGCTTGAACCGTTTTTTTTTTCGAAAGATTTGCCCAAAAATTTAAAAAAATTTTAAAAAACATTTCCCCAAAAAGGGAGTCCTTTTTTAAAGGACTCCCTTTTTAAATTTTCTGTATTTCCCCGAAAATGCCTTTTTTAAAACTAAATTTCTTAAAATTAAAAGTTGGGTGTTTTTTTTTTTTTTTGTTTTTTTTTTCAACAATGCTACTATTTTAAAGGATAGTTTTTTAATTTTATTAAGCCCTTGAGTAAACCACTGCACATTTTAAATTTATCATCTGGTGTGTTCAAAAAAACCACCTATTGTTGTATGATTTAAAATATTTTCCTTTTTTTCCATACAAAGTAAAGATCTGAAAAAATTACGTCGAAATTTTAAAAACATTCCTGAGTAATACGTCGACGTTCAGCGAAACGTTGACGTAAGTCAACTGGGACATCCTGCTAAAAAGTTAATTTATTTGCTTAAAATGGTTGCATTGTTCTAAAATTTAGTTAATGGGGATAAACAGCATCCTCCAAGAGCTGCAGATTTGCCCTGTGATTTTTCTGATAAAAAAAAGGGGCCGACGATGAGTCGCCATACCTCCAGCCCAGACAAAATTAGAAAGGGAAATAAAAAAAAATTTTTTGAGAAAAGCTTATTTGTTTTTGTTTATTATAATACTGAGTTATCACATTTAATTTCAGACAGCTGTTTAGGCATTGAAAAACTACAGCTAAAAAAATGTATAGTTTTGTTTCTATTTAAGTTTATTTTATAAATTTTTAAAAAATTTAATTTAAAATAGGGACTGAAATTTTTTTCCAATTGAAGATATATCCTTGAAATTTAAGGTAAAATAAACCAAAGTTTTAGCTTAAAAAAATCTAAAAAATCGGTAATATAATAATAAATTATAGAGATCGTGGATCTAACTCTTTTAATTATGGTTCACACTTTTTAACCGATTGCTTAAAAGTCTATAGACATATTAGACACATAAATAATTTCAACGCTTCTTATTATTACTGGGGAAAAATGTAGTAAAATGTCTCGGAAAAAAGAATATAGTTTTACAACAAATATATTTTAAAAATTATGCCACAACATGATAATCCAGTCATAAAATTATACCAGTGGATGTTTTTGGAAAATGTAAGAAAAATGGTTTCAGACTATCATTGGGTTTTTTTTACGGATGTTTTCTTAAATTCATTAAATAAAGGGGATTTTGAATAATTCAACTAAAAAAAAAAAAATTTTTTTTCTTTGGGCTACCTAATTTAATCCAAATTAGTACAGAAGAAATTATAGCAATTCAAAAAGATGTTTATAAAAAAGATACTAACAAGCTATTCTATTTTATAATGCAAAAAGTGCTAAAAAAAACGCTTGTTTTTTTAAAAAAAACCCCCGTATTTTCCTTTTTTAACCAAACAAATATAAGAAGTTTGGAAAAAAAATTTTTTGATATTAGATTAGCATGGATTCTGGGGCTTTTTGAAATTAAATATGCTTATATAGGAAAAATTTTTGCAGGTTCCCCTTCCAATTTTTTTGACATTTTACCCCATGTTAAAAAAATTTTTCCGATTGGCGTAAAAATTTAAAAAAACAGAGTATGGTAAAGAAATTAAACAATTTTTTCCCTTTTTTAAAACCGATTTTTTAAAAATTTTCCTTTATAGATAGGCTCCATATTACGACAATAAACTTTTTGGGGAAATGAACATTATTGCTCAGCCTGTCATTTGCATAAAAAGGGTTTTTTTTATAATCATTTCTATGAATACACTTAGAGAAAAGTTATACAACATTTATTAGTTGAATGTCCTATTTAATAGGAAAATCTTTATCAAAAAATGGCAAAAGCGGGGTTTTTCTTCTCCAATTACAATTAAAATACTATTAAAAAAATGATTTAGGCAAGTTAATTACATTTTAAATTTTTTAAAAACCCAAACCCAAAAAAATTTAAAAAAATATACTGGTAAATAAAATAAACTGTAAACAGGGTTATGTCTTATGACATACATTTAACTAAGACTGCAAGTGAAATAAGATTTTTACTGAGTGCCTAACGGGAAGGCCTCAACCGATCTATTTACTACTACTTGATGGAAAAAAATAATAATAAGTTTTACTTACTTTTTTTTAAAACAAACACTTGCGCACTGAAAATTATTTTTAAATATAGCCTCAAAAAATCAACCAGCAATTTTTTAAAAGGTTTCTTTTTTCCAAAATACCTGTACCCTTTTCGCCAAATTTTTTTTTGAGAAGGTAATTTTTTTCAGGTAAATGATTTTTCCCCCCCGTTTATTTAGTTTTTCCCCTTGGTATATTTCCAGGGATAATAATTTCGTTTTTTTAAAAATTGGGAGAAAAAAAAATTTGAGAGAATTTTTTTCTGATTTTTTGGGGGATTTGGTGCAAAAACACCTAATGCTTTTTGAGATTGGGCAATTTTTGGGCCCCCCAAACACATTTTTTCATATTTGCTGATTTAAAAATGGTTGTCCATTAATTGACATTGTTAGGGGCCATTCTCGCCGCGAAAATTGGGTCCAATTTGGGGTTCGTGGCATAATGTTTTTTTTCAAAAACGGTATAAGTTTTCGATAATTTTCAAAAACTTTTGAAATCCAACACCTAGATCAGGTTTTGCTGTAATTTGTTTTTTAAATTTGGGGGTTTGTTTTTAATATTTCCTTTTTTGAAAGTCACCCTAAAATCGGTTATGTTTAGATACATTTTTTTTTTAACTTGACTTATATTTTTTTAAAAAAAAGTTACAGCAGAGGCATAGATTATTTCCTTACCTTTAGAATGGGTATAATTTATGGGCATTTAAGTGAAAAAAAAGTTACCCAAAAAAGTTATCTCTTAGGGTTGCAATCGGGGAAAAAAATCGCATCGATACACGAATTTGGAAGAACCTAAATAAAATATAATATTTTTATTGCGGCTATACGGAAAATTTTGGTAGTGGGAGTTTTTTGTTTTCCCCCCACCGTCTCCGCGTCCTTTTTTCCCCACCCCAAGGTTAGGTAAATGCACCAATTAAGAAAATAAAGACCGTCAATATTGGAAAAAGGGCATAGGGGTAGTATTGTCTTACAAATAGAAAAGTCCATTACTTATTATTTTGTAAACATTAAAAAATTTGGGTTTGTTGGGTATTAGTATAGGATAAATTTTTCCTGAATTAGTACCTGAATTAAATAAAATTAAAAAAAACATATTGTCAAAGTACGGTCAATGCAAAATTATTCTTTTTTTAAAAACTGGATTTTATTTTAAAAAATATCATTTTTGTTATTAAAAAACCCCCTCATTATACTTGATGAAAAATTAAAAATTAGGGGTTTTTTTTGGAGGTTTTTAGGGCAATTTTTATTTGTTTTTTTAAAATTTTTTTTTCCCATTTTTTTTTTTAAAGATTTAGCCAAAATTAAAATAAAATTAAAAAAAAAAAAATGGGATGTAACCAAATACCAAATTGAGGAACAAAAGGATCGAAAAAAAATTTTAAACTCATTTTCGCCAAGCATTAGCATATTATTCTTTTTTTTAATATAACCTGTATTTTGGGGTTACCCCCTGATATTCTAGGGAAAAAGGGACCCCTTTTCCCCCCCCCGGGGGGAAAAAAGCCTGCTTAGTCCATTGACCCCCATAACTGGAGATCGCCTGAAACAGAAAGAAGAAAAAAAACCCCCAAAAAAAAACCAAAAAAAATTTTAAAAAATATCCTACTTTTTTTTGGGGGAAATCACCCCGTTGTCAAGATAAAATTAAAAAAAAAAATAAAAAATTTTTAAAAAAAATTTTTTTTTTTTTTTAAATTTTTTGGGGGGAAAATTTAAAAAAATTTAAACTTGTTTAAAAAAAAAAAAATGAAGGAAAGGGCATTTTATTATTAAATAAAGATAAATGTGTAGCATCAATATCTGTTACACATAATACGTGGTTACCTATGCTTGA
>JAHBCN010000720.1:0-156590 GCA_019359885.1 Listronotus oregonensis
ATTTATGATATTACCTTATAAATATTATTACATTAATAGTAAAAAAGCATTTTTCAAAATAAGCTTTTATTAATATGCCTTAAACGATGAAAATAACATTTAACTTACATCAAACCCGTCCACTTATTACATTACACAATTTATATGATAAAAAATTTTGTCGGGAGATTTACCTATTTTATAAAAAAAAAATGTTTTTTTCTAAGAGTTATTTATGTCAAAATCAGGTTACATATTGTATCCTTGTCTACCTGGACAGGTAAATATCGTGTTAAACGTTTATATCATATTTGATGTGTATAATTTAATTAAAAGATTGTTTTCTTGTTGGTACATATTATAATTGCTTGTTTTTAGAAGTGTATTTTAACAATTTATTTATTTTTAATTGTTTAGTTATCGCTGGACATGTCTCTAAGTCTGGTCACCATCAAACTATCCTTGCTGAGTTATAACTCTTTAAAATTGGTGGTTGGCGAACAACATGTCTTCCTTCATTTTAAATTATTGCCCCTTATAACCTTCTATTTGATATTCATATTATGGGGGAGCGTAAAAAAACATAGCCAACCACCTTTAGAAGTGGATTTAGAGTAACCTCATTCATATTATTTTTCGTATTGTCCTCAGCATCCTTTCACCCAATATGGCGGACTCACAAAGATGGAGGACTGTGTTTTTACAAGCAGTAATTCTTAACCGATTAAGCTAAAGTTTTGCATACGTGTTTAATTTTAATAACAATGCATTGTTAGCTAAGTGACATCATTCTACATCCAATATGGAGGACCGCTAATGATGGGTTTGCTAAGAAGAATTCGAAAAATAAAATTACGTCACTCTAAACTAATATTGCGGTCCACCCAAGATGGCGGACTAGTTTGTTTTATGCACCTACATCATTTAAATCATGCAAGTGCATAATAAATAACTAGTCTGCCATCTTGGGCGGTTTTCCATATTGGATGTAGAATGACGTCACTTAGCTATCCATGCTTTGTCACTAAACACTTTTGAAAAATTTTAGCTTAATCGGTTAAGAATAATTGTTTTAAAATTCAGGTGCAAGATTTGATACATGCAAGAAACATGACAAGTTTAATAAAATAGCTATAAAATTTTTAGGATTATATATTATAGGATTATATATTAAAAAAAGTTTAAATTTTAGAAAACATATAGAATATATTTAAAATTATTTATTACCTTTAATGGAAATTTTGTTCGATTCGGAATTATATACCTTTAAAAAGTATTTATTATAGTGTAGAACACTTAAACTAAAAATATTTAATTTCAATATGAGGTTTAGCAAACTCAAAAATAATAACTCCTTTAAAAAGACTTTAAAATAAGAAAATTAAATGTATTTATAAATTACCATATCTTAAACCAACCACTAATTTGTATAAACCAACTAATTATTTTATTATTAATCATACATACAAAAAAATAAAAATATGTATATTGATTCATTCCCTGAAATCAAAAGAAAAAAAATTAAATATTTTACTTAGAAATATAAAAAACTTACATGGGCATACAACTAGACAAACGGATTTATTACAAACAATTTAAATTAAAAGTAATTTTGAAATAAAATTAATTCTTAATAACAGAATAAAATACTACCAAAATATCTACCCATAAGAATTTGAAAAATAAATATAAAAGATACCTAAAATAATTTTACTGTATTATTAACGAGTCCTTAATTGTAAATATGTTCTCTAGTTTTGTGGTGGATTCATGTTTTAGTATGTTTTCGTTGGGAGTACTCGCATTAAATTTTTCTGAAAAATGGGACCACTTCGGTCTAGGTCCTGGAGTATAGCAAGCTGAGCTCAGCCCTGTTGACCCCTATGAACTTGCAGATTGCCTGCAACAAGAAAGAAAAAACACCCCAAAAACTCAAAAAATAAATAAAACTAATCTACGTTTCGGTGGCAATGCGGCCACCGTTGTCAAAATAAAATTAAAAGAAAAATAAAATGAAAATTTAAGCTAAATTTTCAAAATTTCCTAAGGTCTTAAAGCAAAATTTTTTAAAATTTAGTTGAAATTTTCAGTTTATTTTATTTTGACAACGGTGGCCAACTTGAATTTCAGAGTAAGTGAGCTGAAGATCGTAACTCTCGTAACTCATCTCGATAAAGCGTAATTCACAACTAAAACAGTCAACAGAGCCGAGAGTCTTTTAAGACTTACTTAGAAACAAGCTCGACCAATCAGAATCGTGTATTTAGTATTAACAGGCTGAAGCTTGTTGATAATTACTAATAACGGTTTCCTGTTGTTAACCGAAAACATCCTGTTGATAATTAAAATTACTAATAACAGCTTCCTGTTTACTGATAAGCCATTTCCTGTTGTTAACCGACAACATCCTGAAGTTGTTTTTGTCTAAACCACATCCTTGGAGATATTAATCCAACTGTTGTGAGAATTATCGAAACCAAGCCATTTTACATACATTTTATTTCCTTTCTTGCGTAATACTCTCTCGATTAAGAAAACATCAGGTTGTTTAGTTTTCTGCAACTCGTCTTCGTAAAACTCGCCACTAATGGGATGACCTTGAAGATCCTCCAGCAAATAAGTCGTTGGAGTAGTTATATGCACTTTGGCTATTTTAAACAATTCTGTAGTCCAATTAGGCATATAACCTTTAGTAAATACATGTTTAGCTTTACTGATGCGAACAATATCACCACACTTGAATTTCTGCTTCCCAACAACTTTAATATGACTGTATTTGTTATTTAAAATAGATTTCTCATTATGTTTATTTACATCCTTAGGCTTCATTCCAATAGTGCGATGTTTTGTATTATTATAAGTATTTGTAACTTGTTCTAACAAGTCTAACCATTTGTGATTACCATTAAGTGTAAACAACTTGAAAAGCTTTTCCTTAATTGTTCGAATAACCCGCTCGACCAATTCATTGACGTCATTATAATAGACAAATTCTTTAGGCTTCTCATTGTATTCCATCAAAGCAGAACCACTCTTTGAAGGTTGTGAAGAAGAAGTAGATTTTATAGCTCTTGTTCGAGTTATAGGCGGATCGGTTGGTGTTGAAGACAAGACCTACGTTTAAGCAACGCAGCTTGAGATGATGCTGTTAATCCAATTAACGGACGGATAATTTGAGTGTACTTAGTACCTTTGTTACCCATTACCCTCTCTGAGGGATCATTGTTCCTTCTATGAACACTCGTTTGCTCTAATATCCGACGAAAATTCTCTTCATCTTGTTTTTTATTATATATTGGCTGATTTAAAAATATCAAGTCGTAAAGACCTCTAGTGCCTGGATAAACACTCTCACCAACCTGAATATCACCATTCTTTAGGAAATGAAACGGTTTCGAACCCAACATCCACTTTTCAGTAGAACCATCAGGTTAATCCGTAAGTATTATCTATTTTTGGAGAGTGTTTCCAATATAAATCCACATTTCTTTGAAAGTGTTAGACAATGTAATGGTTTCAATAACACTAAAATCTTGGACTTCCATTGTCTTTATTTGTTAACTGTTACACAACGTTTCGGTTAGTGATCTTTTGGAAAATGGGATTATAGTCGTCTTCTTGTTGGTTAAAACTCACGAAAGAAGATGCTCACATTGAATTCCTACGAGAAGCCAGAGATAATAACATCATACCAGTTGGATTTCGCCTAAAGTCGCCAATTCCAGGTGAAAGAGCCAAGCGTATTCTCGAAGAAGCTAGCAAATCTCTGCTCCGATCTCAGATAAACTACCACCGATGGAAAAAATCACAGCTCCTGCAAGAAGTTACCCAAAGATATGAAGAAATCAAGGAACATGTACAAGAAGACGACTATAATCCCATTTTCCAAAAGATCCAAAGAACATGCGAGAAGGCCAAAGACGATCTAAGAAAAAAGCACCAGAACAAACTAAACAGACTTTACGGTAAACAACCAACCACTGAGAGTGTCAACAAAAGGACTATTATTAACATGTCCTCCAGAAATCTTTCGAAAACAGAAGAACATCTTCTAGGGAGAGGGCTAAACTTTGCCATAGCCCCAAAACATACACCGATTTTAGACATGATTAGTAGTCTAGAAACAATACGACTCCAGGGACCAGAAGCGGAAGAATTTCGATGGAAAGTAAGAACTGTCTTGGAAAGAAAACAAAGTAACTCCACTAATTTAAATGAAAATGAACTAGTAGCTCTTAAAGAGCTTCAAAATGATAAAACTATCAAAATTCTTCCAGCAGACAAAGGGAATGCCACTGTAGTCATGGATGCAATCACTTACGATCGAAAAATAGATGAAGTTCTTCGGAAAGGTAAATACAGATCACTTGATCAAGATCCAACAGCATCCATAGAGAACAAAATTTACAGGACCTTAAGGAAATACAAAAACTTTCTGACCGATAAACAAGAAAAACTTTAACACCACATAACAGTAAACCTCCTCATCTCTATGGACTACCGAAAATTCACAAGGATAATACACCCTTAAGGCCCATCACCAGTTCTAGAAACGCACCCACGACTGCATTGGCAAAACACCTTTTAGACCTAATTAAACCACTAGTCGGTAAGACTCCATCTTTTGTTAAAAACTCTAGTCATTTTGTTGACATCCTCAAAAATGTAGAAATAGGACCAGACGATACTTTTGTTAGTTTTGATGTAGAAAGTCTATACACAAACGTACCAGTAGAAGAATCGTTAAGCATTATCCGAGCCAAGCTTAAAGAAGATAAAACACTAGTAGAACGGACCCCCTGCCACTGGATGGAGTATGGAGTTGTTGGAGCTTTGCCTCCGTAGTTCCTACTTTCAGGTGAAAGATGAGTTCTACGCACAGGATGATGGGCTTCCCATGGGTTCATCGCTCTCCCCAGTGGTAGCTAATATTTATATGGAATGGTTTGAGGAACATGCAATTAAAACTTCAGTAATTAAACCAAAAGTTTGGCTAAGATATGTTGACGATACTTTTATTGTATGGACAGGTAATGACGAAGAACTTGAAGGTTTCTTAAAACATCTAAATTGCATCCGACCTTGTATCAAATTCACAATGGAGAAGGAGCAAAATTCGGCCTTACCTTTTCTCGACGTTCTAGTCAAACGAAATAATGGACATGTACAAACCTCGGTATACAGAAAACCTACCCACACTGGACAATATTTACACCAAAATTCTAATCATTCTAACGAAACCAAAGAGGGGGTTATACGTACTCTATACAATCGAGCAGTGACCTTATGCAACAGTAGGGAATCCCTGCAAGAGGAAATAGGTAACATAACTAGGGATCTTAAGCAGAACGGATACAGTGAGAGACTAGTAAACGAAACAATCAAAAAATATCAAAATAAGACAAGAAACTCTAACTTGAACGAGACTCTACGTGACCAAATATTCATGACAATTCCATACATTAAAGGAACTTCGGAAAAGATCCGCAGAATCGCGAATAAGTACAATATTAAAACGGCATTTAAATCCCAAACTACTCTAAGAAGTATTCTCACGAAAACGAGACCAGACAATAATGTTTCAAACAATGACTGTATCTACCAAATTCCCTGTGATTGTGGTGAGGTATACATTGGGGAAACAAAGAGACCTCTCGAAGTAAGAGTTAAAGAACACAAAAAACATACGGAACGAGGTGAAACGTCGAAGTCAGGTATTGCCGAACACGCTTGGTCAAAACAACACCGCATACAATGGTCGGAAGCAAAAACCATTCATAAAGAAACCCACTGGAAGAAAAGAAAATTTAAGGAAGCTGCAATTATTGTAAACAACCAAAATGTATTTAGCAAACCTAGTGTAGAAATTCCGAATATCTGGCTGCCGTTGCTGAACCGTGAAAAGTCGGTCAAGCTTCAGTGACCAAGGGATAGTATATAAGTCGTAGTTTTTAGGAATAGCTTTTAGTTATCACTTGAAAACGGTTGGAGATACATCACTAACCGAAACGTTGTGTAACAGTTAACAAATAAAGACAATGGAAGTCCAAGATTTTAGTGTTATAAATCCACATATTCACGAGCTATTTCAGGATATTGCTCGATAAACTCCTTATATACATTAGGATGTTGTTCTATAGTAGCATTCAAGTCATCCTTAAAGGAG
The DNA here is from genome assembly GCA_019359885.1 of Listronotus oregonensis. NCBI lineage: Eukaryota > Metazoa > Arthropoda > Insecta > Coleoptera > Curculionidae > Listronotus > Listronotus oregonensis. The sequence goes on from JAHBCN010000720.1 coordinate 6,146, forward strand.
GTTGTAGGCTTCATAAAAACTTCTTCATCATCAACAACATTATCATCAAGCGTGCTACTACTTTCATAAACAGAATCAGGCTTTCGGAATTTAGTTGGTCTAACGATTGGCTCTAATGGTTCTGTCTTAATCACCGGTTCTGGTTTGCTAATTTTGAAACGCTTACGTTTTTTAGTATTTTCCTCAAGATCGGATAAGGGTTATGTAATAGGTTTCAAAAACTTATTAAGCGCATCATCTTTTTCGTTTCTCTCCAGCTTTAGAGCTAGATACTTTTTACGAATGCTATTCGCAGCTTCAATTATTCTACGCTTAACATCCTTGTCTAACTTGTTAAGATCCATGGTTATAGAAAACTAATCAACCTTGGTGATCCTGAACAACCTGATCCTGGCGAACCTGGTGATCCTGAACCTGGTTCGAGTGGTTCGAGTGGTTTGGGGTAGCAGTGGTACAAGTGGTTCCAGTTGTTCAGTTGGAGTTGTTATAAAGGTTTACTGAAGTTCAACAGCTCTGTACTCTATAACGTTATAGATCATACTGAGCTTTGATGTGAGTATTAGGATAATATATAGGTGTCGAATTTATTTCGATATCTTCCTTTATTAATTTCACTATCTTTAACAATCACCAAGAAACCATACTTGTCTTTCCAACAGTCAGAACAAATAAGTTTTAACTTATCGAAGTCCATGTCTGTGTTTACATGATCATCATAAATATGTTTTAAGTTTGTATCGTCTTGCTTAAATAAAATAAGCATATTTGCATTGTCGCGTACCAACTGTTTGGGTATTTTCGAATATGTCTGACATAAATAGAACGAGTCCACTGCATTATGTCTACCCATACAGAAATAGTTTCGTATTTTATCCTGCTTCTCACACGCAACATCGTCAAATATAAAGACATAATTAGGTTTTGCTTGCACTGGATCGATGACGTCATCATTATCACTGTATCCGAAATACTTTATTCCAGCAATAAGTTTTAAGGCTAATTCTAGAAATTTATATTTTTCCTGCTGCAGAGATTTCGAATATACGTAAACGTTTTCAAATTTTATTCCATTCACATCCACCAAGAGACTTAGCAAGACATTAGTTTTACCACAATTACTAGGACCACATATTAGAGCACGTATTGTATTAGGAAGCAGTTCTCCATGTCGGTTATTAGGTCTTTTCCTCAGCAGCATGTCAAAATTACCGATATTTATACTGAGACGTTGTTTTTCCTTTCGCATAACTATAAATAGAACCCAACCGCTACGACTGTATCATTTGTAATGAGAGCGTTGAGTGGTGCAGGTGTCTTAAATTATAATAGATTATAGTCGTCTTCTTGTACATGTTCCTTGATTTCTTCATATCTTTGGGTAACTTCTTGCAGGAGCTGTGATTTTTTCCATCGGTGGTAGTTTATCTGAGATCGGAGCAGAGATTTGCTAGCTTCTTCGAGAATACGCTTGGCTCTTTCACCTGGAATTGGCGACTTTAGGCGAAATCCAACTGGTATGATGTTATTATCTCTGGCTTCTCGTAGGAATTCAATGTGAGCATCTTCTTTCGTGAGTTTTAACCAACAAGAAGACGACTATAATCCCATTTTCCAAAAGATCCAAAGAACATGCGAGAAGGCCAAAGACGATCTAAGAAAAAAGCACCAGAACAAACTAAACAGACTTTACGGTAAACAACCAACCACTGAGAGTGTCAACAAAAGGACTATTATTAACATGTCCTCCAGAAATCTTTCGAAAACAGAAGAACATCTTCTAGGGAGAGGGCTAAACTTTGCCATAGCCCCAAAACATACACCGATTTTAGACATGATTAGTAGTCTAGAAACAATACGACTCCAGGGACCAGAAGCGGAAGAATTTCGATGGAAAGTAAGAACTGTCTTGGAAAGAAAACAAAGTAACTCCACTAATTTAAATGAAAATGAACTAGTAGCTCTTAAAGAGCTTCAAAATGATAAAACTATCAAAATTCTTCCAGCAGACAAAGAGAATGCCACTGTAGTCATGGATGCAATCACTTACGATCGAAAAATAGATGAAGTTCTTCGGAAAGGTAAATACAGATCACTTGATCAAGATCCAACAGCATCCATAGAGAACAAAATTTACAGGACCTTAAGGAAATAAGTACAAAAAACTTTCTGACCGATGAAACAAGAAAAACTTTAACACCACATAACAGTAAACCTCCTCATCTCTATGGACTACCGAAAATTCACAAGGATAATACACCCTTAAGGCCCATCACCAGTTCTAGAAACGCACCCACGACTGCATTGGCAAAACACCTTTTAGACCTAATTAAACCACTAGTCGGTAAGACTCCATCTTTTGTTAAAAACTCTAGTCATTTTGTTGACATCCTCAAAAATGTAGAAATAGGACCAGACGATACTTTTGTTAGTTTTGATGTAGAAAGTCTATACACAAACGTACCAGTAGAAGAATCGTTAAGCATTATCCGAGCCAAGCTTAAAGAAGATAAAACACTAGTAGAACGGACCCCCTGCCACTGGATGGAGTGATGGAGTTGTTGGAGCTTTGCCTCCGTAGTTCCTACTTTCAGGTGAAAGATGAGTTCTACGCACAGGATGATGGGCTTCCCATGGGTTCATCGCTCTCCCCAGTGGTAGCTAATATTTATATGGAATGGTTTGAGGAACATGCAATTAAAACTTCAGTAATTAAACCAAAAGTTTGGCTAAGATATGTTGACGATACTTTTATTGTATGGACAGGTAATGACGAAGAACTTGAAGGTTTCTTAAAACATCTAAATTGCATCCGACCTTGTATCAAATTCACAATGGAGAAGGAGCAAAATTCGGCCTTACCTTTCCTCGACGTTCTAGTCAAACGAAATAATGGACATGTACAAACCTCGGTATACAGAAAACCTACCCACACTGGACAATATTTACACCAAAATTCTAATCATTCTAACGAAACCAAAGAGGGGGTTATACGTACTCTATACAATCGAGCAGTGACCTTATGCAACAGTAGGGAATCCCTGCAAGAGGAAATAGGTAACATAACTAGGGATCTTAAGCAGAACGGATACAGTGAGAGACTAGTAAACGAAACAATCAAAAAATATCAAAATAAGACAAGAAACTCTAACTTGAACGAGACTCTACGTGACCAAATATTCATGACAATTCCATACATTAAAGGAACTTCGGAAAAGATCCGCAGAATCGCGAATAAGTACAATATTAAAACGGCATTTAAATCCCAAACTACTCTAAGAAGTATTCTCACGAAAACGAGACCAGACAATAATGTTTCAAACAATGACTGTATCTACCAAATTCCCTGTGATTGTGGTGAGGTATACATTGGGGAAACAAAGAGACCTCTCGAAGTAAGAGTTAAAGAACACAAAAAACATACGGAACGAGGTGAAACGTCGAAGTCAGGTATTGCCGAACACGCTTGGTCAAAACAACACCGCATACAATGGTCGGAAGCAAAAACCATTCATAAAGAAACCCACTGGAAGAAAAGAAAATTTAAGGAAGCTGCAATTATTGTAAACAACCAAAATGTATTTAGCAAACCTAGTGTAGAAATTCCGAATATCTGGCTGCCGTTGCTGAACCGTGAAAAGTCGGTCAAGCTTCAGTGGCCAAGGGATAGTATATAAGTCGTAGTTTTTAGGAATAGCTTTTAGTTATCACTTGAAAACGGTTGGAGATACATCACTAACCGAAACGTTGTGTAACAGTTAACAAATAAAGACAATGGAAGTCCAAGATTTTAGTGTTATAAATCCACATATTCACGAGCTATTTCAGGATATTGCTCGATAAACTCCTTATATACTTTAGGATGTTGTTCTATAGTAGCATTCAAGTCATCCTTAAAGGAGGTTGTAGGCTTCATAAAAACTTCTTCATCATCAACAACATTATCATCAAGCGTGCTACTACTTTCATAAACAGAATCAGGCTTTCGGAATTTAGTTGGTCTAACGATTGGCTCTAATGGTTCTGTCTTAATCACCGGTTCTGGTTTGCTAATTTTGAAACGCTTACGTTTTTAGTATTTTCCTCAAGATCGGATAAGGGTTATGTAATAGGTTTCAAAAACTTATTAAGCGCATCATCTTTTTCGTTTCTCTCCAGCTTTAGAGCTAGATACTTTTTACGAATGCTATTCGCAGCTTCAATTATTCTACGCTTAACATCCTTGTCTAACTTGTTAAGATCCATGGTTATAGAAAACTAATCAACCTTGGTGATCCTGAACAACCTGATCCTGGCGAACCTGGTGATCCTGAACCTGGTTCGAGTGGTTCGAGTGGTTCGAGTGGTTTGGGGTAGCAGTGGTACAAGTGGTTCCAGTTGTTCAGTTGGAGTTGTTATAAAGGTTTACTGAAGTTCAACAGCTCTGTACTCTATAACGTTATAGATCATACTGAGCTTTGATGTGAGTATTAGGATAATATATAGGTGTCGAATTTATTTCGATATCTTCCTTTATTAATTTCACTATCTTTAACAATCACCAAGAAACCATACTTGTCTTTCCAACAGTCAGAACAAATAAGTTTTAACTTATCGAAGTCCATGTCTGTGTTTACATGATCATCATAAATATGTTTTAAGTTTGTATCGTCTTGCTTAAATAAAATAAGCATATTTGCATTGTCGCGTACCAACTGTTTGGGTATTTTCGAATATGTCTGACATAAATAGAACGAGTCCACTGCATTATGTCTACCCATACAGAAATAGTTTCGTATTTTATCCTGCTTCTCACACGCAACATCGTCAAATATAAAGACATAATTAGGTTTTGCTTGCACTGGATCGATGACGTCATCATTATCACTGTATCCGAAATACTTTATTCCAGCAATAAGTTTTAAGGCTGATTCTAGAAATTTATATTTTTCCTGCTGCAGAGATTTCGAATATACGTAAACGTTTTCAAATTTTATTCCATTCACATCCACCAAGAGACTTAGCAAGACATTAGTTTTACCACAATTACTAGGACCACATATTAGAGCACGTATTGTATTAGGAAGCAGTTCTCCATGTCGGTTATTAGGTCTTTTCCTCAGCAGCATGTCAAAATTACCGATATTTATACTGAGACGTTGCTTTTCCTTTCGCATAACTATAAATAGAACCCAACCGCTACGACTGTATCATTTGTAATGAGAGCGTTGAGTGGTGCAGGTGTCTTAAATAGTACTATTAACAACTTACCTTTCGAACTTCATTTACCGGGTTATTCATATTGCGGTCCAGGTACTCGATTAAGAGAGAGGTTAGCGCGAGGTGATAGACCCAAGAATAAATTGGATAGTTTTTGTAAAAATCACGACATAGCATACGCTAATAGTAAGGACTTAAACCAACGACATAAGGCAGATCAAATATTGGAAGATAGGGCTTGGGAGCGAGTTAAAGCAAAAGATTCCACGTTTGGCGAAAAGACTGCTGCTTGGCTAGTTACTAACGCAATGAAAGTAAAACGTAAAGTCGGGGCGGGTAGACGTCGTGGAAGTACATGTGGTAAATCCATGTGTTCTGTTATTCGTAAAATTAAAAAACATTTAGGTAGTGGAGATGTGAGTAAGAAGAAAACGTTGGGTAATTTGCTGAAAGCTGCAAAAAAGACAGTTAAGAACATTGGTGGGCGGAGAAAAGTTAAAGTTCCTAGAGTTATACCTCTTCCTAAAATTGGAGGCATTCTTCCTTTAATACCGATATTTGCCGGGCTTAGCGCCCTCGGCGCATTGAGTGGTGGGGTCGCGACCATTGCAAAAACAGTCAATGAAGTCCAAGCAGCAAAGGAAAAGTTAAAAGAAGCTCAACGACATAACGAAACAATGGAGGCCATCGCTCTGGGTAAAAAAGGTAGCGGCCCCTATTTGAAAAAATATAAGAAAGGTTATGGGTTATACTTGAAAAAGATGCCAAAAAACTACCAATAAAGCTACCCGATCGTCCATTAACCGATCACGATATTAAACATTATGTTTCAGTGTTAAAAATACCGAATTTTAGAGGCGTTTTCATGCGAGACACTCTACCTAAAAAACCTAAACCTATAGAATGCGGTATTCTATATTTAGATATAAATTCGGGGATCGGAACGCATTGGGTAGCCTATAAGAAACGTGGGAATAAAGTTGTTTACTTTGATAGTTTCGGTAATTTGCCGCCATGCAAAGAATTTCTCAAATATGTTGGAAAGACTAAAATATCATTCAATTACGATCAGTATCAGAAGTCTAGCTCGAGTAATTGTGGTCACTTGGCTTTAACATTCCTATACAACAAAAATCTATAAATAAAGTGGTAAACTAGAAATTACATCAGTCATGTCGCAGACATTTACGTTGAAAGGTCGATCTCATTCTCTTGAAGCAGTATTTGTTCCTCCAATCGAACTCGATTCAAAATACGATTATTCCTTAGCTCTTATATCGCTCAACACTTGGAATTCCATACCAAACATCGAACCTGGTAGAAACAAGTTTTATTACGTCGTTAAATCTGAAACAAAATCGTTTGAAATACCTACAGGATCATACGAGATTGAAGACATTGAGACTTATATCCAGAAGAAACTGATGAACATCATGAAGATGAACCGAACAATAATACCCTAAAGTGTGAACTTAGAAGTAAATACGGTATAGATTTTCAACCAGCAGATAGTATCGGAAAGCTATTGGGATTTTCTAATCGTGTACTTGACGCAAATACCTGGCACGAGTCGGATCTACCCGTAAATATTATACAAGTCGTTACAATAAGAGTTGAGTGTAACATAATTTCTGGTTCCTATTATCTAAACAATCCATCTCATACTTTATACGAGTTTGCACCAACTGTTGATCCCGGTTATAGTATAAATATTGAACCTGCCAATCCTATTTTTCTACCGGTTAATCGGAAAGTCATAGATAACATCACACTTACAATCTTAGACCAGAATTCTAAACCGGTTAATTTTCGAGGAGAAGAAATTGTTATTAGAGTAGAACTTAGACGTAATGTTAGTGTTTGAGCATTTAAGCAGCAGCAGAGCTACTCCAACGTCATTCGTACAGAAGACGTCATCGAGTGCACTCTCGTTTAGAAATATATCGATTTTGTTCTCGTGCAGTAAACAATACGGATATCATATCAGGAAAACTTCAAATATTCAACCAAATCAAGAGCGATGAGTCAATCGTTCGAGAAGAATGGCATACGTATCACCCGTTCACTAAAGCCTTTAACTACAGCGATGAAATCGAAATTATCATCAATCAGCAAGATGCCTATTTAGACATGTCTGAAGCGGAACTTTACATCGAAGGAAAATTCCAAGTCGTAGTTCCAGCAAATAAGACCGGCACCGCAGAATTAACAAATAATGCTGGTGTTTTTCTCTTTGAATCCATGTCATACGATTTAAATGGTAGAGAAGTTGAAAAAGTACGAGATCCCGGCATTGTAAGCAGTGTTAGAAGTTATCTTTGTCTAAACCCAAACGAAAGTAACGCTTTGGATATAGCCGGATGGAGAGGCAACACTTTCGATGATGTTTCTAAAGTATTTACTTACCGCATTCCGCTAAGTTTTGTTTTTGGAATATTTGCCGACTATAAAAATGTTGTTATGGGAAAACAGAAAATTAAATTAGTTCGTGCAAGGCACGATAATAATTGTTATAAAGTGGCTGATGATGCTACTGCAACGATAACAATTAACTCCATCGAGTTGAAGGTTAGACACGTTTACCCGAGCGATGCTGCCAAACTTGGTCTTTTGGATGATATTGCAAAGAATAAACCTATATTTATCCCGTTCAGACATTGGGAAATACATGAATTACCAGCATTAAGAAAAACAAAGAGGGATATTTGGACTGTTAAGACAATGACGGAGAGAGCTCGTTATGTTGTAGTATTTTTCATGACAAATCGAAAAGATAATATAAAAACTCATTGTGACATGTTTGATCACTTAAATATTACCGATCTACGACTATATCTAAATTCTGAAGTTTACCCGTACAAGTCGATGAATTTAAATTTCGGTAGTAAACAATATACAGGAGCTTACCGAATGTATACAGATTTTCAAAAAAGCTATCGTGGAAAGACATTCAGCGAACCACTAATAAAATTTGATCAATTTGACGAGCGTGCTTTATTCGTGATCGATTGTTCTAAGCAAAATGAAGCTATAAAAATCAACAATATCGATGTTAAATTAGAGTTTCAAAGTTCCGAAAACTTTCCCGATGACACACGAGCATTTTGTATTATTATTCGTGATTGTGTTTTAGAATATCAGGCATTAACTGGTATGGTTCGGGAGCTCTTATAAATTAACATCTAAACCCTCTCTCTTAGTCAGTACTTTAATAACCAGCAAAAGATGAAGTTCGTCGTAGTTGATGTTCAAGGATATAATATTCCTGAATTTACTGCTAAAGAACTTGCTATCTACGATGGATGCCAAATGTGGAGTTATATTTTTAAGCCAATCAAACCGTTTCATGAGCTGAGTTTTAACCATCAACGTCAAATTAACTATCTTTCTAAAAATCATCATGGAATCCCTTATGGGTGTGGAGAAACCTGTTATGAAGAAATTTATTCGATATTCTATGAAGCTCTCCGAGGCGTTGACACTATATATGTTAAAGGTCATGTTAAAGAAGATTTCCTAGTTAAAATATTTGCCAAGATGAATAATAGTTTAGAATATAAAATACCAAACATTGTTAATTTAGAATTTACTTCCGGAATTGTTCCGAAATTAGATATAGCTTTAAGTGATTGTAGATTTCATAGTTTCTCTATGTGTGTATGTAGTGTTAGAAATGCTTCTATATTGTATAATTACGTTGTAAGTCTTTTACCACAAATAAATTATGATTAATAATAATTTGAGTTTTTATACCTACCTCCCAGCTCCCCAACATCATTAATCATCCATCCTTCACAGTGTTCATGTCTAAGACAACACACTTAAAAGTTAGGTTAGAAATTTATCTACATAACCTCAACAAACTAAAGAAAGATATCAAGTATTATCAGGAGAAACAAGTGTTGCTGAAGGCTTTTGAAAAGTTAAAGTTATAATGGAGTGGAAAGATGTATTTACAACTCCCTCAAGAGGTGGTACAGGAACAGCGACAGCACCAAACAGACTTGTTTCAGTTCGAATTTATGAAATTAGTGATGCTATCAAGATACAATTTTATCAGCATGAAGTACGTTTACTATATAACGATGATTATTCATTTACTTTTACTCGAGAGGAATTTGACGAATTTTTAAGTATTTTTCTACTCCATGTACACGACGGCTGGTGTAATTTACATGAAAACATTGGAGAAAACTGTATCGATTATTGGTTTGAAGAGGAATGTCGTGATATGACTATCAGTGATCACAAAGAACCCATTTTGGCTTAGATGCTTCAGAAATATTATTGATTAAATCACATGTACATGAATTGTATAATTTAAATAAAGTTATTTATTAGTATATTCTTTTTTTTTTAATTATCCTATCCTAATATCCTATAATATTTAGACCTATGGATTAAAATAAAACAACCAATTTTGATAATGTTTTTTTTTATTATGTATAAAAACATACATACATACAATAAACATAAGTTTAAAACATAAAAAACATAAGTTTAAAACATAAAAAACATAGGTTTAATACATAAATACATAGTTATAAGTCTAAAATTTAATAAAATAAATTACTTGAAATAAATATAATAAGTTATCTAAATATAATAAGTTATCTTAATATAATAAATAAACTAATTATTCTAATATCACAATCCTATTAAGGCATAACTACCAAAGGAGATTGAAATGAAAAAATAGCTGTCTGTAATCAGTCTTAACTATAGAATTTCCAATGATTCCTTATACAATGCTATATCTCGATGACCCCAAGCAAGCGTGTTCTCGGAATTGGGTATAAGGAAACGCTTATCGTCCGCGTAAGATAACGCCACCTTATTTTTAAGTTTGATATACATATCGTGTAAATGCGAACGGTCTGTCCGGTAGCGTAGTGGTCAGAGCCTTGGCTCGCCGCGCCGGCGATCCGGGTTCGAATCCCAGCCCCGCCGGGCAGACATATTTAGGTAGTAGTTATTTAAAATAACGTCCGTGGTGGCACTACCGCGTTGTCTAAAAGGTGCTGTGAAATGCAACATTTGCATGTTTCAGTGCTTGGACAACGTTGATGGAACAACTGGGGAGGAAATGGGTTAAACACCGGAAAACCCGACACTCACGGTACTTTGGTACTTAGGTTTATATATGTATATATAATCCGTAGGATATAATATACATATATAATAATCCTTCGTGAGTTGTCATAAAGATAAAAAAAAAAAAAGTGTTCATGTTTCGGTAAATTTGCGTTCCCTCTACGTCAACAGCCAGTTTGTAGTCATCATGTGACAATTCCTTTTTGCTGACGTAGTCGGGAACACCTTTAGCCTTTTTCGTCAACTCTCCCCCTCCACGTTTACACAATATGCCTTCGCCCCAGTCCCATAGAAATCCCAAACGATTTTTCCTGCATACTCGTCCTTCATTCGGCCTAATATGGAAGTATTTACAGGAACACCGTGTGGGTTTTCCTGTGAGTAATTAGACGTATCGAATTTATCTAAATTTTGTTTCATATCATCATAGAAATTTTCTGTTTCAACATACAAAATAAAGGAGTCAGTATCAGTATATAGTAAGGTTGCTTTGTTGCCATATTTAGGTTTGATATAACTATACAAAAAATCATACATAATAGTTTTCGATATGTCTAAAATCGAAAAACCTACGTAAATAGGTTTATTATATACAACTTTTTGTTTAGCCATCTGAATCGCGACTAGATTTTCGTTAAATACTGAAACATTTTTAAAGTGTGGCTTCGTCATCAATGCTTCTGCTCCTAGTCTACCGATATTTTCCCAATGGGAAACAAGTTTAACATCGACCCTTTTCTCCACGTTTTCCATTGTCTTTCCAAACACGGCATTGTTCATAAGTTTGAAAAAGTCCTTTTCAAACTTATTTTTAGCCATGTTACGCTTTGATGTGTTCAGATCAATGTACGTTTTCAACCAGGGAGATTGACTGAAAGTTAAAACGCGATGAATTTTAGTGAGCTTAAGCCCATGGTCTAAACATTGACGCAAATTTTGATAATGAATAACATATTTAGATTTTGAACCGAAATTTGGTATTAATTTATTAATTTTGACCTTTGATTCTGGTGCTGGCATTGATTCCGGACAAAAGGGGAGTTCATTATGTGAATAATGAAGTTCTTCCGGATACTCTAAATCAACTTCGAAAATGTATCCGGTGTTTGCCTCTTTATCGATGTTCATGAAATCTAAATTCTCGATCTCATCCTCCTCCAACCACTTGAAATTTCCCGTTGGTAAATATTGAGACATGGCTGCCCCGTATAAATTGGTAGCATCCAAGTACATGATATACGAGGTAGGTTTGGAAGCATCATAATGTGGTAAGAATTTATTATTCGCGAAAGCTTTTCTTACACTACACTGACTGACTCCTCCGCGAATACCGTGTTTAAAGAAGTGAATCATGTCTAGATCTGTCAGTAACTCAAGCTCTATCCGCGTGGCCTTGAGAGCCGCATCGAACGAGAGTCCTGGAGCTGTGAAGTACTGCGCAGGATCTAGCTTATAAGTAGCTAGACACACCTCTCTAAAACTTTCAAAAATATCTGTTAAAAGTAATACGTCGGATTTTAAATAAATGTCTGAATATTGACCTAAAGTTTTACATTCAAATAAATTCCATACAGTCTGCGCACGCTTGTAGTCCTCGTCAGTAATGTCCTCGTTTTTCAGTTTGTTGTAAAAGTCTTGTCGTGATGGAAGCTTATCATCATCTAATTTTGAAAAAGAATCCACGTAAGAATATGGGAAAACACCCTTCTGACGAATAAGCTGAAATTTATCCTCTTCGGGGAAATATTTCCTAACCTCGCGACATTGTTCGGGTTTTAAATTTTGACTTAATTTATCTAAACTGCTAGCCATGAAACGAAAACTGTCTAAAAATCTTAATTTCAAAAATACCTGTTGTTGTTTCCCTTCCTTATTTTCGATATTATCCACCAAAATATGTTTGGTAAATGAAATATACCTCTCTTTATTTTGAGGGATAACATCAACTTTTTCCTCTTGGAGAGCCAGCTCTTTAGGTGGGAATCAAAACCGGACATGTTGTGGAAGAAAATAGGAATAAAGTTGGGAATTTTGTAATTTATATTGCATACAGAGTGAGCTGCACCTCGAAATTGTCCCGTTAAATGACAATGATCCCTAACTCTCTCGTCTTCGGCATTAAATGGTTTTTCACAAATGTGACAGTTGGGCGTCACACGAAACTCATTCTCTTGCTCAAGAGTTAAAGGAGTCATTGGCACAATATTCTTTAAAAATTGATTATAAATTGACTTACAGTCTGTTTCTAACCAATTTACGAAAATTTTATGTGCGTCTTGACCCCTAAAGCTTTTGAAAATAGACTGAGAATCATCGAAATCGCATTTAATGTAGTAGGCGAAAGAGTAAGGGATATTAACATGAGTCCTTACAGTGTAGGACGTTTCGTGATCCAACTCATTTTCCTCTGTATTTAAGGGTTCAAGGATCGTCTCAATGTCGGCGTAAACAACAAAAGGCACTTTTAATTTCTTTTCAAAATTTGTAAATTTAAGCAAATTCTCGGGAACGTCTTCACCATATTTATTTTTTCTTAAATTAGTCGTCGGAACTTTGGCTAAAACGTGACCAAAATCATGCTCTTGATGCGCTTTTAATTTTTGCTCAGAATAAAAGTATGATAAGCATCCATCGCATAAATACTTTGTATCATGACGTGTAGATAATTGACTTGAGATCAGGCGAGACATGTTAGTTATTAAACAATAGTGACTATTACCAAAATCGTCGCTAAAGAGTAATAAGTTGACATGTCTAATATTTCGAATTAGTAGTAAAGGACCAACAACTTCAATATTTCTACCATTTTCAAATTTTTCAAGACCGTAAACATTTGGAAATTTTTGAGTCGCTCGAACTTTGAAATATCACAAAGTTTGATTGGATTCTATACCGAAAGTTAGCTCGTTAGCATACTTCAATGTGAAATACGCTTGCGGCTCCATTTCACTTCAATCTTTAGCAGGTCTGCCAAGACTAAACATGAACATTTCGTCTGTAGATTTGATTTGATTACAGCTTTTTTCACCTCAACTCCTTGCACTATATAGAATATGCCTTAATAGGATTAAATTTATTTAATGCTGTATAATTCTAAACTGGAGTTAGCATGCTCTCTAGATAATGTGAAATACGCTGCGGCTATTTCACTTCATCTTTATGCAGGTCTGCCAAGACTACCACATGAAACATTTCGTCTGTGTTTTGATGTTGATTACAGCTTTTTCACCTCAATCTCCTTTGGCACGGTATAGGATGATGCCTTAATAGGATTAATCTTATTAATGCTTATTTCTAAATGAGAGCTCTCAAAGCCCAACCTGTAACAAAGAAATAATATTGTGAGCTATTTGTTTAAACAAAAATGGTTGTTAGAATTTGTTAAGTATGATGATAAAAAATATTTATGGAAATATATTAATACATACCACTTTCTTTTTCTGCAAACTCCATAGCTTTTTTGTCTATGATTGCAGAAAACTGGTCGAACAGCTCCTCCAAGTCTGTATGCTCGCTCACAATCCTAAACTTTGTATTGAACGACTTGACCTCCATCGATTCCTTCGTCTGCAGGAGGAAGCGACCGAAAAGCTCCATACCGACTTTGAGATTTTGATATCTTTGAAGATTGTCTCCCACCAACTTGACGAATTTGCTTCTCAGATGTTCCAAATATCTCTTCACGTTGGTGGGATCCTCTCTGGATGATAATCGGTATGTCGCAATCCGGTTCCTGAAGGCTGTTTTTACAAGTTGAATTCCTTCCTCCTACTCCACACAGCAGTTGGATCGGTGACGTAGGGTGCGCAAATGCCCTGCCCAACGATTGATAGGAATATCCAGATTGCACACCCTACAATGCTGGGTGGCAGACGTCGATGGTTCTGTAAATAAAATTAAAATATTAGTTCTCCTGAATCTAAATAAATTTTTTTACCACAACTCACCTTCTTGAAGGTCAAGTCTAGCCTTTTTGCATGCTGTTACTGCCATCGGGGTCTCTGCTTTGCGTTTTCTTTCTGGAATTAAGAAAAAATAATATTATGTATTTTTACAACATTTAGTAACTTTGCGTTTTCTTTCTAGAATTAAAAAAATATTAAGTATTTTTACAACATTTAGTAATATTTATGATTTACACCACTATTTAGAAATTGAATTTACCTGCTGGTGGAGCTGCATGCTTATCACGAACATGACGTTCTAATGCTCCTAGAGACTTCAATACAGCTCCACACACTTCACATGTTTTCAACACCGGACGGCAGTCAGCATGACGCTTCAAATTATCAGCTCTGGAGAATGAGCGAGCACAATATTGACAGACGAACATTTTCTGTAAAAAACAGATGTTTTTAGACTACTGTTAAATATAAAGAGACATGGCTCATCTAAAAGGGCTTAATACAAATATTTAAACAACTAATATATGAGTTTTAGAGTCTTAAACCATAATAAATAAAATATTTTTTTCAATCGATTGATAAATAAACAAGTTATGGATCGTAATGCCAAAAGGACTTTATGCAGATAATAAGTTTACTCAACTAATTTATGTATGTTAACACCCTTCATCAGAATAAAAAAGAATTTTTCCAATCGGATAATAAATAAGAAAGATACGTGTTGTAATGCCAAAAAGACCTTATGTAAATAATAAATTAACTTAACTAGTTTATGTATTGTAACATCTAAAATCACATAGAAAAAGAATTTTTTCAATTGTTCTATAAATAAAGAAGTTGTAAGTAGTATTACCAAAAGGGCTTTATGTAAATTTTAAATTTTCTCAAGTAAAATATGTATTTTAATATTCTAAATCATTTAGTGAAAAAACGGTATTGATCCGGTAAATAGGAGCTGAGTTATACGGGAAAAACATATAAGGACCTTTGAAAAAGGTGCGCAGATGATTAAAAGTCGTTTTTTGAAGAAACTATTAGAAAAAAACTTGCGCAAATAGCGGGAAAAGTGGCTTCGCCATTCCGGCTGATAACGATCTTTCATAAAATGACATTTTTTAAAAAAGTTTTTTGACACTTGGATATATTAAAAAAATATACTATTTTTTGAAAAACATGTAAAAATGGGTATTATTAATAAGATTTTGCTGATCTTTAATATTAATATGAAAATTATATATCTGACGTAAAAAACATCTAAAAATAATAATTTTAAGTGTTTGTTATATTTGTTGGTAATATAGGAATTACTAATACTAATAAAAATAAAAACTTGTATTTAACTATATGTAATTATAAAGAAAAATGGTTTTAAGCAATAAAACTAAGTACTTACTTTAGGTAATACACGTACACTTCACAAAACAAAATAAAAGTTCAAAAATAGTTCAAATTGAAGGCACTAAGTCACTTCTAGATCACTATGTTGTACTGTCAGCTGCAACTGGTGGTATGAAGTGTTTTCGTCGTATTATCGGTATTTATACTCGCAAGCGTGAGAGATCAAATTGTTTCTGGAATTTTCATTAAAAATAATTGTGAGAACTTGATAAATTATCATTCTGGTATTTTAATTGGTAAATAATATTTTGTTTATTGCTTGTTATTTACACTGAGGCGTGGGAATGCAAAACAACCTTGTTATTTTTATAATTGGTAAATAATATTTTGTTTATCTTTTGTTATTTCCGCTGAGACGTGGGAATGTAAAAACAACTTTGTTATTTTTTTGTTATCAATTTTGTTATTTGTGAACTTGTTGATGTTATAACTTAGGAAAAAAATTAATTTACTTTTTGATTTTATTATTATTTTTGTGGGAATACAGAACGTGGGAATCAGTTTTCTTTTTAAGTTATTATTTTCTCACAAAAGTAAATTGAGCTCTACGGACTTATTTATATTCTTGTAATTGCCTTTAATATATTACACTTTAAGCAGCACCCCCTCAGTTTGACGTTTGACATTTGACGGCTGCCATTTTTACTGAACATGCGTAAGACCCTAAGATACATCTCATCCACGTAACCTAACTTTTCTAAGTCACATGGTTTTGACGTTTGACGTTTGACATTTGAAATTTGAAATTTGACATTTGATCACCGCCATTTTTTTAGCGCATGCGTAATACTCTAAAATATATCTCATACACGTAACCTAACTTTTCCAAGTCACGTGGTTTTTGACGTATGACGTTTGACATTTGACATTGGACATTTGACATTTTTTTTGCGCATGCGCAGTACTCTAAAATAAACCTCGCCCAAGATTCCTAACTTTTAAATGACCTCAAGATTTCGAGATATAAAGCTCCGCCGGAGGTGGAGGCTCCAGAACGAATCATCTTCCTCTACTGTCAATAGTGCTGAGCAGGCTCAGCCTGCTATACCCCGGGACCTGGACCGAAGTGATCCCATTTTCCAGCAAATTTCAAAGCGACGACTCCCAACGAAAACATACTATAACGAGTCCTTGTTAAAGGTAATTAGTGTATAAAATTTTTTGTAATGTTATTATTTTCAAAGTAATTAACTGTTTAGTTGGTTGGAAATTAAATAAATAAATAAATTTAAAAAATAAATAAATAAAAAGGTACCATTAAAAACATAAAATATTGGTTAAACATGAATATGCTTTGTAAACCGGACAGTATACCACCATTTGAAAACTTTCTAATACTCCTAATTCGTCTTTGTGACACGTAGAAACCTTTATCCTTTTATGTGCAACAATGTTTCCGCAATAGGATTATACTCGTCACTTTGGGCGTTTTGTGTTTTCTAAGTATTTTGTATATAAAGCCTAAGTCACGATTTCTGACACGTATTTTATATTGCAGTCTTCGCAATATAAATGTTCTTTTGGATAGAATTAAAAATAATGTGTGTTCCTTTAAACGCTTAGTAATTTTCTTAAAAAGTCATAGACACATTCAGTTCTGGGCTCTAAGGGAAAGTACAAAAAATCTTATCAAATCATTTATAAAGAAGTGGGACGTAAACTATCTCTTCAAATGCACTTTCTAGATTCTCATCTTGTACTTTTTTTCCTGAAAATTTGGAGGTTGTGAGTGATGAACTTGGAAAACAGTCTCACCAAGACATTTGTGGCATGGAAAAATGATTTCAAGCAAAGGAAGTGTCACTTTTCTTCGCTGAAAAATACTCCAGAAACCAAAGCCCGCCGTAAAACATCGAATACATTCTTTTGATGTACAGGGTGTCCCAAATTCAAGCCTCATCATTGGGATCTTGGAAACTTGAAGAGATACGAGGTCGGTTAAATGGAGGCAAACTTGCGCAATTCGATGCCTAAAAATTTAAAAATTTCGAATATTTCCAAAGACTTAGAAAAAACCGAATATTCACGATTTTATTTTTATTTTTTTATGACTCTATTTGAATAGATATAACAAAATAAATTTTACATTCTTATTACTACTTTTAATGTTCTACAAGACAGTGTTTGTTTTTCTAAATACGGCCTTCTAAGGTCCCAAAAGCAATGATGTAGCGCACTTGTTCAAAAAATTCATATAAATGGCATTTTCCATAAGAGATCATGTGTTAGAGAAAAAGAGAGGCAGAGAATATATTTTTGGTAAGATTTTACCAGGAAATATAAAGGCTCTTAAAATCCGTAATAAAAAATAAAGGACCGTATTTAAAAAACAAAGCAGATAATGGCAGCTCAAAGACCAAATGTCGGTGTGTAAATCTAATAACACTGCCTTGTAAAACAGAAAAAGTAGCAATAAGAATGTAAAATTTATTTTGTTATATTTATTCATATCGAGTCATAAAAAAATAAAAACGAAATCTCGAATATTCGGTTTTTTTCAGTCTTCGGAAGAATTTAAAATAATTAAACTATTAAGGTGACATTTTGATCAGTATCAAAATGCGCAACTTTGCCTTTATTTAAAAGACATCGTATCTCTTTAAGTTTTGAGATACCAATGATAATGCCTAAATTTGGGACACTCTGTATATTTAGATTAATAATAAAATGCATTTATCGTTGTATTTAAAAAAAAATAATTCTGCTTTTTAGGCAAGTTTTACATTTAAAGAAAAAATATTTTATTAGTATGAAGGACAACAATAAACTTAAATTGCCTCTTATACTCGTTAACCGACAGAAAAAGTAAACTTTTAAGTTAAAAAAAAAAGAACAATAAAAGGCGTACCAAACTAATAATTATTTGGAAAAATATTTAAAAAATAACAAAGATAAAACAGGTAAGCGGAAAAAATCTGGGGTATACAAATTAGACTATGGCACATGTTCCAAAGTACGTATAGATTAAACAGGGAGGACTTTTGAACAAATAATTTCAGAGCATTGGAACAGTTTTTTTAAAAATAAAAAAGAATCCACATTAATGTCAATTATGAAATCCTACATTTAACTTATAAAGGTAAAAAAAAAAAAAATTTGAAATGCTTAAAGATTAATGAAATTAAGAAGATGTAGTATATTCTAATCGGTCAACTAGAGGCTTATAACTCGCCCATATTAACCCTTTTTAGCAAATAAAAAACATGTTGTAAATAAAATAAAAAAAATTCAAAATATTCCTTAAATATTTAATGTACTACTTGGAAAAATATAAAAGTTTCAAATGTTTACTTTTTAATATTAGTTTAAATTACTATTCTAAAGAAGCTTCAGTGATAGCGAATCATGTGTTAAAAACTGTAAATGTAAGTAGAATTTTAAGTAGTGTTTTATTTTAATTTTCTAAGTTATAAAAACTTTTTTAATTAACATTGCAACATATTATCTATAAACTGACCCACTTACCTTACATACATGATTGCAAATGTATCATTATTTAATAAATAACAATAACTAGATCAGTAAATCAGCTTAACCGCTGACTCAACAAAATAATTTTATATAAATAAATGGACCAACAGAAAGACTGTCATCAGTGGTATCACTGTCATATAAAAATACGAATAAGACGCGAATCGGATAAAAAAGAGTTTACCCCCCTACAAACATGTTAGTAATAATTTATATTTTTCCGATAATTTAAAGTTCTTATTTTGTTACCCAGTTTAATATGCATTTTTTTATTAGTATATTTTTCTGGGTACATTTTGCAGCCGAAAAATAGGGTGTGATAATATTTTTTCGAAACATTTGGGATTTGTTTACTTTTAATTTTAAAAATACATTTTTTTTAAGGAATACGGCTACCTGTTTCTTAACGCGATATGTTTAAATAAGAATAGCTAATAGGCAATTAACTCCCAGGCTTATTTTGCTTTTTGCATTTTTAAGTCTTTAGGACATAAAAATATGTAATAATTGATAAAGAAAACACTTTTAAGCTTCTTACCTGGATCAACAGGTGTTTGAAGTAGGTTTATGCTACTTCTTTCGCTCATCGGACTAGGAGATGGTGTATTTCCAACTTCAACTATTGTGACTGACAGTTGAGAGCGTCCGCCTAAAAATAGTTTTTTTTTTTTAACTAACACTATTATTAAAGCACGTTTGTTTTTGTTTTATTTTAACTAATGTCATTTTCTTAAATTGTATGTAATTTATTACGAAGTATTACAATCCATACATATCTAGAACATTTGTGTTGGGTAAATATGTTATTTTTAAAAAAGTTCTTTAATTAATGTTTTGTTGAATAATTATGCTAAGTCAACATGTTCGTCTGTTTCTGATCCTGGCAAGTTGTGCTTATAGTTTATAATTTTAATTCCTGGGCTGTTTTTACTTTTTAACTTTACTACCTTTATTTACCACCAGAGCTGGGGAGGAATCGATATCTTTTTAAGGATCCGAAGACTGAAATCGATTACTTTTTAAAAATAGGATCCGTAATCCAGATTCGTTAAATAATTTTAAAATGACCCGAAATCGATTCCTTTTTAAAAGGAACCAATTTCAAAACGAATAGATTCCTTATATTTCTAATTTGAGACAAATCGGTTTATAAATGCCAAAATCCGCCATTTTGAATAAGCTATTTGAAATTACCAAAATTTGACCTAAGATTAATATTTTCTTAATTTTGACTTAGCACCCTAAAAAATCCTTATATCCTGAATCTGGGGCAAATAGTTTTATAAATGCCAACATCCACCATTTTAAATCTTCCATTTAAATTTCCAAATTTTTGCCTAAAATTCTTAATCAGCATCACATTAATTTTCGTAAATAAAGATAAAGGATTTTAAAACATCTGCCCATTTAAATTTTTAAATTAGGAAACACACTAGACATGTGATTTTTAACCAAAATATGTTGTTTTTCAGGTCCAGAGAAACAACATTTAAATGAAACATTTTTTTTTTGTAACCATAGACTGTGGTATTCTAAAACGGGCATCAATTTTACTTGCATTTATCTAAAAAGTTTTGATTGCTTGATCTCAATAATTATTTTATCTGTTATCCTCGAAATATCCCTGAGGATATTTATTATTTCTATTCAGGGTATCTTGACAAAAATGGATTTAAAATTTAAATAAATTTTTATATTCCAAAGATCTAGCATCGCAAGTTTTGGAGTACAGTTTAAAAAAATGTTCCATGTAAGCGTGGTTTTATGTTGATCTTAGAAATAAGATATTCAAATTAAAAGAATATTTACCAAAAACTAATTTGGCTGAGAGTTACAGCAATTCAAAATAACGCTAAAATTATATGTCGCGGCTCGGGCTCCGTGCTAAAATCCTTGACTCTTGATTTATCATCTGGATTTTGTAGTATCATTCGTATCGTAGTTAGCATTTGCAAGTATAAAAACTTAAGATGATACGGATTCGTTATCCGATAAATAGGAATCAATTGCATGGATCCGATTTCATTTTTTTCCTTAAAAAAGGAATCGTAATTAGTATTGGTGATTTGATTTCTTTACGAGGATCCGGATACGTAAATCGATTTTTTTTTAATGGATCCGTCCCAGCTTTGTTTACCACCTATTTTTGGGATTCTACCTGTCCTTCGTTTCATTATCCCTTTAAAATAGGTTAACAAATTACAGAAACAATTTTAGTGGGTATAAGGACCCACACTCTTTAGAAAATCTCAAAACTCTAATTCCTAACCTGTGGTTTTCTAAGACCTGCTAGCTAAACTTTTATTTATCCGCAAGAAGTGTTTTGAAAATTCTAGTTCTGAAAATCGACAAGCCAACATAAAAGCTTAAGATTAATACCATTTAAGCCAAAACTTGTTTTACCAATCGCATAATAAGTTAAGTCTTGCTCAAATCGTAGTAAATCTTTCTGGTCCTTTGCCAACAACATCCGTTTAAACACTGTTTTATTTCTCTTTCACCTTTGTGGACAAAATTATGTCTACCCCCCCTTAAGAAAACTCTTTTCTAAGCAATATGATTGTCAATTTTACTCAGTTTTCCTTTTAAAATGTTTAAAATTAAATATTGGAGGCAACAGATCAAATGCATTTTTTTTCTCTTACTACAAAAAAAAACAATTTCAAAGAACACCAGCAATAGGCATAATGACGACATGTAATAATTATTAATATTTTGTATTTATCATATGAATTAAGATTTGCGGATTATAAAAAACGTTTTTTTATTTTTAAAATATATTTAGTATTATTATTTATTTTTTATAAAATAAAACTACAAAATACAGCAGATGATACGTAGAACACCAACCACTACGAATTACGTCACGTATCATTAAACGTTATTGCTGTCGTTTGCATTTCAACCTTTAAGCATATTCCTACCTAGAAGCAGACTTATCGTGATAAGTTTTACAACCTTGCACTTGCTGATTGCGCGCAGAGTGAAAGAAAAAAATTATAAACTCATAAGTCTACATTTTCTCTTGCTCTGCGTGCAATCAGAACGCAGAGCGAGGAAAAAAGGTTATAGGCCCGGTTGTACAATGGACGTTCAACCGAAGTTCACGCTGATCATCGGTTCAACGGAAAAAAATCGTTGTACAAAGCCGGTTCAGACGGTGAACTGTGGTTGATCTTGAACGTCCGAATTTGGTCGTTCAAGATGAGTTCAACTACTTTTAGAAATTTTTAACCTCACTCTTCTGACAGATTACCTTGTGTTTTAAATATTTTGTTGTTATATTTTTAAAGTTGATACCTATTCGGTTTTTATAATTAATAATTGATCTTGTATGAAAAGATATGACAGACAAGGATTTTGTAGAATAACTTTTTAATGTTGCACACTCTCGAGCCCCATAAATATACAGAAATAGACCAGATCATTTAAATATTTGAAATGACAAATAATTTAAGGCCAGATTTCGGTTAAAAAAAAAGCAAGCTGTGAGATTTAATATAGATGAAATTTTTAAACAAATTTCATCTGTTACAGATAAGTAAGATTTATATTGTTTAATTACATTTAATTTTAAGTTTAAATGTTCTATTTATTTTTTTTAGAAACCATGCACTAATTCCTACTGAAATGGTATGCATTGCTTTACGATTTCTAGCCACTGGGAGTTTTTTACAAGTTGTTTGAGATTTTGGAGGTATTGACAAGTCAACGGCAAGTTGAATAATATCAATGGTTTAAGAATCAGTTGCTGAATTGGGGCTAAAATTGATAAAAATGCTAAGAACTGAATCTGAAATTACCATTGTGAGGCGAGGATTTTTTAGCATTGGAGCCATGGATGGCACGCATAATAAAATTCAATCTCCTGGAGGGGCAGATGCAGAAAATTACAGGAAACAAAAAAGGATTTATTTTTTTATACAATATGTAGCTATTTAGCATCTGTGATTTATTTTGTCAGTAGTGATTAAAAAAAATGTAAAATTAAACAAATACAATACAAATACATGCTCATAATTATTATTAAGTTGTTTTTTTTAATAAAATCAAAATTCTTGATTAGGTTAAGTTGTGGCATTTTTTTTCTTCTTTTCTTTGTGGGCTTTGCAACTGATAGTTCAGGTAAACCTGCAGTGGTACAACACTCAAAATTCTGAACTGGGTTCAACAGTGAACTGCAGTTCAAGAAAACTTCTGTTGAACCATTGTTTGTACAACCGGGCCATAGACTTATCACAATAAGTCTGCCTCTAGGTAGGCATATGCTTGAAGATTTTAACAGTCTCTTTACCTTCAGTGTTTATTTGTTTTTATGACACACCACAAAACATTAAAGAGATTTTTTGTGTTACACACTGGCTATGAAACAAGGTAGAATGTTGGAGGATGATGTGACAAAGATTGTTACCACCAAATTTGGAAAAAAATTTAAAAAATATGGTTTTATGCCATGCAAAAAATATTCTATGCTACCAGGTTCATTTGATGGGATCTGTAAACATGAAAGCATAGTTAAAATTAAGTGCCCTATGAGCAAAAGACTTACAAAAATTATGTTTATAGTATAGTAATCAGTTGCCTAAAAAATATGGTCAAGGCTATGATTAATTAAAAAAAGTCGAAAAATGTTGAATACTTCTCTAATGGTAATGTTCATGTTTTTATTCTACAATACCTTACTAATATACTATTTTTTTCCTTTCATCTCATAAATAAAGCCTATGGAAATTTTTAAAACTCAAATTAAAGAAATTATTACAATTTTGGGGCTTGCAATAAGATAATCTTTATTTTAGTATAAAATTTATTTAGTCAGTAGATGGGCACAATTACAATATTGACTGACCCGTTCATACCTAGCAATAGTTATGACTGGAAAAAGTTAGACAACCAAACGTTTCCATATCCCTTAGGCTTCATAATTTTAAATGATATTTAATTTTTTTAGTAAGCAGATGTATAAAATTTATTTTCTGTTATCATAGCCTTAACCATAATTTTTTTAATCAACCCATTCGCAATACATTATACTATATTCGATAAAAAAATAGTTTTTCCTCAAACGTCAGTAAATCCGTCATTTCACGACTGTCTAGGCGACCGCGAAGATTCATTTTTCCTTCGCTGGTGCTTTACTTCTCAATTTTTCGCCCGGAGAAAAAAGTGTTATCACAGCAACATAGATACAAACAAACAACAAAACAAGCGTCATCAACTCAGTATTTATTAAGGCTCTATTACCGCCGCCATTTTTGGTCCTTTTTATGTCAAATGCAATTAGTTTAAATATTTCAACTAGAGGGCGTACACGTGTCGAATTTCAGTTATTTATTTCTTTGCGTAAATCGGTTGTAAATTTTCAAGGTAATCTCAACAAAAAAGGCTGGAATGTGGCTGCCTGAATATTAGGCGGTGTTGCCGTTAACAACAAATTGATAATACTACGAAAAATTTGTTTTTAAATTTAAAAGAATAAAAATATTAAGAAAATTGTAGGTAAATTGTATTTTGTAGATAGCGTCGCGGTAGTTATCATAAATATGGTTTTAATTTTATTTCTCAACATCATTAAAATGCTTTTTTTATACTCTACTGCACGCTACTAGGACTTGAGTTCAAATACTATATAGTAACGTAGGTGCTTTCAGGGAAATAGAGTTGTTTTTTAATACAAGCCTTAAAAAATTGTTGTTGTGATAAAGGAAATTGGCTGGAAGTGATTCCACAATCTCGACACTCGGGGTATAAACAAGTAAACACAGGTTTTGGGCTTTTGAAGTTGGACAGTAAACTGATGCATTTGTGACAAACCTCTAGTCGTTCTCGTGGGTACATTTAATTTAGGACAGTAGCAGCTGTAGAACAGGGATAATTCACCAACCGCTCGTTGATGAGTAAGCAAGGAAAGCCTTGATGCGAGAATCGGGTTGCCGATAAGTCGATCCGTTGTTTCGTATTAAGAATAATCAGTGTTGAAGGCGGGGGCGCTCCCCAAATGTGGAAGCTATACAGTATTTGAGGTTGGGTCGGATTTGCGAAGCAGAGGTATACAAATTGAGCAAGAAAAGTATTTTTGAGCTCTAAAGAGAAAACCCATTTTTTGAAGTCGAAGTGACTACAGAAGAAATTTGCATATGCCCGTTAAGATCCTGCTCAAAAGAAATGCCAAACAGTTCGAATCCTTATTGTTAGAAAGTTCGTTAAAATCAATTTATTTCTTAATTTTGCTACATTTTATACATTGTATAGTAATAGTTTTAGTTCTGTCACTACCCTCACGTAGTTTCTCGTGCTCAAGCTGACAATTCTAGTCATAGCTGTTGGTAAATATGCGTTTATAAAAAGGACCTTGATAGGGTTTGAATGTTATGACTAAAAAAAAAATGGCAGATTAATATTATAATTATGCTTTTTAAATTTTATTAAAATATAAGGTACTAAAAAGGAGTAAATAAAACTAAATACCATATTTTACAGTACAAAATATGTAAATATATTTGTCATATTTTTTTTATTTAAACTGATTTACAGAAATCAATTAAACTAAATTGAAATTAAAATGGCATAACATTCATAGTGATATCACTGAATTCCACAATAGGGTGATACCATAAAATAAAACCAAAAATTTATTAAAAATTATTATTTTATTTATTACAAAATACTGTCTGTTACCCTAGACTGGTAAAATTAGGCATTTTTTATATAAAAAAAATATATATTTTATACCAAGTACTTTTTTTATCGTGTACAGGGTTTTTAGCTGTCTTGTCCTACAGGGTGTACGATTTATTAATGAACCAACAAATATAGTCTAGTCGGACTAAATATTAGTATATTACATACCGAGAGTGGTAAGAAGCCCATTACACACGATTTCGAAAATTACGGTAGGAGCGTGAGCAGTACCGTAATTCGAAAGAGTGTGTAATGAATGGGCTTACCACTCGAGTTGTGTACTATACTTTTTCTACGACTTTATGTTTAGTTTTTATAAATAAAAGCAGAAGATTATGTAAACTTTGAGTAACAATACAAATAATAATACAAACATTTGCGTTGTCAAGGCGATGCTATTTGTTTCATAGCCAGCTTTACGTAAAATCTATTGAAAGTTTTCAAGATTTTGGGGGCTCGCGGCTAATGCGATTGTGGAACTGTTACGTAATATATATTAAAATATATATATATATATATATATATATATATATATATATATATATATATATATATATATATATATATATATATATATATATATATATATATATATATATATATATATATATATATATATATATATATATTATTACGTAACTGCCCTTACGCACAGTTTGGCTTCTTACAGTATAGTGTTTGTAATTAGAGATTTACTGATAAAGGACGGTGTGTAATTAGGTTCTTACTAATATAGGAGAAAAAAATATATTACGTCAGTTATTATTATAACCATAGGAATTTCGTAACTTGTCAGTAACTCATTTTCATACAGCGTGTCCCCCCAAAAATACCTTTTTAGAAACCGGGTGAACCAAAATTATATGGCGGTTTTATTTTTTATTTTTTCCAGTCATTCTGAAACCGCTGTTGTAAAAAGATTTTTTTTCACCGATCTACACTATAAACATACTGGGTGATGTAAACAGATGTTTCGAAAAGTGACTTAGTATTACGTAAAATGTCGCAATTTAATACAAACATGAATAATAATCAATGCATAATATCTTACAGTAAAAATACAAATTACGGGTTTTAAGGTGACCCTAAATCATTTAAAAAAAAAAAAATAAATAATAAAAAATAAACACTATGGTAAACTTCAAACAGTAACAAGTTAGATACTGTTTGAAGAGGGACATATTTTTATTAGTAACTCATAACAACAATAATGTATTAATTAGTTGTGGTTAGTTTTATTCATTTAAATCAAACTAAGGCCATTGTTAAGCCTTATTAAACTTAATATTAAAATGTTTTTAAAAGTAAACTAAACTATTTATAAGAAACAGAGATAAAAAGATCATACTAGTCAAGAACTTGTGGTTGCTGCAACAATGTTGACGTGTGTAAATGCAATTTGAATATTGACATGAATAAATAATTTGAATTTGAATTTGAATGCTCTATTGTAGCGTCCAAAACAGTTGAAAGTAAAACAGTTGTTAAATATTTAACAACCTGTTGATAAACATATCCAGGTGTCATATACACTGGCAACATGGGCACATACGCCAAGCGTTCTGGCACCCACTTTTGCATGTGCAATAGGTACGAAATAGGATTACCATTTTCTTGGAATGGAGAAAGCAAATATAAAATGAAAATACTATGCTTAATAGCTTGCGTAAACCTTGAAAATATCTTTGCTGTTATTAAGCCAGGTTCAAATTGTTGAACTTGAAAAATATATTCATTATTTGGTTCCCTTTCAGCGGTATCTCGAATATAAGCTGAAGAAAGCCCCACTTGATAGGTACCAAATGTTTTAGAAATAACATAGTCTATAGGCAAAACAGGAAAATCAATATTATTATTTTCCATATTGTTCCGTGACACCCCGTATAAAAACACGTATCCTGGTTTTACACCTTTTTATTGCAAATCAAGTTCACAAACGTTTCTATGGTAACAAAAATTCAACGTAACGTTATTGTGACAACTGTTTAACCCTTAACTGTCAACTTCTTATCTCTTTGAAATGCAAAACTAAACTGGCCCGTGCGGACTTTCCTCGCGCTTTTTATAGTAAAGTGGAAAAGAATAGAAAAGTCTGCAAAAGTCTACAATTAGCTGGAATTCTTTTACTACAGGATGTAAGAATAGTGTAAAATGAATGTCTTCAGCGCCCTCAGGATAATCCGCAACGACCGTCGAAAAAGGGAAAAACTAAGGTAACCTATTTCAAATAAATTATTAACCTAAATAAAATAATTCTAACCTTTACATTTCTAATAACTAAACACTAACTAAAGAAAGTCCGTAACAATATTTACCCATGCACCACCACCTCGACGTAAGTTAAAATAAAGTATACCTCTTGTGCATTGAAAATGACCTCCTTTGTATTCTTAAATTGGAGCCGTTTGGCGCTTTTAAATATGTGTAGTCGGAGTATAAAATTGTACAATGCTCTTCGGATTGGATTATATAACCGATTTGTAAAATTGTCTACATGTCTTTGGATGAATCGTTCCCTATTTCGAACTTCTCCCAAGCAAACCCTTATTTTACTTTATTGTGCAATATTCTACTACTACTACAACTGAATTGCGTATGACTGGAAAAAATATAAATAAAACCGCCATATAATTTTGGTTCACCCGGTATCTAAAAATGACTTTTTTGCACACTGTATGTATAAATGAGTTACTGCCAAGTTACGACATTCCTATAGGTTATAATAGTAACTGACATAACATATTATATTTAGGCCTACTGGACTGTATATTTGTTGGTTTATTAATAAATCGTGCACCCTGTAGGACATGACAGATAAAAACCCTGTACACGATAAAAAAGTACCTTGTATGGAATATATATTTTTTTTATATAAAAAATGCCTA
Source organism: Listronotus oregonensis (assembly GCA_019359885.1). Taxonomy (NCBI): domain Eukaryota; kingdom Metazoa; phylum Arthropoda; class Insecta; order Coleoptera; family Curculionidae; genus Listronotus; species Listronotus oregonensis. The sequence continues at coordinate 34,776 of JAHBCN010000720.1, forward strand.
ATTTTATCAGTCTAGGGTAACAGACAGTATTTTGTAATAAATAAAATAAATATTTTTAAGAATTTTTGGCTTTAATTTATGGTATCACCCTGTATAGCTATAAGGTTGGTGCAATGAAAGAAAATGCTTATTTGAACTTCCATAACAAAATACTAAAATTTCAAAACAATCTGACGGTTTTAACCTTTATTTAAAATATTTTTTGTTTGTTGAACGCATTTTTAAAAGTATTTTACCGTACAAAATATGTTTGCACTATTTAAAAAGCGCTAAGTCCGACCCTGAGCACGTGTAATCATGAATGGAAATTCATGAATGACATCGCCCTCTGGCGAGAGAAGGCTTGAACCTAAGGGCGTGAATATTCAATTAACTGGAATTAGCTTGTCAACCGCGCAGAATACTGCGTGCATATGCTTCTCTTACAAGATAAGCAAAAGAGACGGATATACTTCCCGAGCCGGTGTGATCGGTGACGAGCGTAGGGGAAATTTGACATAAGCACAAAATGTTGATTTTTCGTGTTTTCGATACTTTAGGTACCAAATATATTAACAAAAACAAAAGTTTGGTGGACTTTTTGGAAGAAATCACATCTAAAGAGGTTGGAAATTTGCATTCGCTACTGGAATTTCTTATTTTGTGCGCCAGTCGTAAGAATCCGCTGTTTTGTATTGACTATTGAATTGTACAAAAATCGGTGTTTTAGAATTATAAAAACCAACTATTTATGAATGAAACGGACGAAAAAAGATGCCCGTACTTGGTCGTTAGTTCTTCCTTGAATATCCTTGCAAATATCGGGTAAGTCCTCTTGTTTTTACTTAAGTGTTTGGTACCTAACTGAGAGGTTCTTTTCATGTGTAAAATGTTACGTTTTTCAATATGGCCGCCAGTGGAAATGGAGCCTTAACCTAAAAACAAAACTATTTTTTTTTAATTTATTACTCAATTGAATAAATTGGTCATTATTTAATCAAACTTACTTAATAACTGCTTCGAAAACGCAATTTTTAAAAAATAATTATTGTTAACAGTGTCTACTGACAGCTTTATGTTACAATACTATAGCAACTATTCACCGACACCGGTCTAAGCCGCCTTGCAAAACCACTTTATTATCATTAAAAAGAGATGTTTTCCAATTATTTTGTTGACGTTTGAAGAAAAAACAGCATATGTTATTTAATTTTATATCACTCTATTCGGCTGTTAAACACGAACGCGTTATGAAAAGTATCACTTTTGCTCCATATAAAATAATATACTATTTTATCCGGTTAGCGGATGGGCGAAGGTTGCCTTTAACTCACATCCCATACTATAAATATCTAAACTTATGTTTTATGGATTTTCTGTCATTAATAATGCCATATTATTATTTGTAGTTTATAATTCGCACCATATAATCTTTAGTCCACATCTTTTTCCTTACTTATCAAGATATGGCATTTGTTTCTAGCTAAATAGCGAAATTTCGTGACAAATTTATTTAAATTTCTGAGTTCATAAATTGACTTTTTAGATATGTCGTCTGGTAGTATTTGGCAATAATTTGTAACCCAAGAAAAGTTGATAAGTATAATTTAAGGCCTAATTTTTGGATAAAAAGCAGCGCAGTTTTAAGGGGATATTCTAGTCTAAAAGTTAAAAAAAATGTTTTTTTTTTTATAATTTGATTGCTTAGATATTTAAAAGTATCTTCTTCAAAGGTTTTTTAAATATTTAAATTATTTTAAAAATTATGCAATGAAGCTAGAATCAAAAGTTCTGAGTTTCGAGCTACAAGTGCTCCAAAAAAAGGAAAAAGTTCGGATAAAAATTTGTGAAATATATAATTTGAGGTAGAAGAAGTCTCGGTATATGCAGCAGGAATTACGGCATAAAGAAATGTAAGTTACATGTATTGTTTTATTTCTTAGACTACCTGAAACTTAACTTAAACAACTTTAAACGCGTTTTTCTTGAAGCCACATTTTTCGAAACGTTTGTCATAGAATCTCAAGTTCTAATTGACCGATTTCTTGAAAGTCAGCATGATGGCAGGAACCAACACAAATCGAAATTTTTAATTTTTACTTTTTTTAAAAATTCGGAAGAGTTAAAAAATAACTGAAAAAACCCACCTTTTTCTTTGAGAAACCGAAATTTCGCGAGAATTTTTTCTTTCATTTTTCTTGCTTCCCGCCATAGTGACATTTGTACTGATAAAGAAGCTAACATATTTTGATTTCTCAGATGCCAGAACATATAAAGACATACATACCTACATCCAAAGTAAAAATTTACATAACTATTTTTTTTTCTTTATTATACGGCAGAAAAAATGATTATTCCAACGAATTTATATCTACTTTCCACAGAAATAGTTTTTATTACCGTTACCATTTTTATAGCTTTTCTCCTAATGAACACCCGCTCAAGTAAGCGAGCGTCCAGACCTATTACCAAAAATTTAGCATTGTTATGTGCGTATATATTTTTAATACTAGGTGGTCAATTTTTTGAGTCATAAATTAAAGATTTTTTTATTAAATTAGAACATGAATTTGAAAGATAAAGGTAAAAATTTTGTTAAACATTGTGCGAAGAAAGAATTCTTAGTATAATTAAACCAATATTTTTTGAATATTAAAGAGACTGTTTCTAAAATATTCATAGACATAGAAAATGCAATATCGAGTGAAAGTACTGTAATTTTGAGCACTCATTTATGCTTTATAGGTCTACCGATAAACAAAAAATGATTAAAATTTTATTTCGAAATTTCGGAAAATAGCTGAGATATCCCACCTTAATAGCTTTGGCAACAGAGTTTGTCTCTAAAGCAGTGTGTGAACGTATTTTCTTCTGATAAACACTCGCTTAAGTAAGCGAACGTCCATACCTATTACCAAAAATATAGCATTTTTATGTGCGTATATATTAGATAGATAGAACAATTTCTCGAAGCTCCTCTGTTCGCTCATTCGTTAAGTCGTCGCGGCATTGATTGGATTAGGTGATTGATGCCTTCTTGGTGTACCGTATCCTTGGCCATCTTAATTGGGTTTCGTAGAGCCTTTAATGTTTGTAGAGGGTGCGGTGAATTTTGCAACCTTTTTCTTATCATATCCCACACATGTTCAATGGGGAAAATGTCTGGAGATCGAGGAGGCCACTAAAACAAATGTACACCGGACGCTTCTAAAAGGTCTAAACTTACACGTGCGACATGAAGTGTGCATTGTCCTACTGACAAAGTGGATTTTGCAATGTTTTTTTTTAAAGGGAAACAGGTGTGGTTGCAAAACTTCGTGAATATATCGCTTGACAGTCATGCTTCCTCAACTAAACATTAATCGTGACCTGCTGCCGTAAGCAACGGCATCCACAGTCCGATAAATATGCCGTTAGATGAAAAATTGTACATTCCGTCTTTTACTACGTCTCCTTCTTACTCTTGCATGACCATTATGTGTGCCCAAACAGAATCTGGACTCATTGCTAAATACGATTAAGTTCCATTCCATATTCCATTCAAGTCTCTCCCTACTTCATACCAATCGTTGCCGACGATGCTGGGGGATCAAACGTAGTACAAGATGGGGACGATATGAAAACAGTCCAAAAAATCTTATTCGGCGATAAACTGTTCTTAATGTTATTGCCCTTTTGACAGCATCAAACCACTAGTTCGCAACTGCCCTTGTTGTAAAAAATCGATCTCTAAGTGCTAGTTGCCTCAAATAACGATCCTTTCACCCTGTAGTCTGTCTTTAGCGTGCAGTACCTCTAACTCGTCGATATCGGCACTCTTGGAATCACGCTCGGCAATATCTCATCACTTCAGCGTTATTTTGATTCACCCGATAAGCGAGTTGTCTAAAAGAAAATCCGGCTTTACGAAACCCGATTATCGTACCCCTCTCAAACTCGGAAACTTGAGTGAAATTAGCGCGTCTGCAAACTTTAGGCATGATAATGCAATGAAACAAATAAAACCAAACAAATTCAACACAGAAAAATCACTGAATATTAAGAAAACATGTTTAATGTTCATATTGTTCGGATCCCGATATAACAAAAAATGCCTTTACAAAAAAAGTACGACTCGGAATGCCTTCAAAATTTTATCATCAGCGTATACTTTTATGATAGTAAATATGTTTACAAGTTTTTGTTAAAATTTAATAAATAATTCCAGGTGTTGCATTTTCTATGTCATAGTAAATAAGTAGAAGCAAGTGTATAAAATTAAAAAATGAATGACATTAGTCTTTAGACTTATTGTTAGCGTTACAAATACATATATCGAACTGCTCTCTTTTGCAATAAAACACTCAAATATAATAGATGCCAATAGAAATTTTCCCAAAAACAAATGTCATATCTTATAAATCGATTTAATTAAGGGATTTTCAGTAATTTTCGATAAAAAATGCATTTTTTCTTTTGCAATCCTCTATATATATATATATATATATATATATATATATATATATATATATATATATATATATATATATATATATATATATATATATATATATATATATATATATATATATATATATATATATATATATATATATATATATATATATATATATATATATATATACAGTATGTCCACGGAAAAGGTGTTGAAGAGAAAAAACTTTTTTATTTTTGATTTTATCGAAAAAGCTACTCTTGATAAAAAATTTTGCTACTTCTAAAAGTAAGATTGGGATGGAAACATTTAACATATTTTATACGCGGTGTTCAGAAAATTGAAAAAACTTAAAATGGTACAAGAGTAAAGTGCATTTATTTGTGAAGATATGGAAATAAGTTACTAGGAAAAGTTGTTCAAAATTAAAAGATAGTCTCTAATACCAATTTTCAAAAAAATCGGCCTACTTTTATTTATTTGTGATTAAATTAATTTTAATACCAATTTAAATTTTTAATATTAATTTTATCAAATTTTTTGCTGTTAAGTAAGCTGAGGTTTCTGCGGCTAATAAATTGTAAAAGCGAAATGTCAATACAGCTTGTCACTATCAACGCCTACTAGTACAATAAAAAGTTGTTAATTTGGAATTAGATAATATTAAAATAATTTTTATCACAAATTAATATATATATATATATATATATATATATATATATATATATATATATATATATATATATATATATATATATATATATATATATATATATATATATATATAGAATGTTCCCCTAAAGCGGTTTTCGAAATCCCAATTCGTTTAAAGAGAAATCGCATCTTAAATAAACAAATGCACAGGCCGGATTTGACGCTTCTGACGCAGGTGTACCGATGAAGCAGCTGTAGGAGAAGAGGCGCGAGAATAAACTGCTGGAGGAAAAGATAGGACTTTTGTATGGTCCTGGAATAGTAGAGGAACTGTAAGTTAAAAAACAAGACAGTTATCAACGAAAAAATAGTATCGAAAACTTTAAACGCGTTTTTCTCGAAACTACATTTTTCAAACTGACGTGAACGATTGCCGCTGATCTAATTAACGTAGCCGTTTAAAGTCCGCTACAGAAAACCTTTTTCTTTGGAGCTTGGCGTAGAAACATTTCAAAGAAGTGCATTTTAAGTTTTTTTTTATAGCGCACCAAACGTAAAAAAAATGGCTGAAAAACTACCTTTTTTTCACAGATCGTCATTTTGTTAAAAAAGTCAACTTTTTCAAACTTTTTTTACGTGAAGCTTCTGAAAATTTATTGTACTTTTGGCCCCTAATCTTGTTTTTCAAATTAGTTGGACCGTTCGGGCTGCAGGCTGCACGCCGTAAAGGCGTCTCCGTCCCGTACTCGTGGAGAAAGGAGTACGCTGTGGGGCCCAGTTACAATTTTTTAATAAACAAGAAATCTAAAAAATCCTAAAGTATGTTTAATTGAACACCAAAAACCCATTTGGGTTTTCGGTGTTCCACTCTAATAGATTTTGAATAAAAAAGTTGCAAAAGTGGCCTTCTTTTCAGCTGTAATTACCGAAAAATCCCCATAAAACAATATAAATAGATTTCAAAATGGAAAATTCTTCTTATTCATAAGAGATTACTCGGATAGCATAACAATTAGATGATTATAATTAGGCCAATTTAATTAATAAAATTATTGCAGCGTATACTGGTCTTACTAGTCGTATTTACCAAACAACATTTTCAAAATTAATTATTCACATATGAGCGATTTTTACAACTCAGTAAATACAAAATTTAACTCTTTTCAAATTTATTATAAATTAAATAAACACGTTTTGTTTCGAGGTTATTTATGTTCCAGTTTTAATTGACAGATCATTATTTATACAAACCCCGCTTTCGAACGGAAATTTTAATTTTTTGTTGTACTTTTGGGATTATTTTGGGGTTTGGTAACAGAAGCCATAATTAAAGACTCAATTATTTAAACGGAAAAAAGCGGGCGGTGTGATATTTTAAATGAGATTTGAAACAGAGGTTGGGGTATTGAATTTATTAGCATATGATTAAGTTCTGCTCATTTAGCTCTTTCCTAGTAATTTAATATTTTAAATGTAAAACATCTCAAGAATATTGTATAAAATATTGAGGTTTATCGGAGCAAAATTGACGGATTTATGATAGTTTTAATGACCATTACTCCAGTTGCGTGAGCGTACAAAACTTTAAATCGATTTTCCCAAACATGTTTCGGTGACCACCATTTCAAAAAAACTACTAAACCGATCGTATTTTAATTTGTACACATATTCTACATACAAATAACCATTAAGTCGAGTTTTTTTAATTTCTCAATTAGTATTAATCTTACAATAACAAATGGGTCGCCATTTCAACTTCAAAATGATGCAAAAAAAAATAAAAATTGATAAAATAAAAAAACTAGGCGTCAATTGAGAGAGAAACTAATTAAATAATTAAAACAATTGGTTTGTTTGATTTCAAATAATCCAGTGCCAGGAAATCGCGGTCACAGCAAAAAAAAATGTTTTGAGGCACCAGCGGAAAACTGCAATAAATCCGTTTTTTCTTGATATTTTTGAACAGTTTTTTTTTTTAAATATTCTTTAGATGTTCTATTACAATACGGGGTAAGTTTTTTTAAAGTGTTACAATGCGATAAGTAGAAGTAGAAAACGATTTGATGCTTCTTTATGCGTTTTGCTTATGGTCTGGAAATTTCACCTATATAACTTTTTTTATATTTACAATGGATCTTATACATAGTAATTTTTTTGATAATTGTTTAGGTGTGTGGCTCCACCTATTTTTAATCATGAGAAATAGAGATATTAATCTGCTTTTTTTATTTTGTTCTATTTTACGGTTAATTTACAAATCTTTTAAAAAAACAAAAAAAAACAAATTTCGATGCTAATTTTTATTTTGGACATAAAAATGCAAATTTTTCAAGTTTTCTTTAATAAAATGCATCTCTTGAAGTTTAGCAATTTCTAGTTATTTGTTTTATATTGTACGTATAAAAAGAAATAATTAAAAAAAAAAACATGTTAATTTTTAGATTGTTTAAATATTTTTTTTTAATCGAAAAATTGACATATTCGATTTTTTCTTAAATTATTTTATCTTTGATAAACTTTAAGAATAAAAATATCTGACGGCTGCGTAAAATCATGCTTAAAATATAAAAATATATATATATATATATATATATATATATATATATATATATATATATATATATATATATATATATATATATGAAATGAAAAAATGAAATGATTCACATAAAAAAATAGCAATTGCGTAAATAACAAAAAAAACATTGACAACTTAAGCCAAATATACTACAATTTAATTAAATAGTAAAAAATAGTCACATTAGGACCAAAAAAAACTTCCTATTTTAAAAAAAACAACAAATATTGTCCCAAAAAAATTAAAAGTTATCTGGACTATATAGTATAGGCATTTATAGATGGTTTCCTTTTTTACAAAAATTCTTATCAATTTGTTTAGTTACAAAAAAACAAAAATTAAAATACTTATATCCTTCCTGCTACCAACAGTGCATTTACCAATTGTTGATAGTGTAAACAATATGATGTTTTCTTCAGGGTACGTATATATATATATATATATATATATATATATATATATATATATATATATATATATATATATATATATATATATATATATATATATATATATATATATATATATATATATATATATATATATATATATATATATATATATATATATATTTATATTCAAAAACAATAATTAAATTAATTGTTCTATGTTTTATAATGTATGTGTTACTGTGTAATTTGTGAATATTTATTTTGTTGTCGTTAGTATTATGAGGAAAAAAAAATTAAGACCGTTTAGTATTTACAAATGTAAATCGTCCTAAATAGTACCATTTTTTGTAAAGAATATTTTTAAGATTAAAAAAAAATGAACAAAAGAAATCTACTGAGAAAGCCCTCCATGTAGGAGCGAAACGTCAAGTAAAATTTTGTTTGTTCAAATCATTAAGAAAACCTCATACCCAAGAAAGAATCAAATATATATATATATATATATATATATATATATATATATATATATATATATATATATATATATATATATATATATATATATATATATATATATATATATATATATATATATATATATATATATATATATATATATATATAAACCTGGTAAAACTGTAAAAGTGAAGTGCAATATCAATAGTAAATAAACGATTTAAAAGCTTAAAAAGGAAGTATAAAAAGTGGTACTAAGTAATGTTTATTACTGGCGAATAAGGTTATCCAGTGTAATAAATGCAAATGATTACACTGGGTTTTCTCTAAATATTTTCTTCTAATTTCTGAAAAGATAAAACAACGATATAAGATCCTATTTACCGGTGATTTTAAATGGATGTCAATAATGCAAAGAAAGATAAAAAAAACTTTTTAAAATTTTTAAAACGATTAAAGTAAAATATTATGACATATTTTAAATCTCATTAAAAAAAAATAATATTAGAATAGACTAGAAGAACAATGCCAATTCATTGTTATCTGTTTTTAATAAAAAAAAGTTCTTGGAGTTTTGTTGAGTTTGGGAACTCGGGACCTTCGTGCCATTAAGGCATCGTACTAAATTAGGCAAAGAAATCCTATGAATTGGCAGGCTTTTTATAAATCGACTAACATTTCAACTAAGACATTTTTATTACCTGTCACGGATAAACCACGACATGTAAGCCATCGTTTTAAGTCCCGGAAATGTATAAAATTTGCAGTTAGTGTTTCTGCCAGTATTTCTTACATTTAACTACGCAACAACTTACTATTATGCACCTTTTTTATTGTTTTTCTTATTATTTACATTTAAATCAAGCATGATTTAACGAAAATTTGACCACAGCGAGCACTGAAATCGATTCAGCTCTCCCACCATACACTACGCACCCTGCTAATACTATATGGTTTTGTTTTTTTATTTAATATCTATAGTCCAGTAACTAAAGACCTGAAAGTACCCAAAGCTGTAAATAAATCTTACAGTTTTCATTTTTGGCGTAATTGTTAATTCTTAGGTCTTCGCGGATGCTTTCAAGCGAGAAAAGTTTATCACGATTCCGACGTGGGAAGCCGCTGAAAATGGCCCCCCAAAGTACCAAAAATGAGAATAAGGGAATTTTGTTAGCAACACCAATACTTTTTGAAAAAACAGCCGTGGAAAAATCCATAACATACAGATTTTCTACGTAGAACTCCGGAAACGGCTAAAAAATGCAGATGGGCAAAACAGTGTTTTATCAAAACGCAAGAAATAAAGTAAAGAACATTTTCTGGGATCATTGAACACTTGCTAAGATCTCATTATAAAAAAGAAATCTTAATAACAAACCATTTTTTCAAAAATATCAATAAATTAATGAGATACTCTCAAAATATTGTGAGAAAAAAACTTTGACCGCTTTTTTTAATATTCTAGAAAAATCAGAATGGGCCCAAACTCATATACAATGATAGGTACGAGTTTTCCCAATCCGATAAACTTTGAATGATTAAAAAATTTACATTATTTCCCGATTAATGAAACAATTCGTCCGCCCGCTTATAAATGAATGCATGAAGATAGCGGCATTCTAGAGGTAGAGCGGCAGCTGAAATGAGGGGACTTTTGGGTCCCATTATCTCGAAAACTATCGATTTTTCGAAACAAAATATAAAAACCATTTTTTAGATTACAAGGCGATCTTCATTTTTGTCTAAACAAAAATTCTCCAATTCGCATATTTTGGCAGATATTAGCGGGAAACCCATTTTTCGGGCCTTGAGGGGCCTTTTCAGCCCTTTCCTACCTGTTAATGTTAATAAACCTTTTTTTGCTCGAAAGCATCCCCAAAGACCTTAAAATTGCGCCACAAAGGAAAACTATACAGATTTTTTAACAGCTTTGTTCCTTCATTTGTTGGACTACTAACAGTGTTTTGACTTACCTTTTAACCAACATCTTCAAAAAACAAGAAAGAAAGCGAAGATGACTTTTATGTTAATCAGACGCTCACATGAGAAAACATGGGGCCTTAAACCAAACGTGGTTTATTGGTTGTACACCACGGTGGTAAGGCCTATAATAACATACGCATCACTGGTATGGTGGATAAAAATGCGACAAAAAACTGCTGTTACATAACTGGGCAGGGTACAGAGACTTGCTTGCTTAGCTATAACAGGAGCAATAAAAACAACCCCAACAGCAGCCATGGAATGTCTCTTAGACCTTCCACCACTTAACCTCATAGTGATGGGATGCCTCTCCCTATTTAATTATTTCCAAAATATCCCAATGATCCTGATGACGTCAGATGTATTTAATTATTTCCAAAATGGCCCAATGACCCTGATGACGTCAGATGGTTACTGATGATATTACTCTACTAAAACTACCCCTATCTATTACGTGGTTTAAAAACAACCCCTATTTTGAGATGGGTTTTAGGATGGCACCAAAATTGCAGATCGGACCTTAATTTTCTCCCATAAGAAATACATGGGAAAAACTACCCTTATTGGGTGCGTACGCATATAGCATATCTACTTAATAGTTATTTATAGTACTGATGTGTTATGTTAAAAATAAGTCACGCGAGAAAAATTTATATATTTCTATAATTTCTGAAGTGACTTAGAAAACATAACACACGAGTAGCATACATTGTTTTATCCAACAACCGGGAAATCTTAACATACGAGCAGCACGTTTTATTTAAGAACTAACAAAAACTAACAGGTATTTTGCGGGAATGAGTCTCTTTTAAAGCGGGATTTATAAATTTTAGTTTCCTGACGTTTTGCGTTGACGTTTGGTGTTTATGCTGCAGCTGCGTGCACATTGTAAATTCACCTTTAGTCTGAGCATTGGTTGTTTTTGGTTGCCATAAAACTTAAAATATTATAAGCAATTATTCAAATAAATTTTAACATTGTTAGGTTCTATTGTGCCAAAAGCGGTTTTTAGAATTAATAAATTAAAGAAATTGATGAAAACTATTTGCCCCAGGACATTATTCAAAAGCAGAAGAAGCGGAAATGCAGATATTACCAGAAAAATCCCGAGATTGTTATGACAAGGGGTGCAAAGTTTTTGAAAAATGGATAGATTTGACGAAAACGTTTCGCTAGGTTATTTTTTAAATTTACAGAAAAAAATAGCTTCATCGTCTTTATGGACTAAATACTACATGGCTCGCTCGACCCTTTATCTGTATAAAAAAATCTACATTTCAAAATAGGGCAAATTAACTAGTTTCTTAAAAAGTAAATCCCAGAGATACAAACCCAAAAAGTCCGAAACTTTGGAAAAAATGAAATCAAAACCTTTTTACGACAGCCCCCTAACAGTGAGTATCTACTAATGAAAGTAGCTTTGGAGATCACTAGGGCTTGTAGATGTAATAAGTTAACACATTTTAAAATTGAAAATGTTCAAGATAAAGAAAATTATTTATTTAATGTATTGCCACACACTAAAAAAAACAGAAAGTATAACCATTTTTAAAGAAGGATTTCCAGTAAACCCTGTTGATTTATGTAAAAATTTATTTTTTTGCGACCAAAAACACCAGCCACAGCCGCTTTTTTGTATTTTATAAAAATGTACAAATGAGTGGGTGGGTATAAAATCTACGTTTAAAATACCCTCAAAAATTGCTGCGTATTTAAACCTAAAGGATCAAGAACTATACACCGGACACTGTTTAAGGAGATCCTCCGTTACCCTACTAGCGAATGCGGGGGCCAAAATGACAACACTTTATCGCCATGGAGGATGGAAATCATCATCAGTAGCGGAGGGCTACCTTGAAAAATTCGTCCAAGATAAAATTAAAATTGTTGAAGAAATTAAAGGGACCAGTAAAGACAAGCAGTTGTGTTGGTCTAATAGAACCCTCGACCTTTTGGACAATTTGACAATATCGTTAATCCAAAGCTATGTTCTTTTTCATTTGATATTAATGTTAATTCAAATACCCGTAATAATAACGATAAGGAATAAATACATTTTTTAGAACAAGAGACTAAGTTATAAACCATAACCCAGTAGTGGGTTATGATTTAAAACATACTAGTGTGTTATTTTATAGTTTACCTGCCTAAATTGGCACAAATAATGACTCTTATAACTAGCAGGTGTTGAATAAAGATGTTTTATTTTATTGTTAAAAAAAACAATTATCAATAAAAAAATGTCACTTACCTGAGCTAAGTAGCTTTTGTTGTTCATCCAAGGCCATGTTAAAGGATTCTGGATACCGCTTCCGAACGGGTTTCATTTAAAATACATTTGGAGGCATATCTGCAACACAAAAATTTGTTTTGAATTTTAAATGAACTTATTTGAGGAAATTTTAAACTAAAGTTTTAATAGTATATTTAAATATAAATAAGAAAGAGACTTAAAATAAGACTAAGAAATTTAGCACGGACAATATGGTAATCAAAGACGAAAAAAAAACCATTTTATTTTTATATTTTACATTTTTGTTAAATCCTTAGTGATTGCATTCTTATTTTGTAGAATCCAGATTTTTAGGTCAAAAATAGGGTACCATTTTTTTTCTTTATTTATTTAAAAAAGACCACAAGACAAGTCTTCAAAACCTTTATTATTCTGTGTTTACTATACAATAAAAAATACATTAAATCTAATATGTTTAATGACGAAAAGAAAAAAAAAGTGGATTTAACGTATCGCCTTATCCAAAAAGTCAGTAACCCTGGTTACTACGCAACTAGTAGATCACCTGAAACAAAGAAAAGAAACCCCTTTCCCGAAAAATTCCAAAGAATTTTAAACACTTATGTAAGTTTCGGTGGCAAGGATACCACCATTATCTATATTAGTATTATAAAGAGGAAATATTTGATTGTTTGTTTGTATTGAATAGGCTCTGAAATTACTGGACCAATTTAAAAAATTGTTTTACCGTTAACATCCTACATTATCCCTGATAAATATAAGCTAGAAAAGAATTTTAGGAAACTCACCCCCTTAAGGGGGGAAAATTGGGGGTGAAAGTTTGTATTTAACTTTATCATGTCTGGACTTAGAAGTATGAAAATTGGAATTTAGGCTTTTGATTATGATTAAAAATAATCTATTTAAATATCTTTTATATTACATCTGTTGGGGAGGGGGGGTTAAAATGGGGATGAAAGTTATATGAACAGAAAAATTGTAATTTTTTGAAGTTGTAAATATGTGAGTTGGTAATTAGACTTCTGATTACCCAGAAAAATAGCAGACTTTAGCTAAGAAAGAGTTTCAGGAAATTTTCCTCCCCCTAAAAGGGTAGAATGGGGAAGGGATAAAAGTTTGTGTGGAACTGCGTCATTTCTGGATTCAGAAATATGAAAATTGTTATGTAGGTTATTAATTACGAATAAAAATTAATTATCTGTTTTAACATTTTTAAAATTACACCCCTTGGTGGGAGGGGGGTGAAAGTTTATAAAGAAAAAGTGTCAATTTTAAAGTTAAGTGTTTTAAAGTAAATATGTTTCTGATTACGCAGAAAAATAGAAGAGGTCAGCTAAGAAAGTATTTTGTTAAACTTTCCCCCTAAAGGGGTAGAATGAAGGGTGAAAGTATAGATCATACTCTGTCATTTCTAGACTTAATAGACTTTTTTAACATTTTTGGAATTACATTCCTTGGGGGGAGGAGGCGGGGAGGAGGAGTTAAAATAGGGATAAAAATGTATGTAAAAAAAATGTAATTTTTAAAGTTATCCATTTGGAAGTTGGTAATTAGGCTTCTAAGTACCTAGAAAAATAGAAGACGTCAGCTAAGAAAGCATTTTAGGAAACTCCACCTTTAAATGGGTAGAATGGAATGGACTTAGAAGTATGATAATTGGTAGGGGCTATTGATTACGATTAAAAATAATATGTTTTAAAATCTTTAAAATTACATCATTTGAGAGGTTAAAATGGAAATGAAAATTTTACAAAAAAATTATAATTTTTAAAGTTGTTAATATAGGAGTGGAAAAATAGGAGACGTCAGCCAAGAAAGGATTTTAGAAAACTTCTCCGTAAATGGGTAGAATAGGGGGGGGGTAAAAGTTTGTTTGGAACCGCATTTATACTACAAAATAATAACAAATGAAATACGATAAAATAAAAATTGCTTAATCGCATGACGCGCGCTACACCACGTAGTGTGTGACGGAAGATGAAGAAAAAAACAGAACAGCCAAAATTGTGTAGTCCACGAGGGCGAAATACTAGTGAAAAATAAAATAGAAATTAAAATTAAATTATGTAAACATAACGTATATTGGTATAAAGTTAAGAAGATCCCAAAAACGTTGTTATTATTTATAACGTTTTATCATAAATAATTAAAAAAGTAATATAGTTTATTTTCTGAATATCCTGTATAAGCTTATTTATGCAAATTTATTATTCATCGCATTTAAAACCCAGGTCAAAAAACAATTTCCTCCTTTAAAAAATTCGTAGCCCGTCATTATCACGAACGATTGTAATTTTCAACTGAATTTGTATAAAGCGTCCATTAACGATCTTTTTTTTATCAAACTAATGGATCTGTTGACATAGTAACCATAACTTTCCTTTTAAATTATTAACCTTTGACTTTTCGCCTAATAAAAGGACGGCGAACAATGGTTGCGGAAATTAAACTACGCAGATTCGCAAAATTTCTGGTTATTTATTAAATTCATTCAGTGAATTCCACCGAAGCGAAATTAGGAGTGCCAGGTAAAATATGAAACAAACGTGTCTGACATTTAATGGAATTCATTAAACAGAAATAGGAACATTTATTTAAAAAATATTTAATTTTTACATTAATTCTGGATAGAGCTGGGACAGATCATTCAAAAAGGAATCTAATCACTAATACGAATCACGATCCCTTTTTAAGGAAAAAAGGAATCTTATCCAGGGAATCGATTCCTATTTATCGGATCATCTTTAGTTTTTATACTCACAAATGGTAACTACTATAAAGATGATACTACATAATCCAGATGATAAATGAAGCGTCAAAGATTTTAGCACAAAGCCCGAGCCGCGAAATATAATTTTAGCATTATTTTAAACCGCTTTAACTCTTAGCCAAATTAGTTTCTGGTAAATATTTTTAAAATTTAAATATGTTATTTTTGGGATCAGCATGAAACGATCCTTAAAAGGAACATTTTTTCAAACTATATTTCAAAACCTACGATTGTAGATCTTCAAGTTTTTTAAATGTGATTCTTGAGGTAACCTTAAGCAGCTTATAAATGGGACATCTTATTGTAATTTTTCAGAAAGTTTCTCAAGTACCGTTTAATAATTTATCTGCTTGTGGAAAATAAAAATTTATTAAAATTTTAAATTCATTTTTGTAAGACACCCTGAATAGAAATAATAAAACGTCCCAATTATATTAAAAGTCTCTCAGGGTTATCTTAAGGATAACATAGTAAAAAATTATAAAGATCAAACAATCAAAACTTTTAAAATCAAATGCAAGTAAAATGTATGCCAGTTTTTGGACACTACATTCTATGGTTACAAAAAAACTGTTTTATTTAAATGTTGTTTCTTTGAACCTAAAAAACAACACATTTTGGTTAAAAATCACATTTTAGGTATGTTTCCTGATTTAAAGATTTGAATGGGCAAATGTTTTAAAATTTTTTATCTTTATTTCCAAAAATCAATGTGATGATGATTAAGAATCTTAGGTAAAATTCTAAAAATTTAAAATGGCGGATTTTGGCATTTATAAACCTATTTGCCTCAAATTTAGGTTATACGGGGTATTTAAGGGGACTAGGTCAAAATTTGGAAATTAATTATCTTAGGTCAAATTTAACTCTTTGTTGGTGAATTTTGGTATTTATAAACCGACTTGAATCAAATTAAAAATATAAGGAATCGATTCTTTTTGGAATCGGATCCTTTCAAAAAGAAATCGTTTTCGGATAATTTTTAAAATTATATAACGAATCCGGATCACGGATCTTATTTTAAAAAAGTAATTGATGCCAGCCTGCGGATCCTTGAAAAGAAATCGATTCCTGGATTTGATTTCAAAAAGGATTCGATTCCTACTCAGCTCTGATACAGGGTGTTTTATTAAAATATTGCAAAAAAAATCAGGACGAGTTTCCTTATTTAAAAAAAAAATACATAAACCTATATCCAGAAATGCTTCCTATCTAAGATAGTTAAAGATTTTTTTTATTTTTTTCTAAATAATTTAAAATTATGCCGATATTTAAATTAAAATTGGTATTTGTTTTGGTATTTCTGAAAGAAATTTTTGAGCTACAACATAAAAAAAATACAATTTAGACATTTTAAATCTAATGAATTGATTACACAGGTCCACAAAAAAAGTGGTGTGTGCTGGGTGTCGAATTAAGGTTTTCTGGCGTATTTTTTCCGCTGAACACGAATCTAAAGTAAAAATTAAGGGTCAAACATTAAAAAATCGAGAAAACCCAAAAAACCGATACGGTACATTTACCGGAAAAAAACATGCTACCGCGGAATGTTTGGACTACGACTATATAAACTATAAGAGATAAAAAAACTTTTAGTCTAAAATAGAAAAACAAAATTTTTATTAATGTGATTTTTGAGCTTTTTTTATTATAAATCATTTATTTTGTTTATTCAATTTTTAAATCACTTAAAATTTGCAGAAAGAAATAAAAAATAACAGAAATATAATTTTTATTCTTTTTCCAGAAAAATCCTGAAAATTCGGTTTTTTGATTATAATTTGAAAAATATTGCATTGAGACAGAAGGGTTATATAACTTAAATTTGTGTGTGTCTTTTATAGTTTTTGAGATATTGACGTTTAAGTTTTTAAAAAAATGGTTAATATCTAAAATTACGACTTTTCTCGATTTTTTGCTGTTTGACCCCCAATTTTGATTTAAGATTACTGTTTAGCAGCAAAAAATACGAAAGAAAATGTTAATCTGACACCCAGCACATACCACTTTTTTTGTGAACCTGTGTAATTTTAAATCCAAATATCTCGAAAACGGTAACTCTTATCGCCTTTTACCAGATACCTTTTTATGTAAGAACTAGATGAAAAGCCTGTCTCCGCCAGGCGAGAGACAATATTAAGTAGCCTCTGTCTCCGTAAGATGCCTCCCGTACGGCTAACGGTAAAAAAACACCTTTTTGCTCCCATTTTTGTCCCGGGGGCGAAATTCAAAAAACGGGCTTCGTTAGGTTCTAGCCACTGCCAAAGACTACCACTGTGCCAAATTTCATGATTTTAGCTCAAGTCATAACTTCAGAATCACGTGAAAAGACAAATAAATATATATATACCTACCTACATATAAATATATCCACATTAGCAATTTAATATATATATATTATATATATATATATATATATATATATATATATATATATATATATATATATATATATATATATATAGATGATGGAGGAATCTATTTTTTTGCCTTAAAATTTATTTTAGCAAGCTTAAAAAACTTATGACGCATCAAAAGTGTAAAAAACGTGCAAATAGCGTCCTGTACAAGTGGGAGCCCTACTAACAATAAATTGGAATTTTGCATGTCAAATAACCCCCAGATACCAATTTTGATTTAAATATCGACATAATTTCAAAAATTATTTATAAAAAAAAAATTAAAATTAAACTTAAACACCCTGTATATATTAAACAAAGCATTACCGGACATAGGTTTATAGGTTTTTTTTTTTAATTTTTAAGTCATAATAAAAAGATAAATATGTTCTATAGTCTTGTGATGAATTCATCTTTTGATTAGTTCTTGTTGGGTTTACTCGTCTGGAAAGTTTCTAGAGAATGGGACCAATTCGTTTCTGGTCTCGAGTATAGCGACTGAGTGTGAGAAAAAAATCCAAAAAATAAAAAAAAAACCCAATCTACATTTCGGTGGCAAGTCTGCCACCATTATCAGATTTAACTTAAACGAAATACAAAATAGAAATTCAAATACAATTTGTTAGAATTTTGATATAAAATTTGGGAGAATCTAAGAACTTTTTATTATTTATGAGGTTTTGTTATAAATTACATATTGGTTTGTTTTGACTGGTATATTTACCAGTCAAAATTTTGACAAAGACAAAAAAAGGTTTAAGTTCACGTATTCTGTTTTGCGAAAATAACTCGGACAGGTCCATTAATATTTTCAATTACGCATTTTTTGATATAAAATATATGTATACAGGGTGATCCAAAAAGAAGATGTGATATTCATGGTTACTATAAATGTCACACCCTGTATATTTTTCTAAATTGGAATTTAGCACGTTAGGGTGATTAGAAAAATATATAATACCTATGGTCTAAACTTGATAACTTTTGAATTTCGGTCAACTGATACTAACTTACAATGCTTTACAAATTCCATACTATCTTAATAAATATTCGAATTAAAAACCAGCAAAAACAAAGTTTAAGAGAGATTCGTTAATCGCTTAGATTTCCGTCAGACACAAGGGGGTTTTCAATTGATGAACGCCTTTTGAACTTTGTTTTTACTGGCTTTTAATTCGAACATCTTACTAAATAGTAGGCTATTACTGTGTTACTTACCATTTCTTATCATTTTGGTTGAAATAAATCGAATTTGTAAAGCATTGTAAGTTAGTATCAATTGACCGCAATTCAAAAGTTATCATGTTTAGGCCATAAGTGGTTTAAGTTTTTGTAATCAATGTAACGTGCAAAATCAAAAAAATATATATATACAGGGTGCGCTATTTAAAAAAAACATAAATATTAACATATCTTCTTTTTGAGTCACCCTGTATAAATATATTTTATGTCAAAAATGCGTAATTGAAAATATAAATCGACGTGTCCAAGCGATTTTCGCTAAACAGAATACGTAAATTTTTATCAAATTTATTCGTTATACAGGGTGTCCGAGAAGTAATGGGACACAGAGCAACAGCAGATTCCTTAGGTCAAAATAATGCAATTAAAGTAAACTTGACTTATCCGAAAGTTGATAATAACAAAGATACAGAAAACAAAATTAAAAGTTAATTTTGTTTTCGTTTTTTCGTAATAAATTCTTAACTAAATGATATAGCGGTACAAAATTGGGAATTTGGGGTTTTTTTGAGGCTAAAAATTCAAATTTGTTTATATTTTTGATGTTGCTGATAGACGGCGCCAGCTACGCCTTACCCCACTGGTTTAAGATAGCTTAACTTTTTTTAAGTTTAATATATTGACCTGTTTATTAAAAAAGAAGTTACCATAGTTTTTGCTGCGTCAATAATGTATAACCCACTTATGTCTCTAGGAGCAACTATTTTCGAGATAAACGCACTTTAAAGGAACCCGCAATTTTCTTATGCAAAATGGGTTTCGGCCAATTGCTTTCAAAATTTGCAAAGTAATAGTTTTCAGCACGCTGATTAAAAGTCTCCACAAACACAAAACCCAAAAACCCCTATAACCCCCCCAAAATCAGTCTTAAAAATCTCTTTGGGGGTATGGATACTTTTGAGGGTGATTTTGGAAGGGTTAGAGGGGTTTTCGTGCTGTAGCTCCATGTCTCATTTCTTTTGGGACACTCTGTATATGAACACAGTGTGTGGTTTTGCTTTTGTTACTTGAGATCTAATGTTTTGTGTTTTAAATAGAGTACGAATATTAAATTTATTACGTATTCTTTGAGTTTTATTTAATAAGTCAGGAATATACGGTAATTCTTTTTCTGTCTTAGGCGACCTGCCAGTTCATAGGGGTCAATAGGGCTGAGCACACTCAGTCGCTATACCCCGGGTCCAGGACCAAAGTGGTTCCATTCTCTAGAAATTTTTCAGACAAGTAAACCCAACAAAAACTTTTTAAAATAATAAAAAAGTAATTAAAAAATTCGACTCTCAAAATAAAACAACTAATTTAGGTTTATTTAAATTTCAGTAATTCACAACACTTTCTCTAATAGTAATTTAAGGAGTCTTACTTAATATTTGTTTTTTAAGTGAAATTGGAATATACCTGTTGGTTCAATAATTATGTCTAAACAAATTGATTCCATTGGAGCGCTTTACAAGCCAATATCTCCAAAAAGGAGGCCTTAACGAAAAAAGTTTATATGAACTTGAAGTATTCTTTTCACGTGTTGTTTCACTGTTGATTAAATATTACCAATGTTGATCTTCCATAAAGATCTCTTTGACATACTTTTATTTATAGAAACATTATTTAGGTTGGTAAAGAAGATTATCCCTGTTTTTGCCCGAACACACGGGTCGAGACTGATAAATGGCTTAAATAATACCAATCGCCGTCAAAAAGCTTATCGAAAAGTGTTATGTACCAGTCAGTTTCCTTTAAAAAGAAAACTAAATAGAAAATCAATATGAAGTAGATTTAAGGAAAATTGTGTCGGCGTTTAGGGTTGTTTAAATAAGACCAGAACTAATTTTTTTAATTTCAGAAACAACGTAAACCTCTATTTTTGGTAAAAAATGTTGGTTTTTCTACGACCTAGCCTATTTGCCTACTTTCGTGTACGTATTTTAGTTCGAAAAGTGTCACTTTCCCGCACTAGTGCGGGAAAGTATAACTATCTCTATTTAGACCTAATAATGTATCGAAATAGCTTAATAATAAATTAAATAACTTCTTAATAACAGTACCTTTTAATTTGGATGTTTAATATTTAATTTTTCTTTAAAAATTATTTTAAAGTTTCGATACAATTTTTTTAAATAATAAGTCAAATAACAATCAAACCAGGTTTTGTTCTGTATTATTTTCATGGCAACAAAAGTAATCATAATACTGACATAGACCCAAATAACACTTTGAAAGTTTTAATGTTGTTAGTTTATTTACTAATGTTCCCGCCGATAAAACATTAAATATTGTTTAAAAAAAAATGGAAAATGATGACCAACTTGGCGAAAGAACCAAATTAAACATAAACTTTATTCTTGAATTATTAACTTTTTGAGTAAAAAAAACATGTTTTTAATATAACACTGACTTTTATAAACAAACTTCGAGCATGGCCATAGGTTTACCTTTATCACCATTATTAAGTAATATTTTTATGAAAAATTTTAAATCCAATTTTGTACAAAATTATCATTATAAACCTATAGTTTGGTGGAGATATACAGATGATTTTTTTTCTATTTATCAACATGACGAAAATTGTCTAAATATTTTTTTTAACACACATTAATACACAAGAACCCACTATTCATTTTATTTTAGAAAAAGAACAAAACTCACAACTTCCTTTTCTTGATATTTTAATAAAAAAAGTAAATAATTTTAAAACTAAAATTTACAGAAAAACAAATGCTTTCTAAAATTTAAACAACCAGTTTAAGACAAAATCAAAATAGACCTATCTATTTTTACCATATATTCCTGGCTTATCAAATAAAATTCAACGAATAGGTAATAAATTTAATATTCACACTATCTTTAAAACACAAAATACTATTAGATCCCAAGTAACAAAAATAAAACCATATAATATAAATGAAAATACAAAAAAAATTATTAACAAGATCCATTGTGAATGTAATAAATTTTATGTAGGTGAAACTTTCAGACCATTAGCCAATCGCACAAAAGAATATAGAACATACATTAGAAACAAAGAATTCCACAAATCTGTCAACACTCATTTAATAATAACCACATAATAAACTGAAATGCTTCTAGCATTTTAGCAAAGAAAACTTATTCAAAAAAATGTTAAATAAAGAAAAGTGCATTTATTTTATTAAATTACGATAAATGTGTAGCATTAATATCTGTTAACTTAAATAATACATGGTTACCTATGCTTGGTGCTGAAGTAAATTCGGGTAAACTTAAAATCAATTAACACACCATACCACCCACCTCCAAATAACCTAATGTCATTAATGACAAAACGTCATTAAAAAAGTAAAAAAGCTATCAAAATTTTCCAAGTTTTTAGATCAAAAATTTCTTAAAATTTAGTTTAATTTTTTGTTTTATTTGTATCTTGACAACGGTAACCGACTTGCCACCGAAACGAACTCGTAGAGTAATATTTTTGATTTTTTTGGGTTCTTTGGGGGTTTTCTTTTTTTATTATTGCAGGCGATCTGCAAGTTCATAGGGGTTAATAGGGCTGGACAGTTTCAGCTCGTACACCCCGGGACCTGGACCGAAGAGATTCCATTTTCCAAAAAGTAGTAAGGCCAGTATCCCAAATAAAACAAACTAAAATATTCATTTTTTGTAAAAAAAATGTTGGTTTTTCTACGACCGTGGATATTTGTCTTCTTTCGTGTACGTATTTTAGTTCGGAAAGTGTCATTTTTCCGCACTAGTGCGGGAAAGTAATTCTTTTCGCACTGGCGTGGGAAAGTATAACTACCTATTTTTAGACCTAATACTGGAAGGGAATAGCTTAATAATAAATTAAATCACTTCTTAATAACAGTACCTTGCAATGTGGATGCTTATATGTCATCTACCCTGTCGTATTTTTTTAAATATGCAATTCTTTTTTTAAATTATACGAAAATTTGAGTACAATGTTAAAAATATTAAATCAAATAACACTTAAACCAGGTTTTGTTCTAAGCCGTCAAAGTTTGTCAAAATATTTCTAAAATTTATTATTAAAATTTAGTATAAAGAGATTTTTTTGGGGCGCTAAAACCGAAAGTAAAGTCAAATTTTTAAACCGAGTCACAGCCAAACGAAACAATTTTATGGTAAAACATTTATTATTTATAAGGATACGTGTATTTTTACATTCCTTTGGTCGTTATTTTTCACAAAAAACACCACCATAAGAAAAATATTTTTACTTTTAAAAAATTAACAAAACTATCTAGGGATTATTAAGCCGTGGTACAACTTGGGAAACAATTGAAAAGAGTCTACTTTTTAAATTTTAATTGTGGAACAATCGAGTTAATACTAACTGCATTTATTTTGTTTGTGTTTAAAAAAAAATCAATGTCAATTATCTATTTAATAAAGGGTTTTCCAATAAGAGGTGTTATTTTAATATTTAAAGAAAAATGCCATTTTTTAAGATAAATGATTGGATATTTATTACATTATAAAGAGGAAGGTATGCCGTTAATAATGGAAAATAACATCAGCCAAATAACCATCATGAGCACGCCTGCAGGATCATATCCTTTTCATGAAATTTTTCGTAACCAAATCGCAAAGTGGCTGCCCTATGTCCTCGATAGCCTCACGAATTCCATTGAATCGACGGTTGGCTGTTGGCGTAGACCTTCTCTTTCACGTGGCCTCAAAGGATCACAAGATCTTGGTGCCAATGATCACCTCTTCGAGAGATAACAGGTCGGTAAACAATGGTCGTGTAGGGCACGTGCCGTCTTGTTGAAAGTAAACGTTGTCTAGATCAATACCATCCAATTCTGGACAACGTTTACTTTCAACAAGACGGCGCTACGTGCCACACAAGCAACGAAACCATTGATTTTTTACAGGAGAAGTTGCCTGACCCTGTTATCTCTCGAAGAGGTGATTACAATTGGCCACCAAGATCTTGTGATTAAACACCTTGCAATTTTTTCCTTTGGGGCCACGTGAAAAAAAAAGGTCTACGCCAACAGCCCAGCGTTGATTTAAGACCTCAAAGATGGAATTCGTGAGGCTATCGAGGACATAGGGCAGCCACTTTGCGATTTGGTTATGGAAAATTTCATGAAAAGGATATGGTCCTGTAGGCGTGCTCGTGGTGGTCATTTGGCTAATGTTATTTACCATTATTAACGGCATACCTTCCTTTTTATAATGTAATACATATCCGATCATTTATCTTAAAAAATGGCATTTTTCTTTGAATATCAAAATAACACCTCTTATTGGAAAACCCTTTATATACCTCAACAAATCTAAATTTAGGGAAATGCGCCTTTTACAAAAGATTAAAATAATGCTTGCTAATTTGTATAAAATTATAAAATTTTGCAGTATCTCTATCAAAGATATTTTTTTAATTTTTTTTTCCATTTAATGCAGGTAAAACAATATAAATTTTAAATTAGACGCCTTTCAGTTTCACCAACTTGTCGGTCTAAAAATCCCTAGATAATTTCGTTGACTGTTTTTAAATATAAAAATAAAATTTTTGAATGTGGCATTTTGGCTAGGAATTTTTTGTCCCGCATTGATTTACCTGAAATTTTTACAGAGGTTAGGGAATTGCCCAAGGATCAATGTTTATATCATGCCGAGGTGTGCTTTTATCCTGGTGGTGGTTGCCACCCCATCTTGGGGGTGGAAATTTTGTATTACATTTTAACTACAGAAGTCGATAAAAAAGTAATTTTAAGTAAAAAATAATCTATACAATTTTTTCGTAAAACTAATATTTTTCGAGTTATTCGCAATTGAAATTAAAAGTATTTCGACGAAAAAATCGACTTTTTTAATGGGGTTTTCACGAATAACTCTAAAAATATGCATTTTATCAAAAAAACTGTAGATAGCGAAATTGTAACTTATAAAAAAACTAGAAAAAAAGTTTTTTATAATTTCTCTACAACCAAAACAGACCTACCTACGGCTTGTTAATGGGTAGCTTTTGTTCGTCAAATTTTAAATTTGAAAGATTCAAAGTCAAATAGGGGGAAAACTTTGCATTTTTCAAGGAAAACATATAAGATCTTTTTTAAAGTATATAATAAGACCTTTCCTTTTAAAGCAAAAAAAGAGTTTTTAGCATAAAAATTACGCAAGTTATGATAATAATAAGGTCGGTCCCTACTTTTTTCTACGAAAAGATCATTAAAAACAACCCCCAGCGATTCTTTTTATATATGTATTATTAATACATTCCAGAAGTTTAACCAAATTAAAATGCTTAATTTTAGAAAATTGGAGCTTCAAGTGAAAAACGATGTTCCGCAATTTCGTAAAAATAGCCATTTTCTTCAAAATAACTCCAACAACACTGGAGATACGAAAAATAATGCTGGAATACCGAATTACAGCTTTTTTGATAACAAAGACTTTTCATTTCATATATTTTTCTGTACAATAAATATTTGGCCAGATATGGCCGTTTAAAGCCTCTATTTACGAGCGAGCACCACCTTATTCTAGCCCTTTAAACTCGTCCCACTTTAAAACTAAGGGATAAAATCAAATCAAAATAATTTTTGATTTGATTTGATATATACAGGGCGATTCCTGTGGAAGGTATGGCGTTATCGATACTTTTTTTAATGGCAACCCACATTTTTTATTACGGGGTTTGAAAAAGTACATAACCAAATGGTTTTTGCTAAACCTTATTGGTGCATTTTTCGCAGAGAGAAGTCGGAAAAGCCGCTAAAATTGTCAGCTTTTTAAAAAATAATAATAACTTAGACCCATTTAAAGTTGGAAAACTGGAATGGATTTAGCAGTTTAGAATGTTTAACAAAACTTCGTTGTCATTGTTATTCAATGATTTTAGTAGGCAACCTGTCAAAATCTGACATTTTGTTAAACATTCTAAACCGTTGTCAACTTAGCAAATTGTTAAAAGTTAACAACGGTTTAGAATGTTTAACAAAATGTCAGATTTTAACAGGTTACCTACTAAAATCATTGAATAACAATGACAATGACGTTTTGTTAAACATTCTAAACTGCTAAGTCCATTGCTAAATTTAACAACGCGATCATCACTCGGCCGTTAGAGTGTATTAAGGGAAGAGAGACCTGAAACGCTTAAATTTTGCTTGATTTTCATGTTTATATATTTTTTAAAATCGAGATCTGGTTTATTTAAACATTAAAATAATAAAAAACATTTTTAATTATTCAAAATGGCGGATATACACTAAATTCTTCCAGGAAGGTCGCAGCAAGACTTCTCAATCGGCAAGCATTGTAGCATCGAATCTAATGATTTGAAAACAAAAACCAAAATTATGTATGCTTATTAATGTTATAATTTCTAGATGAACCCAAAAAAAAAATTAAAATTCGCTACATAAAATAATAAGAAAAATGAAATTAATTTTGGGCCCAATTTTTCTATTGTTTTTTCGTCGATTAAATTTTTAAAAATTTGTAGGTTCATATAAAAAATAATATTAGTAAAAGATGTGTGCAAAATTTCATGTTCTTAAAATTTGGTGACGTATTCTTAAAGAATTATACTAACTTTTTATGATTTTTTTATTTATTTATTTTTTAATTTTACAGGTATTTCCCCCTCTTAACTGTAATTTTATTGAATGATTGGAATGCAGTAAACGGATCAATAAACTTCATATTTTTTTTTAAACTTGTATATTTTCAATTTCACATACCTTTAACAACAAGTATAAAAAAAGCTTTAAATATTACGGTGAACAAGAGATCTTGCTCTTGGAATAGAGTAGTGGAGGTTCAAAATAAGCCCTAGATATACGAACGCCTGGCGTGCTCATTTTCGCCTAGCCTGCTTGGAACCGCCACTTCTCCACCTCTAAAGCGAAATAGCGCACGATGCACAATGTTCAAAGCCGTTTGTCACACTTTTCGCCAAATTTTCATAAAAATTGGAGATATAGAAGTGGTAGAAATTAACTTAAATAATACATGGTTGCCTTTGCCTGTTGCTGAAGCCTTTTAGGGAAAGGTAAAATTAATTATCCAGCCACTCTTTTTTATTTTCCATAATAATAAATATACCAAGTAACAACCGAGAATTAAGGTATTTACGACATTACGTCAAAAATTACAAAAAAAAAACGATTGTGGAATTCATTTAATTTTATATTAAAATTTAAATAATTTTATTTAAATTTATTACTTAATTTTCAGTGAAGTTTCATGTATTTTTTTATCTTCAGAACGGTGATAAACTTACGACGGAAACGTAAATAAGTAGTTCAATTTTCTGGAATTTTTTGGTGTTGGTACCTTTTTCATCTTTAGGGTTGAGTACACTCAGTCACTACATCCTGAAACCAAGACCAAAGCGGTCCCATTCTATACTGATTTCTTTGGTGTGTACCCAGCAAGAACTTTCCAATGCTGGTTCAACCAAAAAAAGTGTTATTATTCACCCCTGCAGTATGTACGTAATGTTTTTACTATAAAACGTAATATTCAGACGATAAAACGTTTGTTATACAATGTAGAGTATGCGGCAATGAAAAAGACATTATGAAAGTTTATATTCACTTAATGAAAGGTTTGTGCATAAATATGTATATTTATGTCTGTGTTTATTATACTTGCCAACAAAGAGATATTTTCTGCAAATCAATTTAAGAATTTAAAGTAGTAGACTTTAACTCTGCAAATGTCAAACCCATATTGTTTATAATAATAAAAGTAACAATATTATTGCTTTATTGTTATATAAAAATATACATTTTTTTGACAAAGCAGTAAAAAATAAAACTATGATAACAACAAAAAATAATAATAAATTATATAATATTATTAGAAAGAAGGCCAATATAATGGTTTTATTTAATAAATCTGTTCAAAGTTATCTTTAAAGTATTTAAACAATACATAATTAGCCTTTTCTATTAATACATTTTTGTCGAAAAATATGAATTTATAAAAACTACTTTTATTTTTAATACTAGCAGGTAAATGATTAAACATTTTTTGAGTCATAAATTAGGGATTCTTTTTTTGGTTCTACACAATGTTGTAGCTTGAATAAAAACTTCCATTGTCTTTATTAAATTTTTTCACAACGTTTCGAACAGTAAGTATCTCTGATCGTTTTCAAGTGAATATCTGAATCTGAATCTGAAGATGAGGAGGATCATAGATATCACGGCACCTAGGCCTCAGTAAGCCCTAAAGGGGACTCCTTACTCAATACGCCGCCCATCCTACTAATTTAAAGTAGGTGAGAACGTCGCCAAGGAGAAACTCCTTAATGTCGGCTAAGGTAAGCCAATACTCGCCCAGCATGGATCTTTTCTTGGACGAGAGTGCAGGGCAGTCATAAAGGATGTGCTTCACCGTCTCGTCTTCCTGTTCACAACCTCTACATAGAGGCGGGTCATTTATACTCATTCTAAAAAGGTGCTTTCGTAATGGACAATGTGCGGTCAGAACGCCCGTGATTAGGCGAAAGTTCGCCCTAGGCATCGCTAAGTAATCTTTAGCTGTATCTCTTTCAGAATAGTTCAATAACTCCCTGAAAAAGTTACAGTTTACTGTTTCATCCCATCGTCTTGTAAACTGCTGATGAGAGTGTCTTTTGACTAGGTCCTTCATCGCAGACCCTGTCAGACCTACGAAAGGCTCGGGTCCAAAAGGTTTGGTCCCGGCAGCCTCCCTGGCCAACGATTAAGCAATACGGTTGCTTTTGGAGTGAGCGTGTCCTTTGGTCCAGCAGAGGGTGACCACGTTCCTGCTAGAAGCATCCGCAAGGGCACGGTGACATTCTAGTACCAGACCTGAGGTGTAGCGTGGTCTCCTCAGGGCTAGTAGTGCCTGTCTGCAATCGTTTTCAAGTAATTACTTATTCCAGTATTCACTTGTAAACGATCAAAGATACTTACTGTTCGAAACGTTGTGAAAAAAATTAATAAAACTTCCAGTATTCACTTGAAAACGATCAGAGATACTTAATGCTCGAAACGTTGTAAAAAAATTAAATAAAGACAATGGAAGTCCGAGAAGAAGTTTTTATTCGAGGATTTTTTTATTAGAGTGAAACACGAATTTGGAAGATAAAGTTGAGAATTTTGTCTAGTATTGTGCAAAGAACTAGTATTATTAAACCAATATTTTTTGTATATTAAAGATATTGTTTCTAAAATATAAATAGAAGTAAGTGTTATTGTAGATGGTCATTCTTTCAGCTTCTTCCAAATTAATGCTGGTGTGCCCCAGGGCGCTGTTTCTACTACATATTAACGATCTTCTCTTCATAGTTTTGCTGACGATAGTACCCACCACTCTAGTATTTAATTTCTTAAGCCACCTTGTAATTCTGATTGGGAAAACGAGCGCAGGTCAATGCAGATATCTCTTTCACAAGACCTCAAACTTATCTTGGATTGGGGCGCCAAAAATCTTGTTCAGTTTAACCCCCTTGAAAACACAGGCATGTTCGCTGTCGCGAAAAAAGTCTGCCAATGCTCATGCGTTACATGGAGTGGCCAGGTTTAACAGAATAAAGAGTCGTTTAATCTTGTAGGCGTTACTTTTGAGAATAACTTCAACTGGCACAAACTCATTACATCCATAGCCTCGGCGGCCTCAAAGAAGCGTGTATTCTACGTTCTTACTAGCTGATTTTATCTCATTTTGTAGTTTTGATAATGCAAGTAAACGGAACGGCAGTCTACCACGCCAATATGGGGGCAAACATTAATAATCATTTTTCAAACGTGTAAATAAATAATATTAAATGCCTTATTCTAAAGTCTGAAACTTTATAGAGTGGTCAATGATACATAAAAATGTAGTATAATGATAGTCTACCGCGTCGGAGGAGGCCATCATAGGTCTACCACCCACGCAAGGTGTTCAGAAATTAACTTTTGACTTATTTCTACAAGGCTTAAATTTTTCTCAAATACTTTAGTTTATAAGAGAACTAAAAAATAAGTCTACCGATTATATAAAGATGCAAAGCCCTGATAGACGCAATGGAATGCACGATCTCCCGAGCGCAACCGCCGGCGCCGCGCCGATCCGCTATGTCGCTCTGAATTATTGCATACCGGGATTAAATTAATATTTACAAAGCTGCTTATTTTATCTGTACGTATTTTACGATAATTATTGTCAACGAAAAGCGTAGCGAGCGAGGTTTTGGTAGTATAATGTTAAAATATGAAGTTTTAAATTCATTTTTTTTTAAATAACTAAAATTTGTTTCTTCTTTTATCAGAATAATTAACTTTATTAGAATTGAATTACTATTATAATAAGATGTATTTTATTGCAAAAATATAGTATTTTATAATAAATATTTTTAGGAAAGGTAATAATCCTCCGAAAGTACTAAAAGTACTTTTTATATTTGGCAAGGATCATTACCTTTCTAAAAAAGTTATAATAATTGCGAACGTTCAACTCATCACTATATTAAATAAATATTATTCTTATTGTTCATCGCCACTAGCATTCAATTCTTCATCGCCTTCCAAATCGTAATCGCTATCTTCATCGTCATCATCATTCTCATTATTCAACCAATCGAGATTTGAAAATATTTCTGCGGATTCATCCTCAAGCATTTCTGTATCTGTAAATAGCAATAAATCATGAAATATTATTATATAATGCTAACATAAGTACAAATTCTAAATGTATATACCTGAATCTTTATCGTTTTGTTGATTAATCGTCACATCATCGATTGACTGAGGCAATTGGTCGCCACTAAACCAATTAAAATCATATTTTTCATTCTCATCGACTTTCCAGCCAGTCCAGAGGGGATAATGTTGAAGGCTCTTTTATGTGAGCATTGCTCCAAATTTTTGTAATATATGCCGTTCGGAGTATGTGTTCTCGGAGCTCAGATTGACAAGGTGGCAAAGCAGATGCATCATAACTCTTCACATTTTGACGAAAGATTTGGTCGTTGGTAGTTTTGTGCTTCAAAAACATCGCTGATCGACTTTCATTAATTTTATTTATTTTGCAAAATTGATTGATCTTTTGCTTTTATGGCAAACGAAACAGTACAACTGAGAATCCATGACGCTTAAGAAACGCGTCCTCCCACGCAGAACGACTGAAGGCCACACTGTTGAGCAGCGGATTATTATAAATTGACGCTGTAAAGAGAGGGATGGAACCCCGAAAGGTCCGAGCCGTAATATGTAGGGAGCAGGTATAAACCCGTTTAACTAGCCAACGTGTTTGCCGAGCCGAATAACACGAAGCCGCCGCCGGGATACACGTTCTCGTCTTCTTCCACTCAGCCGTTGATTTTTCACTTTAATTATTTAAAATTAAGAATATTCTACTAAATAATTGTTTCATTATTTAATTTAAAAAAACATTCAAATATAGGATTTTATTATTAAATAAATATGAAATTAATATATTATTGTAGCTGATTTTTTAAAAAATATTATATGTACATAATATAATAATATAATAATATTATATTACAATAGTTTGAAAGCCACAATCCTTCAATAAACTTCCCGCTCAAAAATTTAAGCCATATCTACCGAAGCTCGCCACATTGTATCGAAGGTAGAACAGGTTTAGTTGACAATAATTATCGTTAAATGTGGATAGATACAAAAGCAGTTTTGTAAATATTAATTTAATCCCGGTATGCAATCATTTAGAGCGACTTATAGCGGATCGGCGCGGCGGCTGTAGGACATCGTGTATTCCATTGCGTCTATCAGGGCTTTGCACCTTATAAATCGGTAGACTTATTTTTTTAGACCCTAATAAACTAAAGTATTTGAAAAAAAATTTCAGCCTTGTAGAAATAAGTCAAAAAGTTAATTTCTGAACACCTTGCGTGGGTGGTAGACCTATGATGGCCTCCCTCCAATGGTAGACTATCATTATACTGCATTTTTATGTATCATTGACCACTCTATAAAGTTTCAGACTTATAGGATTAAGGATTTACATATTATTTATTTACACGTTTGAAAAATTATTATTAATGTTTGCCCCCATATTGGGGTAGATGTTTCGTTTACTTGCCATATCAAAACTACAAAATGAGAAACAATCAGCTTTGTAGGAATAATTACATCAAAACTGTCGCTGCCTCCCGTACTAAAGGTATGCTTTTAGAAAAAAATTGAAAATTATTATTTTTTGTTTTTTTTTTCTGCAAATTTTGGGTAATTTTGGATTTAAATAAATAAAATAAATAATTTATTATTTAAAAAAAAAATACAATAATAAAAAAATACTTTTTTTCTATTTTAAACTAAATTTTTTTGTCAAAATTACATTTTCGTTTATATCTCCTTTAATATTTATCTTATCAAAAATGTTTATATTACTTTTTTATGAACAATTTGAAAAGCTCTCTGTTTTGGTCTATGAAATTTTTTGTATCTCTTATAGTTTATATAGTCGTTGTCCAAACATTTCGTGGTAGCAGGTTTTTGCCGGTAAATGTACCGTGTCGGTTTTTTGTGGTTTTCTCGATTTTTTGCTGTTTGACCTCCCCTTTGACTTCAGATTCGTATTCGCCGGTAAAAAATACGCAAGAAAATCTTAGTCCGACACTCGGCACACACCACTTACTTTTGTGGACCTGTGTAATCAGTCAAATGCATCCACCCGACCGCGTATTGGCATGGTCTCCTATGACACGACGCAGCCTTAGAAAGATGAGAAAAATGTATTTCGAATCACAAAATATAATGTTTCAACGATTTGCTCATAAAAGTGTTGACATTCTCTACTACTTTAGGAAACCACGTGTTGAATATTGAGGCGTCTTGAATGTAATAGCATTTGTCGTGAAAAATTTCCCCATTGTGAGGGGCAATATCTACTATAAGAATCAAATTCAAATGTTCTTTTTCCTTAATTTATTATTTTATTGTAATACATAAAAAACAGTCAGTAAGATTTTGCATTAGGTGTATTTTTATTTACGTTGGCCGATAAGTGCCTCTTCTTTTTGATTAGTTTTGGTTACTACCAACTAGAACTCGCTCATAATTTTCATTTTGGAATGAGCAAAAAAAAGTTGATTTTTTGTTGGGGTCCCTTACCTGGAATAAATTAAACTTTCAAAAGCAAATCCTCCATCTGCTTTTTTAATGAATTTGATTAAATTTTATCGTCAAATTCCAAATTTTGTAAAATTATCTACTTTATTTTATTTATTTTATTTTTTAATATCCAAACAAGTACACAGTTTAT
The DNA here is from genome assembly GCA_019359885.1 of Listronotus oregonensis. Classification (NCBI taxonomy): domain Eukaryota; kingdom Metazoa; phylum Arthropoda; class Insecta; order Coleoptera; family Curculionidae; genus Listronotus; species Listronotus oregonensis. Next base: position 68,132 of record JAHBCN010000720.1, read on the forward strand.
TACAGGGAATATAATACCATAAAAATTAAATTTTATAATAATTAGCTCTAACAAGAACTCGTTATGAAAACAGTAAAATTAATTTTAAATAATTTTTTATATTTATTTTAAACATTAATATTTGTTATTAATTCTTATTGGTAAATTATAATACGTTTTTATTGCGTTATGGAGTATTGATCTTATTCAAATAACATTACTTTTGTATTGAATTGTTTGTAATAAATATGTTTGTCTAATATTATGCCCATGTACGTAATTAATATTTTTAAGTATAAATTTTTTTTCCTTTTATTTCGGAAAATGAATGAATATACATTTGTTGTTGTTTTTAATTTAAATATATGATTAATATTACAATATTTATTTGATGCAAGGTATGGTAATTTATAAATGAATTTAATAATTTAATTTTAAAGTCTTTTCACGGGTATTAATATTCCTAAGTTGGCAAAACCTCATATTGATATTACAAATTACAATTTTGAGTGTACTAAACTGAATTAAATATTTTTAGCAAATTTAAAGGTATATAATTCCGAAATATAAACAAAATTCCTAAAGGAGGTGATAGATATATTCAATGATATTCCATGTGTGTTCTTAAACTTCAATTTTTATCAATATATAATCCCAAAAATGTAATTTTTATGATTTATTTAAAACCATAGCCAAGAGAGAATGTCCACCCTTTTATAGGCAAATCATTGAGACCTTGTCTTCCGTCATTTGACATACATTTTGTTAAGGTTTTATCCTGCCATAGAAGATAATGCCGATACCCCTTCTGACCTTTGTGTGTGTTCGGAGGGTTATCGGGTTTTGTGCTCACGGAGACAGTCAAATGCATCCACCCGACCGCGTATTTGCATGGTCTCCTATGGCACGACGCAGCCTTAGAAAAATGAGAAACATGTATTTCGAATCACAAAAGACAATGTTTCAACGATTCGCTCATAAAAGTGTTGACATTCTTTCCTACGTTAAGAAACCACGTGCTGAATATTGAAGCGTCTGAATGTAATAGCATTTGTCGTGAGAAATTCCCCCTTTGTGAGAGGCAATATCTACTATAAGAATCAAATTCAAATGCTCTTTTTCCTTAATTTAATATTTTATTGTAATACATAAAAAACAGTCAGTAAGATTTTGCATTAGGTGTATTTTTATTTACGTTGGCGGATAAGTACCTCTTCTTTTTAATTAGTTTTGGTTACTACCAACCAGAAACAGCTCTTAGTTTTCATTTTGGAATGTGCGAAAAAAAGTTGATTTTTTGTTTGGGGTCCCCTTTTATGGGATAAATTAAACTCTTAAAAGCAAATCCTCCATCTGCTTTTTTCAGTGAATTTGATTAAATTTTATTGTCAAATTCCAAATTTTGTAAAATTATCTATTTTATTTTATTTATTTTATTTTTTTAATATCCAACCAAGTACACAGTTTATATCAGAGAATATAATAACATAAAAAATAAATTTTATAATAAGTAGCTCTAACAAGAACTCGTTATAAAAACAGTAAAATTAATTTTAAATATTTTTTTATATTTATTTTAAACATTAATATTTGTTCTTAATTCTTATTGGTAAATTATAATACATTTTTATTTTTTTATGGAGTATTGATCCCATTCCAACAAAATTACTTTTGTATTGAATTGTTTGTAATAAATATGTTTGTCTTATATTATGCCCATGTAAGTAATTAATATTTTTAAGTATGATATTTTTTTCTTTAATTTTGGGAAATGAATAAATATACATTGTTTTTGTTTTTAATTTAAATATATGATTAATATTAAAATATTTATTTGGCTCAAGATATGGTAATTTATAAATGAATTTAATAATTTAATATTAAATTTTTTTACGGGTGTTAATATTGCTGAGTTGACAAAACCTCATATTGATATTACATATTACAATTTTGAGTGTACTAAACTAGATTAAATATTTTAAGCACATTTGAAGGTATATAATTCCGAAATATAAACAAAATTCCTAAAAGAGGTGATAGATATATTCAAAGATATTCCATGTGTGTTCTTAAATTTAAATTTGCATCAATTTATAATCCCAAAAATATAATTTTTATGATTTATTCAAAACCATAGCCAAGAGAGAATGTCCACCCTTTTATAGGCAAATCATTGAAACATCGTCTTCCGTCATTTGACATACATTTTTTTAAGGTTTTGTCCTGTCATAGAAGACAATGCCAATACCCCTTCTGACCTTTGTGTGTGTTCGGAGGGTTATCGGGTTTTGTGCTCGCGGAAACTTTTGATCATCACATTGAGAACTATCACTTTGCAAAGTTAAAAAAAAAATTGCTAAAAGCTATTTTTTTTAAGCATTTTGCTTGATCCTTTAATTGTTTTATTTTTTATATATGCAATTCCTAATAACATTGACTTTTAGAATGAAGTAACGAAAGAATAAAGATGTAATTTAAAATGAACGTTCCCCCTCTGGCCTATTAGGAAATTTAATATTCTTTCGCTTTCAAGTGATGTGTTATTGGAAATGCCAGGTGAAGCTGTAAATCGACGATAAAGAGACGAGAGAAACTCATTTTTCTGACAAAGGGCCTAGACTTTATAGAGAAGTATTTTTAATTTTCGAACATTTTCTGTGTAGTAAAAATAAGGTGTTTTATTTGGAAATTAGTAATTTAACTACTTAATTATATTTAAGGTATTTTGAAACTAAAGAAGTAGCAAAAAATTTATACCGAACATTACATGGCCTTCATATTTGTCTTACTTTTGGACTAAAACAAAACTTTTAAAAATCAGATACAAGGGTGGGATACCTTGCTACAAGTAGTGTACGATTCACATTTATTTTTATTATACAGTGGGACCAATAAAGTCCGCCTTATATACAATTCCTTCTTATTACCAGCTTTATTTGAAATTTACAAAAAAAATAGTCACATGATTTGAATTATTAGTGAAATTTTAATGTTTTTCAAAAAAAAAAACCCAAACGGGGTTCTTGCTAAAAATATGGAAGAAAGTTATTATAAAACGTTTTTCTAAATTTTATTTTTGATTTATATGCAAAATTTTCGATTTATAAGATAATTTTGATTTTATGCCCATTTTTTGTAAATTGCACCATGGACTCAACGCAACCTACATAAAACAACTTAGTTTTGACAATTCTTTATTTCAGACCCTTTTTCTTTAAAATAGCGCAGTATTAAGTGTGTGTTTTTCCACCACACTTTAATAATAAAATAATAGACAAATTTTCTAATGAAAAAATCATAAATAAAAACCAAACGCAATCATTTCTACCTATGTAGCCCTAGGTTAGTCCTCCACTAGTACAGGAAAGCTGTGTTTTGCGAACCCTTCTAACTATAGACCTATATTTCTTCTTATAGTTATTTGTAAGATAGCAAAAAAACTGGAGGAGTTCAGCAGGATGAGGGCATGCAAATAAAACCACTATTGTATATTTTTCCCAACGTCTCGTGGCTGTAATGCCACTTTATCAAGAGCCTACAATTAGAAAAAGACACATTACAAGACTGTGTTATATGAACCTAATATCTTTGACATCAAAATGCACTAAAACATATCATGAGGCAAAAAGATCGGAAGAACAACCCCAAGCCACCCATATCCCTGAAAGTCAGCAATTAAAAGATTTTTTAAAACAAAATAAACGTATGGTCTTAAAGTTACATTATTAAAATATCAATAAACTTTCGAAAAATAAAATACATTTTTTTGTTTTTCCTTACAAAAATCTTTAAAAGAAAAATAGATAAGAACGAGCCAAAAAATAAAAATAAAAATAAAAAATCTAAGTAAAAACATTTATTAAGGTTCGAACTCGGGACCTCTGGCATCAACTCAACTTAACTCAAAAAATAGCTATTTTATACAGAAATTTGTTACAATATCTTATGCTATATATATATATATATATATATATATATATATAATATATATATATATATATATATATATATATATATATATATATATATAATATATATATATATATATATATATATATATATATATATATATATATATATATATATATATATATATATATATATATATATATATATATATATATATATATATATATATATATATATATATATATATATATATATATATATATATATATATATATAATATATATATATATATATATATATATATATATATATATATATATATATATATATATATATATATATATATATATAATATATATATATATATATATATATATATATATATATATATATATATATATATATATATATATATATATAAGTATTTTGTTGATTAAATTTTTTCTTAATTATGTTATTCTTATTATTATTTAAATTTAATAGTTACGTAATATGCTAGAAATCAACTGAGTAGATTGTAGTATAATTTGCTTAAATTTTTTGTATCAGTTTTTGCGTTTACTGTATTTTTTCGTTTTTGTATACATATCATTTTCTGAAATTCTCTTTTTTTGGATTAGGTTCAGTTTTAAGAATTTTTGTGTTATTGAAGTCAAATGAATGTTTTGTTCTTGTGTGTGATTTGTGAGAGCTGTTTTGTTTTTTTTGTCGTATTTGTGGGCATTAAGTCTGTTTTTCAGATACTGGCTAGTTTGCCCAATGTACACATTTTGGCAGTTTTTACAAGGGATCTTATAAATTATATTACTTTTTTTATTTTTGTCAATTTTGTCTTTTAGATAACTGAAATTTTGTTTAAGAAGATTGTGCCCCTTATGAGCCACTGTTATATTTTCTTTTTTGAATAGTTTTTGCAGGTTTTCAGATAATTTTGGTACGTATGGTAAAGAGAGATGTGTTGTTTTGGCACTATTTTTTTGAGGTTTTGGTGTACTATTATAAAATTGATGAATCCTTTTTTTAAAAATAGAGTGTATAAGATGTTCTGGATAATTATTTGATCTTAAGGCATTTTTAAGGCAAAATTTAATCAACAAAAATACTTAAATCTCTAAATGCTGCCACCTTTTACCAATACCATCAAATTGATACTCTACCATGAAAAAAACTTTAAAAAATCTCCGTAATTTTAATGCAGTGGATTAACATATATCTTGTTAATATACCATAGATGTCGCTATCGTGAATTGTTACAAAAAAATAAATTCCTTAATTTAAATTAAAAAAAAAACAAAAACAATACTCATAACGGCTGATGCCTTTTATTAAGAAATTTTAAATTTGTGTCGCTATGTTTGTAATATATGTATACAATAATCGTTTGAGTGATCGTTTGAAAATGTGTGTTTATGTTGAATTTTAACACTCATGGAAATCTCTACTAATAAGGTAACTATATTAATTTTTGTAATTAGTCACAGCTCTATTGTGTTTTTCTCTTTGTATTGCAGACGTTCTGATGAAGGCCTCATATTAGAGAGCCGAAACGTTAATTTTAAAAATTATATTTTATTTAGAAAATTTTGTTTTATCTGCCTTTAAACCCAAGAATACTAAATAATAAAACTATACCATAGTTTTTTTTGTTTTAAAAAATCTGGTTATGGGTGGCTTCTTCCGACCTTTTTGCTTCATAATATGTTTTAGTGCTTTTTGATGTCAAAGATATTTCATTTGACACAGTCTTGTAATGTGTCTTTTTCTAATTATAGGCCCTTGATAAAGTGGCAATCCAGCCACGAAACGTTGGAAAAATATACAATGGTAGTTTTATTGGTAATTGTTTCATATCACTGTTTCGGCTATTTCAAGAGATTTTTAAAAATTTCTTTTACAGGCTACTTATATGGATACAAAATAATAATAATCCGGTGGGGGAGCTTCAAAAATATGTTTTAATATTTTTTTATTAAGAAATATATACTAATACATACTTACGGGATGGAGGAGTAAACAGAGGTGCTGGGCGGGGTTAAAACAACAATAATCCAACAGGAGATAAAAAGTATTTTTCCTCACCCACGGAACTATTTCTTTATGAAAATATAACAAAAACTGCTGGGACTCGGCGGGTAATTTGAAAAGTAGGCTTTTTCTAAATAATGCATTTAATGTAAAAAAAGCAAATCATTGGTCTTTTCTAATACGTCTCTGCATTTTTACTTCTAAAATATAATTGGGGAAAATAAAAAGTCTCTTTGCTAATTAAAACTAACCATAATCGACTAGAACTTAGGGCTTATAAATTTGTTTAAATTATTTGTAGAAGTTATAAACAAAATTTTAACAACGTATAAGAAAAAATCCGGGGAATATATAATTACACTTTTAAGAAGCCTTGTAAAAGAAAATTTTCAAAATCTTTTAAAATAGCCGAAACAGCTATATGAAACAATTACCGTTTTATTTGCCTGCCCTCATCCCGCTACACTCTTCCAGTTGTTTTATATAAAGGGTACTATAAGCCAAACTATGTAGTGACAAAAATTCGTTAATTCCAAAAATCTTGAAATATTTGGAAAAACACAAAATTTTATATGACAGACAGTATGGATTTCGTCACAAAAGATCCACAGCTGTTCTTCTTTTCTTTGTCTCACACAACTGGAACAAGGCCCTTGAGTTTTTTGGCAAATCCCAGATCGTTGCTTTAGTCATATCCAAAACTTTTAATCAGGTCTGATATGATGAGCTCCTTAACAAACTTTTTTCGTACCCTCTTCCACCTAAGCGTTGTTCCTGGCTCTCGAGTTTCCTTTCTAATCGACGTATATCAGTTATTGTAGATGGCAATTTTTTTCCGGTTTTTACCAAATTAATGCTAGGATCCTCCAGGTTTCAGTACTGGCGCCAACTTTGTTTTTTCTTTACATCAACGATTTTCTCTCTTACACAATCAGTCCTTAATATAGTTTTGATGACGATAGTACCCTCCATTCGAATATTCAATTTCTCAAACCAGCCTGTAAGCCTGGTTTGAAAAACAAGCGTAGGTCAAAGCAGATATCTCTTTTACAAGACCTTAAACTAATCTTTGATTGGGGCGCCAAAAATCTTGTCCAACTTAATGCCTTCAAAAAAAGAGCTGTTTGTCTTATTAATGATTCCACGCTTACAATAAAGCTTTCTTCTCTCGCCCACCGACGGGATGTAGGGGATTTGTCGCCCTTTTACATTTACATTCATAGCTTCTGCTCCGAGTAGTTGACCAGTATAATTTCTCCTCTGGCAACTTTCAACAAGCTTCTGCTCCGAGTAGTTGGCCAGTATAATTTCTCCACTGGCAATTTCCGACAATGCAACACGTAGTGCAACTTTTATGCATCCTTTTACAGTTCGATTTAAGAGGCCCCGAACCTCCAAATCCTTGAATATTTTAGTCCCGTGTTAATAAACTCTCTTACCACACTTAAACCAACCTCGGTACGTTAGTACTTAGGACTTTAGCCTTCCTGGACGGTCCCAAGATATAAAAAATCAAAATCCAATTTAGGAATTGTTGAAAAAAATATTATTTTTATCTGTTTTTCCGATTTTTTATTGCAAAGATGAACCGATATTCTTTATTTAAAAAAGCAAGATTATTCACTCTAAAAGGAAAAAAGAGCTACTTTTTATAGGATTTTTTTGTACAAAGTTCGGTTTTTAATATTCTATTATATTTTTAAAAGATGGTACTGGTTAGTACAGCTTTATACACTGTGCTACTTGGCAAAGATTTGTACATTTTTTTGTTATCTATTTTATTTTAAAAAAGTATTAAACCGGTTAATGCCCTGTATTTTCGTATATTTCCTAAACTTAACATTTGCAGGAATAGTGTAAAGTCATGATAGTGATAGAAAATCATTATTATGGTAATAAACCCCTTTTACCAAACTTTATCTTATATGACGTGTTAATAACCACAGACAGCCTTTCCAATTAGTATATATTTATGGGAATTAAGTTAGGTTTTCGAAAATTGGTAATTTCCCTACTTTATCCTTAACCTACTCATGTTATAAAGTTAGTAATTCTAACTAGAAATTTGTTGATTTAGGATAAATTAAACGGGAAAGTTAAACTTGTTTATATGAGAATATGGTTTTATTATATGTAATAAAGCTATTTTTGTTACATAAGAAAAGTAAAAAATGCCTTTGTATTTTCTTTCTTTAACCGACTTAAAAAAAGTAATATATACAATTATCTTTTGGTATATTTTCTTTGGAATTAGTCGCCTTAATTTTTTTTTTTAGAAAATGGGACCACTTCGGTCCAGGTCCCCGGGTATAACAAACTGAGCCTGCTCAGCCCTATTAACCCCTTTAAACTTGCAGATCGCTTGCAAGAAAAAAAAAAAAGAAGCCCTTCCCCAAAAAAAAAACCCAATCAAAGACAATATTCTACGTTTCGGTGGCAAGTCGGCCACCGTTGTCAAGATAAAAAATCAAAAAAGAAATTTAAACTAAATTTTAAGAAATTTTGGATTAAAAGTTAGGAAATTTTGAAAGATTTTATACTATTTATAAAATTTTGTCATAAATGACATATTAGTTTATTTGATTGGTATATTTATCATTTTTAAAAAGACATAAAGGTGATGTGGTGTGTTAATTGATTTGTGATTTACCTAAAGTTACCTCAGCATCAAGCATAGGTAATCATGTATAATTAAAATTAACAGATATTAATGCTCCACATTTATTTTTATTTAATAATATAAATGCACTTTCTTTTATTTTACGTTCGAACAAATTTGCTTTGCTAAAAAACTAAAAGCATTCCAGTTTATTATGTGGTTGTTATCAAATGCGTATTAACAGATTTTTCATTTGTGGAATTATGTGTTTTTAATGTAGGTATGTTCTATGTTCTTTTATGCGTTTGGCTAATGGTCTAGAAGTTTCACTTATACAGGGTGTCCTAGAAGTAATGGGACACAGAGCAACAGCAGATTCCTTAAATCAAAATAATGCAACTAACATAAACTTGCCTTATCCCGAAGTAGGAAATAGCAAAGATACAGGGTGTCAAACTTTTAATTTTGTTTTCGTGTTTTCTTAATAATTTCTTAACTAAATGACATAGCGATACAAAATTGGAGGATTTTGGGGGGGTTAGAAGGGTTTTTGGGTTTTGTGCCCAAAATGACTTTTCATCAGCGTGTTGAAAACTATTACTAACAATTGACCAAAAACCATTTTCCATAAGAAAATTGCGGGGTCCTTTAAAATGCATTTATCTTGAAAACAGAGACTTAAATAAAGTATACATTTTTGATGTAGAAGGTATTATAGTAACTTCTTTTTCAATAAACAGGTTGATATACTAAGCTCAAAAAAAGTTATGCCATCCAAGACATGTGGGGTAGGCCGTAGCTGGCGCCGTCTACCAGCAACAACAAAAGTATGGATGAATTTGTATTTCTCGCTTCACAAAACCCCCAAATCCCCAATTTTGTACCGCTATGTCATTTAGTTAAGAAATTATTACGAAAATACGGAAACAAAATTAAAAGATTAACACCCTGTATTTTTGTTATTTTCAACTTTGGGATATGGCAAGTTTACGTTAATTTCATTATTTTGACCTAAGAAATCTACACCACCAACACCCTGTATAAACCTTATATTCACAAGGGATCTTATTAATAACATTTTTTGTGTTTTCGTTTAAATTGTATGGTTTTGTTTTTGTTAACTGAAATCTAATAGTTTTATGTGCTTTAAAGATAGTACGAATCTTAAATTTATTACCTATTTGTTAAATTTTGTTAGATAAGCCAGGAATATATGGTAAAAATAAATTTTTAATAGGTCTATTTTGATTTTGTCTTAAATTTGCTTGTTTAAATTTTAGAAAGCATTTGTTCATACGAGCAGGTGGTAAGAGCCATAAATAAGTTTAAAAACCACAAAGCCCCCAGAAATGATATGATTTCTTCTGAATGTATCAAAAATGGAGAAGAGCCACTACACAGACACATGCACAGGCTCATATTATTGATATGGGAAAATGTAACGATACCTAATGAGTGGATAGAAATCATCCCTATACACAAAAAGGGGGATAAAAAGAAGTGCAACAATTACAGAGGAATTTCCCTTATTAATACCGCATATAAAATCCTAGCCAACATAGTCCTGGAACGCTTAAAACCATTTGCAGAAGAAAGTATTGGAGACTATCAGTGCAGCTTCTGAAGAGGCAGATTAACAATTCAAATTTTTACCGTAAGACAATTGTTGGAAAAATGCGGGGAATATAATCGGGACGTTCACCATCTTTTTGTGGACTTCAAACAAGCATACGACAGCATATTGCGTGTTAAACTTTGGGATGCAATGGCGGAGATTGAAATTCCTAAAAACTTATAAATATAACCAGAATGTGTGTAAGCGGTTCCCGAAGCAGAGTACGAATCGGTGATATGCTTTCCGACCCTTTTGAGGTAAACAGCGGACTTAAGCAGGGAGACGCGATATCTCCAATTCTATTTAGCATTGCTCTCGAGAAAGTAATAAGAACCGCAGAATTAAGCGTCGATCTTTTTGGTCAAGATGGCCCAAGAGTACTGCTGGCTTTTGCCGATGATATTGACGTAGTAGTTAACTCAGTACTGAGTGTGAAAAAAGCATTTTCAAGGGTAAAAGCACAAGCAGAACAAATGGGGCTCAAAATAAACGAAGACAAAACTAAGTATATGCTAACCAGCAGAATGGGACGTAGAGATAGAGTGGGCCAGAATGTCACTATGGGGGCGTATAATTCCGAGAGGGTCGCAACGTTTAAGTATTTAGGAGCCACAATTTTTCAGGATAACAATTTGACAGAAGAAATTAAAGTTAGAATTCAAAGTGGTAACAAATGTCTCTATGCACTAAAGTCTGTACTAGCATCAAAAAACATCTCACGAAGAACAAAAATCATAATTTACAAAACCGTTATAAGACCCACTGATATGTATGATAGCGAAACCTGGACCCTGACCAAGGACAACAAACGGAAATTGAGAATTTTTGAAAGAAAAGTACTACGCAAGATTTTTGGACCACTTCGAAGCCCCGTAACACAACAGCACCGAGTAAAAACCAATCAAGAAATATCAAAATTATACCAAGATCCAAATATTGTAAACAAGATAAAGGTAAGAGGGCTTCAATGGGCGGGTCATGTGCAAAGGTATGCGTAGCATGACTCACGGATAGTGAAGCTTGCATGGGAGGGGGTGAAGACCTCTGGGTCGTCCCCGAATGAGGTGGCGTGACAACATCAAAGCAGATCTAAGGACCATTGGAATGGAATACGACCCAGCATTGATGGAAGATCGGCAACGATGGAGACGAATAATACAGTCGGCGAAGACTCACCCCGGGTTGTAGAGCCATGGAGTAGTAGTAGTATTTGTTTCAAAAATCAGGAGACCAATTATTTTAAACTAAAAACTAAAATATCTTTTAAAAGTTCTTTTTCGTTTTCTTCGTTTTGATCAGACCAGAACAGATTATTTTAATTCTATCAAAAAGACTTTTTACAACCTTTTTTTTAATATTATTGGTAAATTAGAATAAAAATTTAAGCATCTGTTTATATATGTAGGGTTTCTGTAAATTTAACTTTTACAATTATTTACATTTATTTATTATTTTGTCAGGCGAGTATCCCAACAAAAACATATTAAAGCTATTACATTAAATAAGTTCGATCAGGTCTGGCATGATGGGCTTCTTAACAAACTTCCTTCTCACGGTCTTCCACCTAAGCTTTGCTCTTGGCTCTCCAGTTACTGTGGATGGTCATTCTTCCAGCTTCTACCAAATTAATGCTGGGGTGCCCCAGGGCTCAGTGATGGCACCCACGCTGTTTCTTCAACACATTAACAATCTTCTATCTTTCACAATTAGTCCAGGGCATTTAGATCAAAATCGCCCGAATAGCGGAAATTTTTCTAGCCAGCGGATATCGAGATGGGGTTTTCTGCATTGTGTTCAGGAAGGTCCCAGAAAACGACACTAGGAAGTCTGGTTTATGCATTGTTTGAAAAATGCCTTCCGGGCCGGAAAATGCATTTTCCAATTGCATCATTACTTGCACCATTATAAAAACGACTGGAAACTCGGAAAAATTGCTCGAAAATCGTTACTCGGGAGTTTCCGGGGCTGCCAAACTCGATTCTGACATTAGAATTACCCGGGGGTTCTCGGGGGTGGCTCTATGGGGGTGTCTGGGGGAGTGAATTGGGGGAGAAATGGCAGCATGCCTAAAAATCGCTCCAAACTCGTTACTCGGGGGGTTTTCAAGGCTGCCGAACTCGATTCTGACATTAGAATTACCCGGGTGTCCTCGGGGGTGGCTCTGTGGGAGTGTCCGGGGGGTGAATTGGGGGAAAAATGCAGCTTCCCTGAAAATCGCTTTAAACACCTTACTCAGAGGTTTTCGGGGATACCAGTTCAAGGAAATTTTGAGCAAAATTTCTTGTTCTTGTCAAACCCACTGTGGCACGAGGTGCGGGTGCCGCCGAAGTGGGTTGGAGTGCTCACTTGCATGCAAGCATTGCGATGGCAATTGCTCAAATCAAAAAGGGATTTCCCATGGGACCGAGAATTGTGACGGAAGAAGATGAAGAAGGGAAAGAAAATGAAGGAGGGAAAGAAGATAAAGAACGGAAAGAAGGGGAAGAAGAGTTTAAACAAGATTTTTAGCATTTAGGATAAAAATTTAAGTTTAGAATGAATAATTCAAGATTTTAAAAAAACTCCTATTTGTTTTTTAAATAAAGTATTATATTTAAAATTTGTGGTTTTTCACTTTCTCCTTTACCATTTTCCACAGAGCAACCCCCGAGCGTCCCCGGGGAAGTCTAATGCCAGAATTGAATTCGACATCCCCGAAAACCCCCCAAATAACAATTTTGGAGCGATTTTCATGGACTATACAATTTCCGCCCCAGAATGACCCCCAGACAAACCCACAGAGGAACCCCCGAGCACCCCCGGGTAATTCTAATGCCAGGAGTAACGAGTTTAAAGCGATTTTCAGGGAAGCTGCCATTTCTCCCCCCATTCACCCACCGGATACCCCCACAAAGCCACCCCCGAGCACACCCGGGTAACTCTAATGCCAGAATCGAGTTCGGCAACCCCGAAAACCCCCGAGTAACGAGTTTGGAGCGATTTTCAGGTATGCTGCCATTTCTCCCCCAATTGACCCCCCGGACACCCCCACAGAGCCATCCCCGAGCACCCCCGGGTAATTCTAATGTCAGAATCGAGTTCTAAAGCCCCGAAAACCCCCGAGTAACGAGTTTGGGGCGATTTTCAGGCATGCTGCCATTTCTCCCCCAATTCACCCCCCGGACACTCCCACAGAGCCACCCCCGAGCACACCCGGTAATTCTAATGTCAGAATCGAGTTCGACAGTCCCGAAAACCCCCGAGTAACGAGTTTGGGGCGATTTTTAGGCATGCTGCCATTTCTCCCCCAATTCACCCGCCGGACACCCCTACAGAGCCACCCCCGAGCACTCCCGGGTAATTCTAATATCAGAATCGAGTTCGGCAGCCCGAAAACCCTCCGGGTAACGATTTTCGAGCAATTTTTCCGAGTTTGCAGTCGTTTCTATAATAGTGCAAGTAATGATGCAATTGGAAAATGCATTTTCCGGCCAGGAAGGTATTTTTCAAAAAAATGCATGAACCAGACTTTCTAGAGTCGTTTTCTGAGACCTTCCTGAACACAATGCAGAAAACCGCATCTCGATATCTGCTGGCTAGAAATATTTCCGGTATTTTTCCTAACTTCCCTGGACCAAATCAATTTCATTCATAGTTTTGCTAACGATAGTACCCTCCACTCTAGTATTTAATTTCTTAAGCCACCATGTAATTCTGATTTGGAAAAAAAGCGCAGGTCAATGTGGATATTTCTTTCACAAGACCTCAAACTAATCTTGGATTGGGGCGCCAAAAATATTGTTTAGTTTAATGACTTGAAAACGCGGTCATGTTCGCTGTCGCGAAAAAAGTCTGCCAATGCTTATCCGTTACATATGAGCGGCCAAGTTCTGCAAAGCAAAGAGTCGTTTAATCTCGTCGGCGTTACTTTTAAGAATAACCTCAACTGGCACAAACACATTACGTCCATAGCCTCGGCAGCTTCAAAAAAGCTTGGATTCCTCTTCGAGCCAAAAAGTATTTCTCTTCTTCCAATCTGTATACTCTGTATGTATCCCAAATCAGACTCTCTTTAGAATATTTTTCTCATGTCTGGGGAATGGCGTCCCCTACAACACTTAGCATTTTGGAGTCCATTCAAAGAACAGCCGTTCGTCTTATTAATGATCCTACGCTCACAAAAAATCTTCCTCTTCTTGCCCACCGTCGGGCTGTAGGGAATCTGTCGCTCTTCTATAGGTATTTGTAACGGCATCTGCTTAGAGGAGTTGGCCAGTATAATTCCTTCTTTGGCAGCTTTCAACAGAGTAACACGCAACGCACGCAACTTTTATGCATCCTTTTACGAGTAGGCGTTGACTGTTATATAGACAATTTAAAAAGATTTATTTTTTGTTGTATAAATTTTTTTGTATCTCTTATAGTTTATAATAATATAGCCGTAGTCCAAACATTCCCTGGTAGCAGGTTTCTGCCGGTAAATGTACCAGCTTTTGTGTTTTCTCGATTTTTTCTGTTTGATCCTCAATTTTGACTTTGGATTCGTGTTTCCAAAAGGATGGAAACCTCGGGTGTGGCTAAGTCGGCTACATGTTTCACCCTAGTTGGGGATGGTCATATCCACTGTAAGCCAAGACACGACTGACGAAGGCTTTCCGAGTCTATAAAACAATTCTTTATAAAAGTAAGGAGATATTTAAATGACTTTGACGCCATCTAATAGACTAATCCCAATGCAACCAGTAAAGCGTATTAATACGAAAAGGTGTTAAACAGTAAAATATTTAAATAATGTTAAAAAGTGCCATCTAGGTGGGTATGGGTCTAATATTCAAAAATCGCAAAACAGACACCTTTTGACAAAGGAAAAATGGCCACCCATTAGTTCACTGGTTTGTGAAATTCGAATGAGTAGTTTTGCCTACGTCAGGTGACGCTGAGCGAAATCTGAAGTAAGTAAGAAGAATTAAAAAAGCAGTATTTTCACCCTACTGTAAATATAATATTATAGTGGTAGAGGTTCATGAGCCTTGGTATATAATTCAATATAGAAAATAGTTTCTTGGGCATATGGCTCCCAATTGAAAAATAACATACCAACAAGGGTGAAACATGTAGTCGACTTAGCCACATACGAGGTTTCCATCCTTTTGGAAACCCCGTAATTTTAATGCGATTAGCAAGAGGTATGCACCTCTAACTACGTAATTATTATTTTTTAATTGGGAGCCATATGCCCAAGAAACTATTTTTTATATAGAATTATATAACAAGGCATTATTAGTATTATTATTTTCTTCCTTATTTAAAGTCTGTCGAAACAGGCATAAGAGGCCGATATTTTTGAATATGAACTTGGCCCTTATTTACGTAACTATTTTTGGTAAAACTAAATAAAGCAAAAAAATGCGTTTTACCTAACATACGACAAAACCTATTAAAAACCCTAGTATTTTCATATAAAAAGTTTCGGTAGTTTTATTTGCTTTCAAAATAAAATCAATATTTTAGGGAAACATAATTTGTTTTGGAAAAATAGGCCAGTCTTTTTCAGTTGGTTAAACAGTGTACCGTGTAGTTTAAATTACATATTCCCTATGGAATGGAAAGGTCGATATTTTCTTTTAACCACACGTTATGAGATCCTGTTTTCCTTTTTCTGCTATATTTGTTTGGAGATCCAGCTGCAGTTGCTTTTCCATTTATGTACATATTATATAATATAACTTAATATTGGATGCACTTACAGTTAAATTGTTCTTTGTTATATTTTGGTAGCGTTTATTATTTAAGACACAATACAGTAATATTTTATGCCTTACATCGGTAAAATTTAACAAAAATGACTGTATCTAGTCAATTTTGTGTAGTTAATTATAAATTATTACCAAAAATGGGGCTAATTATTTGGTAGGTCGTTTTTAGCTTATTAGTAGCGTCAATGAATACATAAAATTGCCAAAATTTGAAAGTTCTCAAGAACAGCATCGATTTTGATATATTTTTTTTAATTATTTTGTTTTTTTATATTTTTTAAAATTAGAAACCTTTTGAAGGGGACCAACACATATTTATATTGTTTAAACAATATTTATGATATTTAAATGAAACACTTTTTTTAATCGCTGTAACATTTTATATATTAATTTTCGGTATTTTTACACAAAACCTTTTTTTTTTGTGGATAATTAAATTTGCTACAAAATAGTTTCATAATAATGTATCTTATTTTTCATAGTTTCGAAGATATCCTGAACTTCAATTTCTGAGAGCAGAAATTTTACTTAATTTTTGGACTGTTATAATTGCTTATAAGATATATTTATATAAAAGTGACAAAAAATAAATATACATAACAAAATTAAAAATTTATGTATTTCTTTCAGATTTAAACAACTCTGAGAAACATATTCTATATTTAAGAAAATAAAATAAAATTTAAATAAATAAAATTTTATGAAGAGTTATTTTTTAAATTAAATCAAAGTGATGAAGAACTGTTCAATAAAGGTGTAAGTTGTATACCCACAATTTATGGTGCTAAAACTGCCAAAAACCTAAATAAACTCCGATACAAACGTTTCATAGCATTAGCTTTAAAAGATAAAAGGGTACAATTTTATCCACTACCTTGGACAAAGGATGCAAAGCAACATAACAAAAGAGTCTACTTCCAAGTCCAGCAACGGAAAATTAATTCTCTAATCTCCTGAAGAATAAAGTTGGCAAAAAGATGATTATTTATAACCAGTAAAAATGACGCAACCAGCAGCACCTGAAAACGTCTTAAAAATCATACTTTGCTCCTGTAAAACAGGATGCGGTTCAAAATTTGGCTGCAAAAAAAGTGGCCTTCATTGCTCACCGACTTGCAGTGTTTGCAGTGGAGTGACACCACTTGAAGAAGATGAAATCTCCGATATGCAAAATATAAATTAAATTTCATATCTTTTGTACATGTGGGTAAAGCAGAAAATTTTAACATTTAATATAATATTTTAAAAATACTGAAAAATATCTCTATAAAATTTTATCATATTTTCTTAAATATCTAATACAAAATATGTTTCTCAGATTTGTTTAAATTCTAAAGAAATAAATAAAAATTTTAATTTTGTTGTGTATATTCATTTTATGTCACTATGATATGAAAAATATCTTATAAGCAGTTATTACAGTCCGGAAATTGAGTAAAATTTCTGCTCTAAGAAATTTAAGTTTACGATATCTTTGAAACTATGAAAAACACGAAAAATTAAAATGAAACTATTTTTGTAGGAAATTTAGTTGTCTCCAAAAAAAAAATTGTGTAAAATGACAAAAATTAATGTTTAAAAAGTAGCAGCGATTAAAAAAATGTTCCATTTAAATATCATAAACATTGTTTAAAAAATATAAATATTTGTTTGGCCCTTCCATAAGGTTTCTGATTTTAAATAATATGAAAAAACAAAATTATTTAAAAAACAAAAATCAAAACCGGAGTTGTTCTTAAGGACTTCCAAATTTTGGTACTTTTATGTATTCATTGACGCTACTATACACAGGCCCTGACGTATTTTTTTGGCTGAACACAAATCTAAGTCAAAATTGTAGGTCAAACAGCAAATAATCGAGAAAGGGCGTAATTTCAGATGTTAACAATTTTTTTTAAATATAAAACGTCAATAACTTAAACACTATAAAAGATACTCGGAACTTTTATGACGTAAACTATGTATTTTTACAATACCTTTAATTTAAGTTATATAACCTTTTTGTCTAAATGCAATATTTTTTATTTATCCTATCAAAAACTTTTTTATAGACCATATAAAAATCGTTCTTTTTTGTTTTATGAAATGTTTTGTATCTCTTATAGTTTATATGGTCATAGTCCAAACATTCCGTGGTAGCAGGTTTCTGCAGGTAAATGTACCTTGTCGGTTTTATCAGGTTTTCTCGATTTTTTGCTGTTTAAAATCCAATTTTGACTTTAGATTCGTGTTCAGCGGAAAAAAATACGCCAGAGAATCTTAGTCCGACACCCAGCACACACCTGTGGACCTGTGTTACCAATAATGGAACTAACTGTTTAGTACGCTGTTTTTAGCTTCTTGGAAAATGAGTGGGTGAAAAGATAATTGTTTATAATAGTCGATACTATTTGTTTTAAACGGTTAAAAAAGTAAATAAGGAGGCATATTTCACTTTTTTTTTTATTTTGGTCCACGAAGGCTGATGCCTAAGTACTAACGTACCGTGGGTGTCTTAAGTGTGGTTAGAGCAAGTTTGTTCAAACGGGACCCAAATATTTGGAGATTGGCAGGAGAAGAAAAATCTTCCGCCGGCAGCAGGTTCCGTAGTCTTGACACTCTAGGGATGAAGAAACGAAGAAAACAGGAAGTAGGCATGAGCTAAATAGCGATATCTGCATAACGCCGTTATCGGCGATCGCGATTTTTAAATAACGGCGATTTAAAAGCGTTATCGCGATCGCGACTTTTCGCACTATGTCAAACTAATGTTTTTATCATTTGCGGCTATTAGCGCTCTTGAGTGATTTATTTTGCCATGGCATATTAATTTTACTTGTTTGCCTCCTATTATACTGATTATAAACTGTAAAACTTGAGCAACTGACTAGGAAACTTAGTTTTTTTTTAAATGCAATAATAAAGTAAAATACTTACTCCTTTTAATACACCTTCTTTTTGTTAACTATATTGAATAACTATATATAATATTATAGAAAACTGTAATTCTGCTTCATAGTTCATTGAAATAGATTGCATTTCGCTCTATATCACTCAACGCAATTAGCTGTGTTGCATGTTGGTTGACGCGATTTTGCATGTTTTAAAAAATTCGCTGTGTCTGTCAATCGCCATTATTTGCGAATTTTGTCAACGTTTGCTATCCGCGATTTTTCAATATCGGCGATTAAATCACCGGTACTGATATATCGCCCATCCCTAATAACAAGTTATATGAATATTTTTGATAAAATAAGTAATAAAGGAGATATAAATGAAAATGTAATTTTGACAAAAAATTTCATTACAAAAAAGTTATTTTTAATAATCTGATTTTTGTTTTTATTTATTAAAAAATATTTATTAAATTTATTTGGATCCCAAATCACTTCAAATTTGCAGAAAAAATACAAAAATAAAAAAATAAATAGTTTTCAAATTTTTTCCAGGCGTATAAATTTAAAAAATCCTAAAAAATAGGTTTTTTGATTATTACTCAAAAAATATTGCATTTGGACAAAAAGATTATATAACCTAAATTAAAGGTCTTGTAAAATAGATAGTTTACATTATATAAAGTTTTATATATCTTCTATCGAATTTAGAGATATTGACGTTTTAATTTAAAAAAAAAATCGATAATATCTGAAATTACGCATTTTCACGATTTTTTGCGAATTGACCCCCAATTTTGACTTTAGACTCGTGTTCAGCGAAAAAAAAATACGCCAGGAAATCTTAGTTCGACATCCAGCATACACCACTTTTTTTGTGGACCTATGTAATAAATTGTATAATATTATGAGAAAAAAAAAAGACAATTTAATGGTTCCATGAAATAAATATATTCTAAATTCTCTTTAAAGTATTTAGACAATACATATTAGGCCTTTCCTAACAATAAGTTTTTGACTGACAATTCAAATTTTTGAAAACTACCTATATTTTTATTACTAGCAGCTAAATGATATTTTTTGAGTCATAAGTTAAAGATTTTTTTTATTAAAGTAAAACATGGATTTGGAAGATAAAGTTGAGAACTTCGTCTAGTTTCGTGCAAAGAATTTTTAGCATTATTAAACCAATATTTTTTGTGTATGAAAAATACTGCTTCTAAAATATAGATAGAAGTAAGTGTTAAAATTCTTTTTGATATAAATAATGGTTTAATAGTTAGGGTATACCTAATTTTAGGAAACCCTAAAATTAAGGAGTGGTTGTCACCAGTCAAAAAGTCAAAAATTAAAAATCTCTAGCTAAGTGGTGAAAATTATTGGCAACATTGCAAAACTTTAGGAATTTTTGTTCTGTAAAAGTTACCTGTTGTATTCTTTTTATCTTAAGCTGTAATTAAACTGGTAATGAAGTTTCGCGAAGCGATTGCGCGAGTAATTTTCGCGTAGTGGAAACCCGGCTTTAGAGTATGGTAACTTCTGAAATATTTCTTTGAACCCCCCTAAAAAGTTTTAAACTGTTACCTTTCCCAATAAAGGCTTAATTGAATAATCGATACTGATAATAGAACATCACTTTTCCTATATCACATTCCCTATGTTTAATTACTGTCGTGGGAGAATTATGGTACACCATTTCTCGAGACGGAAATGAAATTTCTTTTGCGGCATGCAATTTTATTTCCAACCGTTTGCAATTTCTTTATTTAAAAGGTAATTTACTCGCGACAGTCGTACACAAAATTATCGCCTTATAGTAAGTAAAGCCCGGCTCGTTCACAATTCAAACCCCCAATCTCGGATGAACATCTTTTACCTTCGTCTCTTCCATGCCATCCGCTCCGAACTCGCCCATCTCTCTTTAACAAAAATTGATTGTTGAACGGGCCGGAAATAGTAC
The DNA here is from genome assembly GCA_019359885.1 of Listronotus oregonensis. NCBI lineage: Eukaryota > Metazoa > Arthropoda > Insecta > Coleoptera > Curculionidae > Listronotus > Listronotus oregonensis. The sequence goes on from JAHBCN010000720.1 coordinate 88,827, forward strand.
CAGTACGGATCATTATACTTTTTCATATTTTAGTTTAATTCGTGATGCCGTATTTTGAATAGACCATAAATTTAGCGCTGTTCCAAATAAGATCGAATACGCTTTACCAAAAGTTAGAAGTCCTCAATGCTTAAAAATATTATTTTTGTCTATACACACAACACATGAGGTCTATTCGTTATTCAGTAATATTTTTCACTATTTTACACTTTTTGGACCCATTTAGTCCTAAAATACACCTTCCATAAGGACAATTAGGTACAAAAAGAATAAAATAGTGTACACTATTTTTTAATAACAAACAGGCGTAGTAAACTTTTATAAATAAATATCTTTTTAACAAAATATATATTATGAAATAAAGGTAATTGTGTAAATGTGTAGCATCAGGAATATTTAATTTAAATAATACATGGTTATATTTGCTTGATACTGAACTAACTTCAGGAAAACTTAATATCAGTTTAGGTAGAGAAAAAAGAATTTTCCTAAGAATTAAATGAAACGAATAAAGTGGTTAATAAAAGTGTCTTTTATCTAATTGAAAAAAAAAACGATTTTTTTTTATCGTCTTGTCGATATTTGACATGTATAAAAGCCATGCATTTATTTTGGAATCTTTCGAAAGCGGTTCCTAAGATCTTAAAAAAAATGAGTTTTTGATCGTATTGTTAAAAAGATATTGATTTTTAAAAGTTTACTAGGTATGTTTGTTATTAAGAAATAGTGTACACTATTTTATTATGTTTTTACGTAATCGCCCTTATGGAAGGTGTATGTTAGGACTTCTTCTTCTTGCGGTGCCATACTCTATTTTAGAGTGTAGGCGCCTTCTCGCACATATCTATGTTGCGTACCAACTAGACACAGATATGGGGACCACCCGCTTAACATACCTTCCGAAGCACATGTGAGAGGGTTTACTAGGCAGAAATACTACACAGTGGTTTGCCATTGCCTTCTGTGAGTGTTAGGACTAGGTGGGTCCAAAAAATACAAAATAGTATAAAATATAACTGAATAATAAACGGACCTCATATGTTGTGTGTACTGTCTTCTACAAAAATAATATATTCAAGCATTAAGAACCTTCTACTTTTGATAAATCGTTATCGAACTTATTTGGAACAGCGCTAAATTTGGGGTCCATTTAAAATATTGTATTACGATTACACTAAAATAGGAAAAAATAAATTGTTAACGATCAATTTTTGTTAGAGAGAGATGGGCGAGTTCGGCGCGAATAGCATGAAAGAGACTAAGATAAAAGATGTCCATCCAAGATTGGAGGTTTACATTGTATATGTGTGTATGTGTATAATATGGCGATAATTTTGTATACGACTTGTATATTTATCGTTTTTATTTTTTAAAAACGATAAATATACCAGTTACAACTAACTAATATCAAGTTGGACATTACGTCAGAAAAAGCAATCTCAAAATCTCTATAACTTTTATCAAAATTCTAACAATTTTATTTTTAATTATTATTTAATTTTCAGTTAAGTTTTTACATTTTATCTTTATCCTTGAAAACGGTGTGGCAGACTTGCCAATGAAACGTAGATAAGTATTTGGATTTTTTGGAGTTTTTGGAGTTTTTCTTTTTTTTTTGTTTCAGGCGATCTGCTAGGTTCATAGGACTAAGCAAACTCAGTCCTTATATCCCGGGACCAGGACTGGAAAGTTTCTTTTGGAGTGTATCCTACGAGGACTTTTTAACTGTCATTTAGTTGATTTAGAAAGTTCTCTGGGTTGATAGGTTCGAAAAATCGTTTTATTTTTGCATAAATTGTTTTTGTTATATGTTTAGAATATGGTGGTAAAGTAAATTTTTGAAAATTCAAAGACATTATAAAGATACAGCAGTTAGAAGAGGCAAGTGTTCGGAGCGCTGAGCTGAGCGCTGAGAGGCTAACCCTATTGTGTTCTGTTGGCTTAATACCTGAGACCCATCATACAAATATATGCTTATGGAAGTACAGACAAGTTTAAATAAATTTAGGAAAAAATTGGTGCAGCTATTTACATTGTAAAATTCATTTTAGTCTTGGTATCTCAAATTAATGGTAAGTTAGGATTTTATAGTTGAAACTTCAAACGCGTTTTTCTCATAACTATGTTTTTAAAACTTTTCTTCACCATATCCCGAGAACGGCTTGGCCGATTCACCTCAAATAAATTGGTTTAACTCAGCACATATATACGGAATGGTCTATTATCACCCCAAAAGTTAAAATATTTCTATTTTTTTAACAAAAAGTTGACAAATAAAACATGAAATTTGAACTTTTTTTTGTGCCGAAGTCTGTCAAAAATCCAATTTTTAAAATTTCCTGTTTATAATATTTTATTTCGTGTATTTAAGCTTACAAATTAAAACGCCGCCGATTTTTTAAATTTTAAACAAGCCAATCAGTTGTGAGTCAGCAGGGAGTGAGCGCCCATTTTTTCGAAGCAGGTGTCTTCAGAGCGCTATAACTTTGATTCTAATGAATACTTTTAGCTAAAAATTCATATGTATACTCTTAAAACACTTATAAATAAATGATAAAACCTCCAAAGTTCTATCTTTTCACTGATTCTTACAAAAAAATCCCAAAAATTGCATAAAAATGAGACCGTCAAACCAGAGAACCCCCTTAGTCGCTTTAGTTTTATAAAATGTTGATGTCATGTGTTTTCTTTTTGTGGGTTTATATTTTTGCAAAAATTAATTGTTTTTAACTTTTGGACTTTTGACTGTCTTGCGCGATATTTTGTGTATTTGTGCAATCTCAACTCAGATTTTTTAGATTTACCAAAATCGTAAAGTAAAATTCCTTTTGTGGCTGGCATCGCATAAGTGTAACATTTTTAATTATACTTTTTTGACATCTGTAGTTTTAACCTTATGTTAGAGCTTACGATAAATCGACTACAACTTAGCACGTAAACCCTAATTTATAAAATTAGTCCTAAATAGGATAGTGGAAATAGCAATCAAGGAAATTAATTCCCCCGATTTCGTTTATTCTTTACTTTATATTTCTAATGGAGTTTTCTTTTCTTTAGCGGAGAAATTCGTCCCAATTGTAATATTTACGATTCTCGTGTAGATAAAATCGATTTCGAATTAAGGGTAACATGGTTTTCCACTTTAAGCTGTTGGAAAAAGTAATTGACGAACCGGAAGGCTACAAAATTGGTTGGTACGTATTATCTGATACGGGGTGTTAATTTGAAAAACATCCAATGCAAATATCTCGAAAAATAAAATCATATACTTAATACCTATGTTACATAAGGGCCAAGTTCCTACCCAAAAATCTCGGTCTTTTAAAGTATTGAGATCTAAAATTAGACCAAGTTTTGTCCACAATTTTGTTACACTCTTTTTTAACTTGACAAATGTACTCTTTTTAAGAGGGGTTATACCTAGTTGGATTTTTTAAATTATTTTTTCTTACTTTATTTTTAAAATGTACATATGTCAAAGTATATTATTTAAAAATTTCAAATTGATCCGGTAAATATTCTCAAAGGTAAACGCATATTTGTGAAGTCTTCTTCAAGCACTAGACCGGTATTTAGAAACTTCAAACGCCTTTACCTCGAAATTATGTTTTTAATGTCGGTGTGCATGATTTCTCCGAAACGGCTTGACTGATCGGGTTCAAAATTTAACACAATCTTTTTTAACATTTTTCCCAGATATTCTTCTTCTTCTTCTTTTCTCTGGGAGCCGTCCTGATTCACTACCGTAGAGCCTCTTGGGCTTTTTGTGCCTATAATCTCCCATTATCTTTTATACCAATCCTCTCATTAGTCTTGTTCCTTCTACAAGTCTGTATAACAACGAGACTGGTTGGTTAATATATTCCTGTGGGCTCATTTCGGTTGCCCAAATAATGCCTGTCTTTTATGATTCAACACTTCACATTCGCACAGTATATGGTAGGCTATTTCTGCCCCCTCGTGGCACATTCTGCAACTTGGGTCCCCATGGTTTGAGCCTATCTTGTGTAGGTGTCCTCTTAGGTTATCGTGCCTTGTTAGCAACCCTATTGTTTGTTATGCAAAGTCTTTTCCTACTTTGTCTAAGTAGTTCTTCCTTCGTTCTTTTAGATGAGCCCTATATGAAGCTTTTTCCATGTTTTATTTTACTGAGGTTTCCCAGTATTCCTCGTGTTTGTTTCGGATTGATTCCCTGGTTTGCCCCCATGCTGTGGTTTTGGTCACTCCAAGGGCGGGTTCTAGTCCAAAATATGGTGTGGATAATCCATGTCTCGCTAGCTCATCCGCTTTTTCATTGCCTTCTATTCCAAAATGTCTTGGTACCCACAAGAGAGTTACCCTGTCGGGTTCTCCCAGGACTTTCAGTTCTTTTTGGCATTCCCATGTCAGTCCAGGTATTAATCGAGGAAATAAGATTTTTGAAAATTATTTTAATTTTTTTTTAAACCAATTGAAGTTGAAAATTTTTCGAAAGTCACTTTTTTTTTTGAGAAGCTGTCCTTTTGTCAAAAAATCAAAATATTTTCTACATGTTCTAATAATACCTGCATCCATATATCCACTAAATATATGTTTTTTTAATTTTTTATTTTAAATCACACAAACCAAAGATATTTTGCTCACCGCCAGACACTTTTTTTAGAGGACCTCTAGGAAATCGTCTACAGGGACAATATAACTGGGTATTCTCTAAAATTAAAATTTGGATTTTAAAACTTAGGAAATTCGCTACAGGTAAAGGATGTCCGGTTATAAATGTAACCCCCATTAAATTTTTAATTTGACGTATGGGTAAACAGATTTTATCATAAAAATTTAATGTTTCAAAATTTAAAAACTTTCTTGTACTTATACAGGGTGTTTCAGAAAGTCTGGACGTGGTCCTACTATCTTATTTCAAATGAGTCCCCTATTTTTTTATTTGAGATTTGCATTCTTTTTGAAATTCTAAACATTTTTAATGTAGCATACCCTATGTCTGATTTTAATAGTTACATCACAAAATCCAGAAAACCGTAAGCTTTGAAATTATCACGAGATATTGCTATTGTTTGTTGATTTCCTCAATTAGTCAGGAAATTTGACATATATGTCAAATAAATACATTTAGTTCAAATTTATTTACAAGGTCAAAGACAATTGTAGTTTCACTATAGACCCACAAAGCAATGCTAAATTTTTGGTAATAGATTTGGACGCTCGCTTACTGGAGCGAGCGTTCATCGGGAGAAAATACCTTCACACGCTTCTATATAAGCGAACACTGTTGCCAATGTTCTAACAATGGAAACAGTAATTAGGAATCATTTTTGTAGGAAATAGGTCAAATTCGTTGTAATAAAGTTAATTTTTATTTTTTTTTGGCTCCATAATAATAAAATTTTAAGTATGTGAATTTTTACTTTAAAGAATTAAACTTTGATTAAATATATTTATAGTTGATGAGATAGACGATGTTAAATATGATATAGAATTTTTAAATTGTTTTTTTTTTATTTTAGAACATTCACACTTAACAAGAAATACTGGAACTATACAACAATTATTAATATTTATTTATTATTAAAAAATCGAACGATCCGATTGATTCTTTTCTACAATTTATCAATACAATAATGACTAGTTTTCTATATTTAAATATCTTTAATTTTTATTTAATGTCTTGCATATCGTGTTTTTGTTTTTGCACTGTATTTTTTCTGTAGTCGTAATAATAAGATATCAAAATGCGAATTTTTATTGACGTTATTCAGACGCGTTTAGCTTTTATGAACATGTCTAGAAATATTTGTCAACAGTATAATTTATTTTTACTTCCATCCACTAAACTGGCCTTTTACAAAGTCTTGATTCTTTTCATAATACATAACACATACAAAGACATATATATATTAAAAAGTAAAAAATGAACAGAATTAAAATAGTAATATTAAATAGCAAAAAAAAATTAAATTATCATTATTATAAAGGGTTGGTTCTATTTTTCGCAGAAATATTTAATTACTGTTACCATTGTTACAGCTTTGGCAGCAGTGTTGGTTTATAAAGCATCGTGTGAACGTAATTTCTCCTGTAAGCGAGCGTCCAAGCCTGTTACCAAAAATTTAGCATTGCTTTGTGGGTCTATAGTGAAACTACAATTGTCTTTGACAAGGTACAACTAATTTAGTTACAACTCTTTCGCAGCCATACACACACACGCCTATATTCCCTTTGAGCTTTTTTTTATTATAATTATTATTCTTAACATACAATTTATAAATGTATTTTCTTCCTTGTTCAGAATAACCTATAGTTAAATAATATGTTACCAAATAGTTAAAACGATATAGCATAAAAGTGATAATATAATAAAGTGAAATAATAAGTTAAGGTTTATAGTTTTTTGCATTTTGCGATGTAACTATTGAAGGTAGACATAGGGTATGCTACAAAACATATAAATAAACAAATAAAATTTTAAGAAGGATGCAAATCTAAAATAATAAAATAGGGGACTTATTTAAAATAAGATAGTGGGTCCACGTCCAGACTTTCTGAAACACCCTGTAGAGGTAAAAAAAGTATAATTTTATTGAGTCAATTAATGAGTAACTGAGTCAGTCAGTCAGTAAAATGGGCGAATTTTAAAATAAAATATCTCAGAAACCATTTGACATAGCTCGCTCAATTTTACTTAACCTATGTGAATTTATATACGAAATCGTATAACTTTAGGTGGAACGATAATGAAGCTATGATAGGAGAAAAATACCTTGAAACCTTTCGTGTAATATACATACTGCGTGCGTCAGGCAGGAACCTGGCGTAGAGGTTATGATAATTTCAATACTAGGTTAAATACATGCAGCATAACCCCCCCTCCTTTCTTTTGTTATTCGTGACTTAAATTAGTTATTTTCACCTCGTATTGATTCAAAGTATTTCAAGTAATAAATGCTTTTTAATTATAGTGATAAAGCGATATTTCGCGTGCCTCTCAAACATTACTTAAAAAAATATGATTTGTTTTTATGGACTAAAAGCTTTTTGGAGAATATTACAAAACCTTGCAATTATTTTTAGAAATGAAAAGTATAATATTATTCCTTTTATTTCATACTGTTTTGTAAAACGCACTTTTAGATTCTTGGTTTTAGTCCAGAAAATAAACTTCTAAAAAATTACCGGACTAGTCCGGTAAAACTAAAACCAATATCCATAACAAATATTCTTTTATTTACCGTCCTGCCGAGTTTTTTAGTACTAGCTGCCCTGTAGCCTCATTAGATTTTCACAAAATTTCGTCAGAAATCATAGGTCTACCATCTTCCCTCATTTCATCAATTTTACCAAAAATGATTGTAAAATAACACACATAAAAACAGGACAGTTGCGTTTCCTGAATATATCAACGCAGTCCTTTCGTCAAATATAAATCGTATGTCAGTACTAACAATGTTTTCACCAGTAAACAAAAATCTTAAAATCAGTTTTTAAAGCAGAAAATTAAATATTTTGTAGATATACGAAGCAAGTTAAAAATACGTTATTATTTTAAAACACAAATTTCGACAGTACGGTATAAAATAAAATGTTGTACATCATTCATCCGAAAAAACATTTGCAGTATTCGTTTCGAAATTCCAGACTTGGCTTCTGCCTCGCCCGTAAACATCTCCCTCATACTGTAAAAGTTTATTTTCCGGACCTTTAACGTAAATATCTATTCCCATATATGTGTTCTTTCTTGAAAACTCCCTTTGCTTAAAAAAAGAAAGGGGATGTTTTGGTGTTGAAACAAGTACATTATTTTATTAAGCTGCCTAGTCTGAAACTTTTTGGGCGAAGACGTTTCGAAATAAAAGGATGACTAGTCGGTTTTTGGGTGTGAATCAAAGTTTCGCGATTTTTGCGTCGCTTCGTGTAAACGCACGCGTATTTGAAGCTTCGAAATGAATCAGAAGAACTGCATTTGCCTCGCAGAATTATACGCTACAGTGTAAATTGTTTTCTTTGTTTCACACAACTTAAATAAATCCCTTAAGTTACTAGGTAAATTTCAGATCGTTGCTCTTGACATATCCAAAACTTTTGACTGACTGGCATGATGGGCTCCTTAACAAACTTCCTTCCTATGGTCTTTCACCTAAGCTTTGTTCTTGGGTCCCCAGTTTCCTTTCTAATCGACGTATATCAGTTATTGTAGATGGTCATTCTTCCAGCTTCTACCAAATTAATGTAAGGGTGTCACAGGGCTTAATACTGGCACCAACTCTGTTTCTTTTTCACATCAACAATCTTTCCTTTTCCACTATCAATCCTATTCATAATTTTGCTGACGAAAGTACCCTCCACTCTAATTATTCATCGTCTTAAAATAGCCTCTAAGCCAGATTTAGGAAAACAAGCGCAGGGTATTGCAGATGTCTCTTTCACAAGACCTTAGACTAAGCTTGGATTGGGGCGCCAAAAATTCTGCAGAACAGAGTCATTAGTATATTTTACATAACTGAAACAAGTCCCCTAAGTCCCTTTTCAAATTTCGAATTATTGCTAACGATATATAGCTTTTAGGCAAGTCTAGCATAATGCGCTCCTAAAAAACTCTCTTCCTACTATCGCGTAGCATGACTTGTGGTGTACGGAGGTATAGCTTTATCTACCTTCCGAGCAAGATTTTTCCTACTTACTAATGATATAATAAAACTCCAAGTCTTTATATTTAACAAAATTTTAAGTTGGCCTTTTTTAAGAATAACCCTTAACTTTAAATAAATAAACCTTAATTATTTATTAAGGAGGTTTATTTTTAAATTGATTTTACCGCAAAACGTGTGTCGCGTGCAAGAATTTTTCCTTATAGAATATTAATTCGATGGATCCTTTTGGAAAGCATTTTTTAACTATATTGAATTAAAGACGAAAATCCATTTGGAATACCTAATTCGATATAGAGACAAAGAACTTTTTTATAGCCAGTAATTCTTTTTTTTATTACAAACAATTTACCCTTTGTACACAGTTTCCCTACTAAAAACCATATAGATTCTTTTTGTTTTATTTTAGAAAAAAATAATTTTTTTCATTAATTTTTGCTTTAAAATAGTACCTAACAACAAACTCAAGGACTAGAATTAACGCAACGCCAGTTTGTAGGCAGGGTGTTTGGTATAGTGATCTGTTTGTTTTTGTTTTGGAAAAACGTAAACAAATTGCCAGATCTCAAAAATCAAAATCAGGAAATTATCTTGAAAATGTAATAAAATTATTTAAAAATATTGGTTTTTGTGTTAATATTGGCAACATCGATTTAAATATAAACATTTATTGGAACTGTCATTCCAAGATCCGATTGCACCGGCAATATGGTTTATTTGCTGTATTCGTTTAATAAAATCAGATATTGTACGGCACTTCGATGTCATTTTATCTCTTTCTATTAGGTTGTATTATTCAATAACAAATTTTGTAAACTAACTTGATCAACAGCAATCGAATTGAGCATCTAAAGTGAATGATATATCTTTTCTGTCACTTCAGATAATAAACAAAAATGGGTTTGTGGCTATAAAAATGTGATTTATGGTCCAATGCCATAAACATTAAAAAAATTATTATTTCCGGAGTGATGTTATTTAGTATGTTTAATCAATGTTGCCATTCAGTGTATTTACAAGAACTATCCCACCTTGCCCCCCTGAATATATTTATGCCAAACAAGGTTTCTTTACTTTATTTCTATCCAAGAATTCGTTGGTACCTAATAACGGGCATAAACAGTTAGCTGACTAGAATGTTTTGAGAATTTTATTTTGTAATCTTTTGTTAGGATCCTACCTGCTCCCCTTCCCATGATCCCTTTGAAATATGCCAACAAATTACTACAGAAATTTAAGGGGGTTTTCTGGCTTGACGATCTGATTTTAATGCATTTTTTTGGGATTTTTTTTATGAGGACCAATGAAGAGATGGAACTTTAAAATTTTTGTCATTTATTTTTAAGTGTTTTAAGAGTATACGTATAAATTTTTAGCTAAAAAAATCATTAGAACCAAAGTTATAGCGCTCTAAAGACACCCGCCTCGAAAAAATGAAATCTCACTTAACAAAAAAAAAGGAATATTTTAAATATGGGGGTGCCCTATAAATTTGAAGTAAATCGGTCAAGCTGTTTTTGAGATGTAATGGAAAAAGGTTTGAAAAACATAGTTTTGAGAAAAACGCGTTTAAAGTTTCGAATACAGATATACTATAAACATCCTAACTTACGGTAATTGTCTCGAAAGTTGCCTCCTCTCCGATTTTGACCAAATTTGGTATACGGGGGTTTTTTGAGGCGCTGATTACGAATCTGAGAAAATATTTTTTCGGCAACGTTACGTTTTCGAGATATTCATCATCAAAGTTAAAATCAAACTAACCTCATTTTCACTATATTCCCCCTTCTTTTTGTACACAATTCTTGATTTTTACACTAAAGTGGCACACAATATGTTATAAACACCTTTTAAAACCTTGTATTTATATTTATTTTACACCTTTTTTCCATTAAATTGCGAACTTTCAAGTTCAAAGGCTCCAGCCATATTTGCTAGTGTATACATGGTTGCAGCCACGTTGGGGCGTGTTAAAGTGGATGTTTGCAATTAAATGAAGAAAAGGTGTAAATTAAATATAAAAAACAAGTTTTTAAAAGGTGTTTGAGAAATATTGTGTGCCAATGTAGTGTAAAAATCAAGAATTATTTGCAAAAAGAAGGAGAAATAGTGTAAATAAGGTTAGTTTGATTTTCAACTTCGATGATGAATATTTCGAAAACGAAACGTTGCCGAATTTTTTTTTTTCAGATTCGTAATCAGCGCCCTAAAATACCCCCGTATACTAAATTTGGTCGAAATTGAAGAGGAGGCAACTTTCGAGACAATTACCTAACTTACATTTATTTGAGATACCAAGCCAAAAATAAATTGCACAACGTAAGTAACTACAATCAATTTTTTCCTAAACTTGTTTAAACTTGTCTGTACTTGTATAAGCATACATTTGTATATGTAGAAGGGTATCATGTATCAAGCCGACAGAACTCTCAGCTCTCCGAATACCTGCCTCTTCTAACCGCTGTGGCTTCGAATTTTAAAAAAATCACTTTACCTTCATCACTTAATAATTTACTTAAACGTAAGTGTTTAAGTAAATAAACTACTTTTTTTTAATCTAAAATAATATATAAAGATTTGCTATGGTACTAAAGAAAAAAATATTACTTTATTTATAATGTGTTTAAAAAAACGGCAGTATTCCCAAAAAAGCCAATGGTTCTTTCAAGGCCTATTAAAAATTTACCATAATGAGCCTTGATAGGGCACAATGGCCTTATTAGAAAAATCTAGGATTGTCGAAAATATTAAAATTTAGTTTTTAATTTTAAATACGTATCGAGAAAACTAAAACAATGTATAGGTTCTAATATTATTACTTGTGATCATGCTTTCAATAATTTTATTTAAATGTTTTGTTAAATAGGAAAATTGTTGTGGTTAGTTGTGGTTAGATAATAAGTATGTTTATTGTTTCGCCTTCTTAGGGCCATTTTGGCCTGCCTTACAAAGAACTTACCCCTAAGAAGGCCATTCTGGTCGATTTAATATTTTCAATATTTCGTCATAAAAGCTATTGACGATTTATTCGTTATTGGTATAATACTCATTAAAATTGTTTTTAAAACATTTTCACTAATACATTCTTCTTTTTACGATAGTGTTTAAGTAACATTCGTTGAGTATTTTTTAAGTGAATATGTTATTGTATGAATTTAATGTTTCATATTAATAAAAGATTTTTTATGTGGTTTAAGTAGAACTAGATATTTTTACTGTCACAACGTTATTTTTAAGTAAAATGACCAATTGATTATATCGGCCTTATTTGGAGCACTGCTCCTTCCGAGACCGTTTGAAAGAATTTTCTAAAATATAAATTTATCACTAAAGTGATTAACCCTGCAATTAATAAAATGTTTTATAAGCTACCTTATAAAACAAAGTGTTACTTAATAATTTGTTTGTTTTATTTATCCAGTAAATAAAAAATAATAACTGTCCAATTGTTATCGTGACCTTCCATGGTTCACCCTCCTCATTTCCTCCCTTAAGGTAAAACATGGATTTAGAAGGTAAAGTTGAGAATCTTGTCTACTATTGTACGGAGGATTCTTAGTAATATTAAACCAATATCTTTTGTATATTAAAGATACTATTTCTAAAATATACATGGTGGCCCATCGAAAACAATCCAGCCAGGTTTGGACCCGTATACTTTTTTTTCAGGGGGACATATTTACACATAAATTCCGTCACTGTAACTTTAACCCCCTTAGCGGGGGCGGCATTCACCCTTATTTTTTAAATGAGAAATGGTATGTTGTGATATATCTTTTAATAGGAGATTAAATTTTCTATAAAATGGCATTTCTTTTTTTAAATTTGAGCTATGGGTTACCGAGAAATTGAATTGAATTGTAATGATTAGTACTTACGTTTTATCTTGTTAATTGTTAGAAATGTAATTTGTTAGCATTCATAAGTGATGCGGTTCCGTAAATCTTCTAAGAATTCAGGCTGGGTGGCATAAATTTTTGATTTCAGATGTCCCCATAAAAAGAAATCAAGCGGAGACAAATTGGGTGATCTCGCGGGCCATTCGATAGCACCCCTTCTCTAATTCATCTACCAGAAAAAGTTTTATCCAGAAACTACCGTACAGGTAATGCATAATGGGGAGGAGCTCCGTCTTGCTGAAATATCGAATTTTCTCCATGGTAACGTTGGTCGTTTTCCATAATTTCGATCAGCGTTGGGTTGACGGTATTCTCCAACAAGTCTGGGTAAGTATATCCATTTAAATATGTGATCACCGAAAATACTAGCCCAAACATTTAATTTCTTAGGATATTGTGTATAAACCGCATGGTAGATTCTTCGATTCTTATCAGACCAGTAACGACAAGTATGTCAATTGACAGTGCCATTGAGGAAAAATAAATATTCGTCTGAGAAACGAACATTAAAAAGGTAGTTGGGAGTTTTTAAAATTATTTCGGACATTGTTTCACAAAACTGTAAACGGCGGTCATTATCATCTTCATTCAATTCTTGAAGAAGTTGAGTTTTATATGGATGCCATTTATAATGTTTAAGAATTTTTTGTACAGTACCTAGTCCGCGAAACTCCCGTTACATCAGAAAGTTTTCTGGTATTTAATGTAGGATTTATGCTAACTTGATCCAAAACAGCTACTTTTACTGCCTCATGTCTCACCAGATTTTCGATATTTCGCTTTTTATTTTCTACTGAACCAGTTTGCCGGAATTGCGCTACTAATTCTCGGATGTACCCATGATGTACGTATCCATCTGCATGTCTCTCAATAAACAAAGTTGCCGTTACCCTTGCACATTGATTGTTTATAAAATACAATTTAATAATTTCCACTCTCTCCGCAATAAAATAAACTATATTTTATCAGATCGAAAGAAAATTAAACCACAAAAATAACGAACTGTCCACATCAACTACTCTACTAAAGATAAACTCGAATTGTCGACTGATAAACGAATTATAAAAACCTTTTTTTTTTTTGACTTTTGTTTTAACCGTCGTCAAGATAGCATCAAGCTTGTGATCCGGGTGAAATATTGTCAATTAAACAAAAAAAAATTGTAGTGTTTACTGACCCTAACTAACCTAACTAACCTATCCCACATAAGTCCTGGTAAGTTCCTTTTAATTTAATTGAACTATGTAGCTAGGTTATTATTTTTACTTAAAAAATGGATGTTACCTCGGGGGGAGACCCTCCCCCCTTACACCTCTGGACGTTCATTCAACAGATAACGATCTTTCTGCTTTAACCAACTCTCAATACAATGATAATATGCGTTTCGACACTGATAAAGATAAAAATAGATTTGAGAAAGCAAAAAAAGTTTATACATATAAAAAAACCGACTCGGGTCCTTTCATGCTTTTCGTAGAAAAAGAATACTCTCATGATAATCAATCAAACAGATACAATTACTTTAAAATAGCGCGTGAGATACACAACTTAAATTTACGTGATGTAAAAAAAATTACAATTAAAGGGAAAAATAGGCTAGCGATTGAATTTCTCAATTATGAGTCTGCTAACAATTTTAAAAATAATGAAGTTATGAAAGACAAAGGATATAATATTTTTATACCATACAACTTTGCACAATCTAAAGGAATAGTTAGATATATAGATACCTCTATAACCGAACAAGAATTATTAAACTCATCTTATTCTCCATTCACGATAATAGATGTCAAACGTTTAAATCGCAGAGTAATAAATCCAGATAAAACTTATAGATATGAACCAGCAGGCACAGTTCTATACACATTTGAAGAAACCCTCGTTCCTAGATTTGTAAATATTTATGGCCTCTCCTCGCCAGTCTCAATTTATATTCCGCCAGTTACACAATGCTTTTCATGTCTCTTATATGGTTATACTAAATTACAATGCAAAAGTAAAAAAAAAATGCTTTAATTGTGGTGGTGATCATCCTAAACTAATAGATTCTGATAACAACTGTAAAACTCAATGCTGGCATTGCGAAAGCATGCTGCACAGATCCTCGGATAAAAGGTGCCCTGAATATACACGTCAACAGTCAATAAAATATCTAATGGCGACATAACATATTTTGATGCCAACAAAATGCTTTACTCGCTGAAACTGCAGAAATAAACTTAGATCACAGAAGGTTACTCATTGCTACCAAATTTCTATTGAAAATATTTAATTTTAAAAACCATTCACTCCTCAAAATTTTAGAAACATTAAATACATACACAAATAGTACCCTCAACTATTGGAGAAACAAGAGTTCTCCATTGTTAATACAGGCATTAAAACTTATTCGCCCCTATCAGAATATTATACATATAAATAACTCTCTACCTTGCTTTGAACTAGATTATATAAATTAAATCCAGGAAATTAAAATCTTGTCATTAAATCTTAATAAAAATCTTTTAGATAACAATAAAAAAAATTTAGCAGAAACTAATAAACTCAAAGATCAATTTACTTTTATATACACTGATGCATCTAAATCTCTAAATAAAACTGGATTTGGGGTTCACATTCCAAAAATCCAATATAACTTCTCTAGCAAACTTCCCAATGATATAAACATTTGCATGTTTCAGTTTGCTTAGAAAAAAACATAACTTCTGCTATAATTCTTAGTGATTCACAAAGTGCCATCAATAAAATTAAAAGATCACAAATCAGTAAAGATAGTGACTATATCTGTTTACTTACCAGAAGATGTATAGTGGACTGTCTCAATAACGGGTTTAACCTAATCTTATTATGGATACCGGGTCATTCAAGAATCACAGGAAATAAGGAGGCAGACAAACTTGCCAATATAGGGAGAAATCTAACTATTCCTATGCAACTAAAATTAGATAAAAATGAAATTATCCCAGTTTTAATTAAAAAAATTCAAGATAAATTTAAGGAAACCTGGAAAAAGATTTTGTAAATAAGGGTAAATGTTATAAAAATATTCAAAATAAATTTCCTACTAAAACTTGGTATCATAATATGACATAATATGTAGATAGAAGACATCTAACTACCATAATTAGGATGAGAACGGGTCATTGCCTAACCAAAAATCATTTGTATAAATTAGGTATTAGTGATAATCCTCACTGTGAATATGGCCAAATCGAGGATCTAGACCATATTTTTTTTGAATGCCCCATCAACTCAATTTCTGGTGTTAATCTCTATTATGAGTTCATTAAAAATGGTTTAGTAACTCCGTTTAGCATTCGAAATATCCTTTCAAATATTAATTTTAAATTTATTAAAATTTTACTGAAGTTTCTAAATTACAATAAAATTAAATTATAACATATCCTTCCTTATTGCTTTTATTACATGGGTGCTATATTCCGAGGCAGCTTTCGGTTGTGTAATGCTCCTCCGTTGCCCGGGAGCGAGAAGAGTTTTGTCCTTTGTTGTGCTATCTGTTAACTAACATTTCATACACCAATTCAATAGAAAAAAAAACATTTTTTTTTTGTCTTGGGACAGTCCACGATGGCTGATGCCTAAGTACTAACGTACCGTGGGTGTCTTAACATACAAAACATACAAAACATTTCTATATGTCACTATACTACTGATGTATTCTTCGACCTACAGGGAGTCTCGAGCTCGCCATTCTGAGGTCGTCTCTAATGTGCTGGCGAATGGCGCTGAAAGCAAAAAAGTGGCAGCCAACGCCATAAGAATAAAAGAAGAAGAAAAAGAAGAAGAAAATATTTTTTTGCATTTGTAAATAAGAGGTCCAGTGTTTGTTCGTTGAGAGGTCCAGTAAAATGTTTGAAATTCCATTACACGTCAACGCGTAGCTCAAATTTAAAAAACGAAGCAGGACTTCCGTTTCGACTTTGATCAAGTGAACACGCGTTTGGAAGCTTTTTCGTTGAAATCGACCGCAGTGGCGCGGAAAACAGTGATTTTACTCGTGAAAATCGAAGGGGAACTCGCCGCCAATTAATATAGGGGTGTTTCTTCTGGGGCTAAGCGCTGTGAGTGGTTGAGGCCTAGTTTCTGATGTTGTAACATTTTACGTAGGTAGTGCACGAGGTTATTTTCCTATGGCGGAGGATAGGTTGCGCGCATAGTGTGAGACGTCAGACTGACAGCAAGCTGGTTGTACACAATAACAGTAGCAGCTTTTGGTTAGACTACCGTTAATTGTGCCTTTCATCGATTACGTTGAGAATTAGTCGGAATTTCTGGGGGCTACATAGCCCGATTATCCAGATTTTCCATAGACAAAGCCCGGGAAGGCTTATGTTGCGACATCGCAGCATATGACTGAAAGGGGAGTGCTGGCTATACGGCGCTGGCATTTAAAAAAAATGGCAGCCAACGCCATAATTTGATGATAGAATAGAATAGAAAAATGAAGCACCACTTTACATAGAATTTATTTTTCTTTCAAAAGATGTAGCCGTCAACCTTGCTGGACTGTTTTCAATTTGCCTCCCTAGATAGAAGTTAATGTTAAAATTCGGTTTGATATAAATAATGGTTTACATGAGTCTTTGGAGTTAGCTTTACAAATATATCGACTTCTTAAAAACACATAAAACTGGAAAAATAAAAAACTTCTATAATATTCTGGTAAATATAGCAAGTATACCAAGAATAGCTTTTTTCAAATAACCGAAATAACTTTCAATTTAGTAGATAGGAAAATGTCAATGTAAATATCAGCAGGGCAAACAAACACGAATTATTAGGGGATGTAGTACATTTATTTTAGAAAATAGATTTTCGCCGTTATTTTTACCCTAGTTTAAGGATACAGATTTGTAAAAGTTTTTTTTTACTAGATGATTTGCTTTATAGAGTAAATGTTTCGTAAATTTACGAAAAAATCACAAATAGAGAATTTCGATGGCTTAGTATGAAAACCTCGTATGGCACAAAATATAAATTTTACAGGAGAACAAAAAACTGATTTGCTGCATTATTTCGCCTAGAAAGATTTTTATTTTTTTGCATGTTTTGGATTTGAACTAACACCCACAAAATGTTTTGAAGTGAGAAAACACACTGTGAACACTTAAAAAATACAGCCAATCTTTCTTGGATATACAGGGTCTTCACACTAAATCCACTAAATCGACTAAATCTCGGGAGCAGCTAATATACGTGGTTCCTGTTGTGGTCTGTAGAGAGCAAAACTGCGCAGATGGAATTTTTGAAACAGCTGTTAAATATAATATACATAATTTTCTATCTAAAACCTCAAAAATTTTATTTTTGAAGAAAATTGAAATACGAGGTTTTCATACTTAGCCATCGATTTGCTTTTAAAAGTTTTTTTTTTTCTTGTGGACACCAAAAAAACAGTTTTTTATTATAAATTCTAAAACGATTTTTTTTACTTAAGTGTTCTTTTTAGGGTCAGAACATGTAGTATATTTTTAGTGTAGGTCCCATGTCTTACTCTTTTTAAATAATTTCTTTTAAAATACTAGAGTTGTCACTGATTAGTCAAAAGTTAGTTCTGGTTACTACTAACCAAAACTAGCAGAACTAGAACTAAGAGCAAAGAGAAAAGACACTTTCGGCCAACGTTAATAAAAATACACCTAATATAAAGAACTTACTAAGTGTTTTTATCTACTACAATTAAAAGATAAATTAAGGAAACAGAACATTTAAATTTGATTTTTATAGTAGATATTACTCCTTACAATGGGGAAAGGACATGGCACAAATAACATGGGATTCTGGCCCTAGAACGATTTTTTTTAAATTTAAGTATGTTGTTTTTTAGATCAATAAAAACATCTTTTAAATGGGACATTTTTGTGCAGGCCTACAGGGTTGTCCAAAAAAATCACTGAGAAGTTGAAGCTTAACTGTTTATTAATTCCAATATAAAGGCGTAAAAAGAGTGAAATTTCGTCTAAATCCAACGGAATAATATTTTATATAAATATTTTTAGAGTTAAAAAATTTTGATTTAACATTTACCACCGACAAGGTGGTCCGGTATTAAATAAATAATATGGATTATGCCAACTAAAATGTTCATATCGTGATATACTTGTATATATTTTTAGAAAGTATACATTTCCAACAATTTATTAAGGTAAGTTTAAGTTAAAATATTTTGGTTTATTGTCCCAAATATACAGGGATATTTGGAATTATTTTTTTTTTAAATTTGTTCCCACAAGATATTATGTGACATATAAAGAGGTACAAAATCTGCATATTTTTCTGGCAATTTTTTAACGAAGGTATAATAAACTTAAGCTACCCATAACTAAAATAATTTTCGTGTACACCTACAGGAAGAAGTATCTAGGAGGTTTCATTCACCATGCCTTCTGGATTTACTTATATTTTTAGGATAAGTAAGTAAAATCACTAATTAATAATTTAGTATTGTCCATTAAATTAGTTATTAATTTATATAATTATTGGCTTAAAATTTCAAAAACGCAAAATTAACTCGCTTTTTTGACTTGGAGCACAAGAAACTTGCAAAAGTAAAGAATCTGAAGATATATACAAATATATCATGAAATTAAGATATTACTTGGCATAAACATATTTATTTCTTCCATACTGGAGCACCCTGTACGTGTTGATTAGCAAATCATATTTTTTAACTTCTAAGCAAGTATGTATGTATAAAGTAAATTATTTTTTTGTTGGAATTAGATGATAAGTCAGGCTTTTTAGGCGTTTAAATTAGTATTAAGGAACAGGGAAGCTTTAACTTCTCAGTGATTTTTTGGGCCATTCTGTAGGCCTGCACAGAAATGTTCCATTTAAAAAATATTTCATATTGACTTAAAAAGTAACGTACTGAAATTTAAAAAAATCGTTTAAGAGCCAGAATCCCATATTATGTGTGTAATATCATTTAGTGACTTTATTAGTTACTTAATTATCTGAAAAACCAGCAATTGTTGACGTATAGTGTTATTTACATTTTCGATGTAGAATTAAATAAAAAGTTGAAATTTGGCCAAATATACAAAGCGTTCCGTTTAAAAAAATGTACTTAACAATGAAAACTCTGTTTTCATTGTTAAGTACGACTTATCCTAAAAATATAGGTAAATTGAGGAGACATAGTGAATGAAACCTTCTACTTACCCTGTAGATTTACACGAAAATTATTTAAGTTTTGGGTAGCCTAATTTTATTATACCTCTGTTAAAAAAATGCCAGAAAAATGTGCAGATTTTAAAAATATGTACCTCTATATATGTCACAAAATATGTTGTGGAAACAAACAAATGAACTGCCAGAAATATATAATTTCTAAAAATATATACGAGTATATCACGATATTAACATTTTAGTTGGAATAATCCATATTATTTATTCGATACTGGACCACCCCGTATGTGTTAAATATTAAATCAAAATATTTTAACTCTAAACAAATATATGAAATATTATTCCGTTGGATTTAGACAAAATTTCACTCTTTTTATGCGTTTATATTTTTTTGGGCCCCCCTATTATAGGCCTGCACAAAAAAAATATTCCTATAAATCTAAGAAACAACATACTTAAATTTTAAAAAAATCGTTCGAGAGCCAAAATCCCATGTTAAGTGTGCCATGTCCATTTTTCGCGACAAATGCTACTGCAGACGCTTCAATATTCAGCACGCAGTTTTTTAACGCAGGAGAGAGTGTCGACCTTTTTATGAGCAAATTGTTGAGTCATTGTCTTCTGTGAGTCGACATACATTTTTCTAAGGTTGCGTCGTGCCATAGGAGATAATGCCAATACGCGGCCTGAGCACTACCGTACGCCTAGATCATTTTCCTAACTATTCTTTTAGCTGCTACAGGAAAAATACACGAGACGGCTATTATACCTTTTTTTAATATGACGCAAGCCACAACTAGTTCAGGAAATGAAGTTTAAAAAATGGCAAAATCTTGCAATTTTTTCGTCCTGCATCGATTTGCATAAAAATTTAGAATTAGGCTTATCTTACCCTCTATTTCAAATTCTATATCATTCCAATAGGCGCTGTTTGCTTTTAAGGGTGAAAACTAACAATAATTGTTAAAATTTATAAAATAAAATATTAAATTTTAAGATGGATAAAATTTGGTTTGGATTAGTTAAATAAATAATGTTTTTTATGCTTTAGAACACAATTTTAGAATATTTCAAAACCTGTTAGAGCTTAGAGTACGAAAATACATTTACCCCAAAAAATTATTAATTTATCATAGTGATTTAATTTTAGAATGCTGTTGCTTTAAGTATGTACTTATTTCATTTTGCATCTTTTTAACTCTCATAAATCAACCCCTATTAAGCCTAATTAAAAAAAAGATTTACCCCAAAAAATTAATAGCTTGACAGAGTTATTATTTAAAAATGTTACTGCCTGAAATATTATGAATTTCATTGTTTTATAAATTCTTCCCTTACACATCCCTTACAACATTGCAATTCTTATAAACTTCAATATTCAATAGATAAAAATATGAAAAAAAGTAGAATTACATACAAAAATTTATTTACACAAAAATACCCGCATATTTACATACACAGACAAAAATAAAAATTTTACAAACAAAGATAAAATTGCGTTTTTTTAATGTCTTCATTTATATAATCATCGTCGTGGTCAACGTCATCCTCATCTTCTTCTACTACTGGTGCACTATTATTAGAATTCCACCAGAGCACCCAGAACAAGTCGAATTGCAATGTAATCCGACTTCTCCACAGCCACATGAAACGCCGCACCCTTTTTTGCATTAACAAAAAATCATTTTGAGAATTTCTTTAGGTGCAAACGGTTTGTTTATTATAATGGGGTGCAATGAATGATGATGATGAAATTTTTTAAGAACTATCCCCAATCTGTTGGATGTATGCTTTTGTTCCCAAAGGTTTGAACGTATAGCGCACGACTTCTGCGAAGTATACCGGTTATGTAGATTATTATGCTCCGAATTGGGCTATTCGAATTTTTAAAAAAATGATTGGTTTTTAGACATAGCACCTTTATTTTTAATGATGAAAAGTTTTTTAAAAAATGATTTTGTAGAGTTTTTCAAGAGCTACAAGGCTATGTGAATTAAATCCCTTAGTTATGAAATGGGCTGAGGTTATTAAATAAATCTTTGTAATCAAAAAAGCTACAGTTCGGTACTCTAGCATATTTTTTTGTATCTCCGGTATTTTTGGAGTTATTTTGAGGAAAAGGGCTTTTTATAACATTTGCGGAAATTGCGGAAATTGCGGAAAATCGTTTTTTATTTTAAGCTCAAATTTTTATAAAATTAGACATTTTAAATTGGTCAAACATCTAGGATGTATTGATAATGCATATTATATAAAGAGAACCGCGGAAGGGCAAAGATGAAAATTGATGATTGGGAGGGTAATAAGGAGGTTATTATCACTAATATTTTCGTCCAAAAAAGTAAAGATCGGCCTTATTTTTATCGCCTAGTTTTCATGCTAGAGTTTTAAAGGTCTTATTATATACTTTAAAAAAGAATTTATAAGTTTTTCTCGAAATATGAAAAGTTTTTTCGCTACTTAACTTTAAATCTTTCAAATTTAGCATTTGACGAACAAAAGCTAACCATAAACCACCCGTAGCTCAGTCAGTATTGGTTGTAGAGAATAGTTTTTTTCGTTTTTTTTTTTATAAGCTACAATTTTGCTCTCTATAGTTTTTTGATAAAATGCATATTTGTCGAGTTATTCGCGAAAAAGCCATTAAAAACGTCGATTTTTTCGTCGAAAAACTGTCACTTTCAATTGCGAATAACTCGAAAATATTAGTTTTACGAAAAAATAGTATAAAACATTTTTTACTAAGAATTACTTTTTTTATCGACTGCTGTAGTTAAAATGTAATATAGTATATTTCATTACCAGTACGGAAATGACGATTTTTCCTTGCGCGCGTAACAAATTCTGTGCGAGGCGCAGCCGAACACGGGAAGTCATGCAAGAACGGAAAAATACATTTCTGGACGTGTAATGAACGATTTTTTTTATTATACTTAGGTACCTGAAAACAACATAAACAAAAAACATCGCAAAAAATGATTTAAGAAAATTGCGATTATTTATTTTTATTTTTAAAACAGTAAAACAAATTAAGAAAAAAAATTACAAGCTAATTATAATTCATTATTATTAAACTTTGGTATTTGTCATTTCTTTTGCATCACTAAAATTTCAAAAATTAATTCTAAAAAATAGAAAAGTAATGGACTGTTACATGTCCACTGTGTCACCCGGTATATTGCACGATGTACAGGGTAATATATAATGTCGCCCCCCTATAACTTTTTTATTTTAAGCGTCATTACCAGTACGGAAATGACGATTTTTCCTTGCGCGCGTAACAAATTCTGTGTGAGGCGCAGCCGAACACGGGAAGTCATGCAAGAACGGAAAAATACATTTCTGGACGTGTAATGAATGATATTTGTTATTATACTTAGGTACCTGAAAACAACATAAACAAAAAACATCGCAAAAAATGATTTAAGATAATTGCGATTATTTATTTTTATTTTTAAAACAGTAAAACAAATTAACAAAAAAAATTACAAGCTAATTAAATCTAAGAAAATTAATTCTGGACGGAACCGTTATGATTAATGGTTATATTTATTGTACAATTTGTATTATTGTTGAAGCTCAATCCCTTTTGTATTTCTTTTTGTTGAACTAAAGATGTTGAAGCAAAGTGTTCGTGTATGTTTTGGTTCTCTTGATTGACTGTTACAGATTTTGTAGTTTCCAAGTTACAAGGCCTAAACCCTTTTGGGATACTTTAACTTTTCTTTGTATGGACTCCTCTATATATCCTTCTGCTACATTGGAAGAAAGCCATCCTCCGTGTCTTTTTAAAGTGAGCAAATCACCCCCGCTTTCTACCAACATGGTAGCCGAAGAACGCCTTAGCCCATATATATAGCCCGGTATATTCTGCGTGATTTTTTAGTTTTAAATATTTTGAAACAAGTTTTGGAATACCACTGATAGTATGGCACCCAACATGTTGAGAGTAACATCTTTGGTTTCGGTATGCAACAAATAATCTTCTACTCTCCATATTTTTAGGGCGGAGATTTGCGTATTAATGGTAAAGGTACAGGGATTGAATTTGCAATTTTCATTGGTAATGGTAAAACTTCTTGACCTGTGAGTTTTTCCATCTCGTAAGAACACGACAAGAAAACGCCCATTATCTTCCACATCGTCTAAACTCAAACGTATTAAATCATCTCTGCGGCATGCGCCGAAGATGCCAAACACTAAAATTACATTTGCTAGTAGATATTGTCCATCTGAAGCTTCACATAAAAATTTGGTTACTTGTTCTAATGTAAGAACCTTGAATTTCTTTGGTACATATCCTACAGCTTGTCGTTTTAAAAAAGCGATAGTTTTTGGATATTGGTTGTGAGTATTTTCTTTTATTGCCAAACAACTCTTTAACATGGAGAATCGACTCCATAAGGTGGATGACTTTATAGATTTGGCTTTTTTAGAAAAACAAACTAAGAGAATATCGTCACTCACAATTTTGATTCTTTTCTGAGTCCGCCATTCGATAAAAATGTGATATTCATGTTCATATCTCAACCAGGATATCACTGGTAATAAATCTGCACTTACTTCTGCCGCTTGTTGTAATATAATATCGGGAATATCCGGATTTTCTTCCAAATCTGAATTCATTTTTTGAAAATGGCATAAATTTTACTGACAGAAAATAAGATATGTTATTAATAAATAAATCGTTGTTATGAACAGTTTCCATGAATTAATTTTTGTATAAGCGCACGGAAAGAGGGATCGGGAAAAAAATTCCGTGCGCTGTTCTGAAAATGTCATATTTACTGTATTTTATACACAGTTGAAAATGTAGTATTTTCAGGTAAGTATAATAAAAAAATCCACTCCGCGAGATGGGGTGGCAACCACCCCCAGGATAAAACCGCCCCTCGGCAGGATATAGAGTATAATCCTGGGCTATTCCTTATCTTTTGTGAAAATTTTAGGTAAATCCATGTAGAACAAAAAAATTTCGAGCCAAAATGGTTTATTTCCTGTACTAAAATATGGCCCGGTTCAATCCCCGTTGAATGACCCTGTACACATATTTTCCGGACACCCTGAATGCCCGCATTTCCTATAGGATACTCGGTTTGTTATGACCTTTATTGACTAACCTGATTTTAACAATTTTAATTACGCAGAAGTAAAATTTCCATTTGCATTTTTTACACCGTTAAATATAAATAAATGAACTAACTACTCTGGCATAATTGAAAAAGTATGTACACACGCCCCAGTGTGTTAAAAATAAAGGTAAAAGCTCATGGGGGTAGTATTTAAATAGACTAATACATCAGAACAAAACTGTCCGAGAGCTAGGTAAATAATGAAACAAGACTATTAGTATGTGGGCAATGAGTTCATTATTCATCAGTGCTTGTTATAAATGATAAAATAGTATTTAAAAACATACTTTATGTAGCAATACGGTGGACCCGCAGTAATCCGACAAACGTTTTGCGGGGCGATGTCGGACTATCGATTTTGTCGGATTATAGAGTACTGCCAAGAGCCTCTATAGTCCGGACTTTTTTCATAAGAATACCTTGTAATCCGACAAATTAAAAATTAAAAAATCTATTTCAATTACGAATCAAACTAGGTACATAATTATACAGGGTTATTCACGGTATACGACACGGAATATTGTGCCTAAACTAAAACATATTAAAAAAGTTTATTATTTGGGATAAATATAGTCTTGTTAGGGGTACATTTTAAAAATAGTTTCATAATATACAGGGTGTCCCAAAATTGCGAAACATATCAAACTTATCTTTTTTTTAAATGGACCAACATTTATATTATTTCAATTTTGACTTCTACGACATAAATAAAGGTAAGTTTGATAGGAGTTTCCCATACCTAAACCGTAAAGTTTTCGAAATATTTTGATTTTTGTGAAAATTAAGAAAAAATTTTAATGTCAAATTTCTCGAAAAGTATTTCTTCTTTTTCCACCACATTCATACTGGTTGTTGTCAATTGATTATGATTTAAGTTTTATTTGTCAAAATTGAAAAAAATATATACAGGGCCTTCAAATATTAAGATTAAATAATTTCGGATTTTGACAGGCGATAACTTGTTTAATTTAAATGGAACACACTGTATTTTATACCACCAATGAATGCGAAAATGGATTCTCTTTTGAACTATATAGGTCTTTCTATACCTAACTCTTTATATTCTCATGAAAAATGGCAATTTCGGAAAAGCTGAAGAGTCTTTACTTAGTTCGATATTCACAGAGTAGGCTATGGAAAAAGCCTGCTAGTCGACATCACACAACAACGGCAGACCCGTAATAATGCAACAATTTCAAGTCCAATAGTATTTTATTAACAATATCACAATTAATAACTTTCATAATTAACGAAGATTTAAAACAAAAACTAACATGAAAAAAAAATGCAGAATGATGAATATTAAAAAAAAAATACAATAAGTGCTCAAAATGATGACCATCTGACTGTAAACACAAACGTACACTCTTCTCAAAGTTTTTACCCACGTTTACTAACATTTCTGGGCTAACGCCACAGAAAGCTTCTCTGATACTTTCTTTCATATTTTCTGGTGTTGTCGGAGGTGATTTGAAGACATTATCCTTCACGTATCCCCACAAAAAAAAAGTCAGGCGGGGTCAAATCAGGGGATCTTGGAGGCCACTTTGTAGGTCCATTTCTTCCTATTCACCGATTTTAAAGATGGACATTCAAAAATTGCCGAACCCCGCGAAAAAAATGAGGTGGAGCACCATCCATCTGAAGCCACATAATTCTTCCTATCTCGAAGAGAATATCTTCCAATAAAAGCGGGAACTTATTTTCGAGAAAGTCCAGAAATGTTATTCCACTTAAATTTTCGTCAAAAAAAATAAGGGCCAATTACATAGCGACCCATTACTCCACCCCATACATTTACAGACCATCTGTGCTGATTCTTTATTATTCTAAACTGGTGCGGATTGGAATCGGAGTAATAATGTAGATTGTGTCTGTTGAAGGATTCATTATTGTGAAAAGTGCATTCATCACTAAACAGTACATGATCAAAAAAGTGTTCACTTTCTGCCACTTTATCTAATACCCACACAGCACAAAGACATCTTATGCACGTCCAAAAGACGTCCTAATTAAATATTCAGGACGTCTTATGAACATCTTTTGACGCCTGCAGACATCCATAAGACATCGGATAGAAGTCGTTTGTTACCAAAAAAGATGTCTTTAAGACGCCTTTTTGCGACATCCATTTTACATCTTGTTTAGGCATATAAAAGACATTACTTAGGTTTTTGATAAAACGTACTTTTTAGTTTAATTTATAAGGATAATGGATAGTACATATAAAATATATTTAAATTTTTAGAATAAAAATTCCTAAACAAAATTGCTTTAAGATTGAATAACCACTGGAAGACTTTTTTTAAAGTCCTGAGTTGTTTTAATAGCTTTGATGCCCATATTATAAAAATGAACTATATTTATTTAACATAAGGTAGAAAATTATATTGATTTATTATTTACAAAAAAAAATGTAAAACAAACTTGGAAGAGAAATGTAAAAAAAATAGACGAATATTGTGCTAAGCTTGTTAACTGACTATTAATGATTTCAGGACTTGCTAGAGGTTACTCAACTGAGTATTTTTCATAGTTATGCCTTTTTTATATTATTGTCACTTAATTAGAAATGTACTATACCTTTGTTCATTTTAAAATTATGAGAAGGACTAAAAGTAAATGCATTTAAATTAAAACGAATAATTAAATGTTTTGTCATTTATATATAGACTAGACCACACTAATAGAATAACATGTACGTATATCTGCACTAATTAGGTTAATTTTGTGCTAGATCTTCTATCTGACGCCCTTCTTAGCCATAGTTGTACGGAATTTTCCGTCTCCTTCTGGGTTTTTCCTAGTCCAGTGAGTTCAGCAGATCCTGTCAAAAAGAATAAATACATTCAAACATGTACCATATAAATATTATATTAACCAAGTTTAAAGTTAGCGTAACCCATTAGGCTTATTTATAAAATATTTTTTTTTTAATAGAACATATTTGTAACTGTAAATCAAACAAACCTAATATTACATCCATACAGGGTGTCAGGTAAGTATATGTCTAAAATTTAGGAGCGTGTAGAAGACGTCAAAATAACACTAGTCTTTCATATAAAAAAAAGTTCCTTAGCTGCTCCATAACGAAGTTATGGGGCTTAAAAAGGGGTCCCCGATATTACCTTTCAATCCGTAACTTTTAAGTGGACCTGTATATTTCAATAAAATTTTAGTATGTCATATAAGCAATAAAGACTCACAAATTCTTGCTATAAACTGTATTTGACGGCATCTAGGAAGACAGGAACGGACTGATTTATAAAGTCTATTAGATTATGATTAAAAAAGTTTAAAACCGAATTTTAGATACTACTTAAAATAAAATAAGTCTATAGTTATTACTTTAATTTGTAATACATCTTTTTGTAATATGCATGCATGCATAGTTGTTTTTTTCAATTATTTGTGATATAGGTGCATAATTTGCAGAAAATTAATTAACTTTTGGGGCAAAAGGAGTTAGGTTTGTTAATTTAACGTCTCCTGGTTTTGAAATTTGTGATATAATTAAAATATTCTTACTCAGTATAACTCGAGCCACATTTGATTTGTGAAAGTTCCTTTTTCCCTTTCTTCCTAACCAGCTATACTTTAAAGCTTGATCATTGGTCATAATAAGTTGTAGAGCTCTTTTTACAAAATCATAATTATTTGACCCTCCAAGTTTTGATATTTCCAAAACCTAAAATAAAGGCACATTTTTATAACAGGTATATATGGAAAATTCATCGTCATTTTTTGCCACGTTATTTCTTTTCAGTTTTTAATTTTTTTTGTCCACCAATCAATTAAAGAATAACCACTTTAACTGAATTAAAAAAAACCTAAACAGATGTTTAAATTAAGATGAATTATATGAAATATAATTAATCATAATTATAGAAGCTTTCCTTACTGCATTATTAAAATTAGTGTCATCCTGAAGATATTCCTCTATTTTATTAAAATCTTCATCATTGTTAATTGGCAAGTTTAAATCTTCATTAGCAAAAAAGTTTAATTTTACTGTTGTCTGGACGGTTCCAGGGGTAATATTTAATTCTTCATTCAACCAAGCTACTCTTTAATGATTTTGTAGTATTAATATTCTCTGGCATCTTATTATTCTCCGGACGATCTCCAACATTATATTCGTTTACCCCAAACTCATCCTCGCTTTCAGTCTCGGACAGGAACTCGGTTTCTAGATTTTTACTACACCCAGGTTGAGGGTTATTTGATAAATTTGTCGATAAATTTAGATCATTTTCTACATGAACAGATTGATTAGCAAGTTTGTCACTAGTATGAAAATCATTAGTGAGTTTGGGATAAGCTCGTTTTACTCGCATAAAGTACTTCTTGTTAATGTTTCTTTTCATTTTTTCAAGCCAAAATTGTACTAAAAGCAAATTGAAAACAAAAATTAGTGAAGTTAGTTTAGTCACAATATGAGTATGAGTAGATCGTTAAACTGAATCTGATTCAATCGATCGGATCAAACTTAGGAACGTGTTCTAATTGGTCGATTTTAAGGTTTCGCTCGAAATTGACCATTCAGAACACGTTCCTAAGTTCGATCCGATCGGTTGAATCGGATTTAGGTTAACAATGTACCTCTACTCCATGTTTCAGAAAACCGTGTCCCAAAATTAAACCCGACAGTAAATCACAAAGCTGTGTACTTTCAGATCATACCGATAAAGGAAAAATCAAAATGAAATATGATACATAATTTTGATTTTTTTACTTAAAAATGACATTTGTTAAAATGTTTTAATTAAGTTTACAGTATTATTTTGTTATTTCGTAACACATTATAGTAAAAACTTTCACAGTAACGTTTTGACTAAAAATTCTTTCAGATTCGTGATCAGCGTGCTAAAAAAACCCCATATACCAAATTTCGTTAAAATCGGAAGTGGGCCAACAAAATAAAAATTTACCATTTATTATGTTTACAAATGAAAGTAATGAATTGTTTATGGATTTGGATTGAAATGTTGGATATATAAAATTAAGCACAATGTAAATGTGGTGGCGATTCCATATTTTGGAGAAAATCTAAATAACCAGCCTGTTTGAGCTTGCAAAAACCTTGAATATCATTATCGTCAGCCCTCAAACATTTGAATACAAAACACTTACCTTATTATTATTTTCACTCTAACTAGCACTTTCGCAATTTACACTAAGCACAAAAGATATAACTTTTTTTTTAATTATTTGCTGAAAGTCCTAACAAAATCAAAAGTATAATACACTATAAATATAAATTACTAATGCCGGCCAAAGATGCCGGCCGCCTAAACGGGAAATATGAAAAACATTGGAAAAACACAATGGTTGTAAGAAATAGGTTAAAACGGAGATGCAGTAGTTTTTGCTCAAAGGAATTTGAGCCAGCTAGATCACGACTATGTCTGCTTTCTTTTATTTGTTTACATTAGACAAAGAGAAGCAGCAAACCCACTCGATCGGATTCACGTGAGTGACAAAGTCGAGTAAAAAATAGAAATTTATAGGGAAAGCTATTGGCTAAAACTTCCACACTGAATGTATCGGTGTTATTTTTTAATGTATAAGAATAATAAAGGACAGAGATACACTGTGTGGCTCAGTGTTCCCAGAGTTTCATCAATGATTTTAGACCGTAGAGGTTTGTTCCATAATTTTAGACAGCAGAGGTTTGTTCCGTAATTAAGTATGTTCCAAACTTTAAAAATAATACTCATTTTATTTTAAATGAAAACCTGTAAAATTTAAAACAAGTAAAATCCAAATTAATTTTTGAATGCAAGAAGGGTATGTACTACTACGTGTGAGTAATAGAAACGGTTATATGGGCTGTAAACACTTGTCGAACTCATTTTGGGTATAAAAAAGTCATACAAAATGGCGATTTCCGTCATTTAAAAAGATTATCATTATTATTTGTTTCTGCTGAACTGAGCTGCGAAATGTTTAAAATGTCTTGAAAGAAGACTTTCATACGACATTTTAACAATGTTGTTATTGGACATCCCACTGACATCATTAAAAAGACGTCCATAAGATATCTCCTGTAAGTCTTTAGGCGTTCAGACCAAATTTGGACCAAAAATGTACGTCTTTGAGATGTCTTGTGCTGTGTGGGTACCCACATAGATAATTGGACTCTTTTATTAAAATTGTTTTCTGAAAGTTCTTGATGACGCTGAATCTTATAGGAATGGTAATTATGCTTATCAAGTACCCCAGAAACACTTGCCTGGCTAATGTTGTTACTCTGAGCAATTTGGTTTTGTCCCATATAAGGATTTTCGACCACTGCAGCGATCTCGGCAAATTAAGTATCTACATTTTCGATAACAGATTTTCTTAAAGAAACTTTCCTGTACTTAACACCACCAGTTTCTTTGAATTGAATTAATAATCTTTTGAAAGCAGCCTTATTTGGGTGATTTCTGTCAGGAAACCTTTCACCATAGACGCGGGATGCCAACAAGCTGTTTTGGAGACATTCACCAAGAATAAATATCATGTCGATCGGTTCTTCTCTAGAATAAACTGTCATTCTGAATTATTGGAACAGAAAAACTGCAAAAAGTTTCAATTTATCAAACAAAATTTTGCAAGAAAACACTTTTGAGTAACTGACAAGTGGATACAAGCGATAGCGGTTGTCAAACTTCCATAGCCTACTCTGTGAATATCGAACTAAGTAAAACGTCTTCTGCATTTCTGAAATTGCCATTTTTTATGACAATGTGAAGAGTTAGGTCTAGGAAGACCAAATATAGTTTAAAAGAGAATCCATTTTCGCATTCATTGGTGATATAAAATACAGTGTGTTCCATTTAAATTAAAGAAGTTATCGCCGGTCAAAATCCGAAATTATTTAATCTTAATATTTAAAGGCCCTGTATGCTTTTTTTTGACAAATAGAACTTAAATCATAATCAATTGACAACAACCAGTATAAATGTTGTAAAAAAGAAGAAATACTTTTCGAGAAATTTGACATTAATTTTTTTTCTTAGTTTTTACAAAAATCAAAATATTTCGAAAACTTCAAAGTTTAGGTATGTAACTTACCTTTATTTAGGTCGTAGAAACCAAAATTAAAATAATATACAGGGTGTTCCATTTAAAAAAAAACATTAGTTTGATATGTGTCGCAATTTTGGTACACCCTGTATATTATAAAAGTAATTTTAAAATGTACCCCCAAAAAGACTATATTCATCCCAGATAATAAACTTTTTTATTATCCTTTAGTTTAGGCACAATATTCCGTGTAGTATACCGTGAATAACCCTGTATACAATATCTGTTCAATTGTGCGTTAGTAAAAATTTGCCGAAATTTTTAGATATAATCAATAGTAATAGGCGTGTTGGATAACAGGGCGTGTCGGATTAGACACGGTTCGGATTACCGCGGGTCCACCATAATACTAAAATCTTGGACTGCCATTATCTTTATTTGTTTTTAATCTTGGGACACTCCACGAAGCCTGAGGCCTAAGTGCTAACATACCGTGGGTGTCTGAAGTGTGGTAAGAAGGAGTTTATTTACAGTTGAAGGAGAAGTAAAAACTACTGCGGGAAGTATAATTCCATAGTCTGGACGTTCTAAGAATGAAGAACGAAGAAATTAGGAAGTTAGAAGCCTCCTAATTTGGACTCTAAAAGGATGCATAAAAGTGGCACTGCATGTTGTTCTGTTAAGAGCTACCAGAGGAGGAATTATAGTGGCAAACTTTTCGGAGCAGATGCCGTGAAAATACCTATAAAAGAACGCCAGATCCCTCACAACTCGTCGGTGGGCAAGTGAAGAAAGCTTTTCTGTAAGTTTGGGATTATTATTAGAACGAACAGCTCTTCTTTAAATAGACCCAAGAATGCTAAGTGTTGTAGGAGACGCCCTTCCCCAGACATAAGAACAATATTCTAAAGAGGTTCTGATATGGGATACATACAGAACTATACTGCTCATATGCTCATATCTAACGAATGTCTCCCCAATTCAAGATAAGTTTAAGGTCTTGTAAAAGAGACATCTGCATGGACCTGCATTTGATTTCCCAATTAGACTTACAGGGTGCCTTAAGAAATTGAATGTAAGAGTGGTTTATACTACTGTATTGTACTGTATTGGAGTATACTATACTAGACACACACACAACGTTTCGGTTAGTGGTGTATCTTCAACTATATATTTTAGTTTACAATGTTTGGTTTTAATTTTTGGTAAGATAATTATTATTAAACTTTGGTACTTGTCATTTTTTTGGGAGTTGAAAAAGGGATTCATGGAATTTTTTTAAGAATGTTTCATTAATGGCATCGTATTGGACTTTATATTTAAAAAGGGTCTTAACATAAAATGAAACTTAAATAATATATAACTTATACATAGTTTTATTAGTTTTTGGATAATAAAGAAAAAGGAAAACTAAAAAAAAAATGTAGTTTCAGCTGACTTACATATAAAGTGTGGGTGGGGTACATTTAAAAAGTGTTATTTTTAAAAAGAAGAATGAACAAACTGTTATTAAAGCAAGACTAGTGTAGTAAAGCTCAGAAAAATAAACTATTAGAGTTGGTCAAAGTCGATAAAAATCTGTTAAGGAGAAACCTTTCTTCATCTTTGATATTTAAAGACACCGACAAGAAGTGGAATAATATTGCCTTAAAAAAACCTGATGGATGGAGTACCTGGAAGCTGTGGCGAAATAAAGACATACAATAAAATGTGATATCTATAATACATTATAAACAGTAGTATTAAAAATATAAAAGATCATTTTATGTATAAGGTACTATAAAAACGGAATGTAAAACTTTATGAAAAGTTAAATTTTATACAAACGTTTTGTACTTAATTATTTCTAATATACCGGGTGGTGCATCGCCAGACAGGCCATAGGAAATCCCATATAAATTTTGATACATTGAAATATTGGCTCCCCTATTGAATTTTCAACAAAATTGTATAAGACTTTTTTGAAGATGTTGATAAGATTAACTTACATCCTAAATTCCTTTTTTTTTCTGATAAGGCAATTAAAAGTTATTTAAGAAAAACTATTTGTAAAATCATTGCATACCTGCTACATACCTTAATGAATCCACCAGTAATTAATAAAATATCTTGTCAACTTTTTAATTGACGTTTTACTTGGTATTAGTTATTTCAAAATGTTTTACAGTATTAAAGAGAAAATAACAATGATTAAATGGTATTACATGGAAAATAATTATCAAAGAGTATCCGACATGTTCTCTACATTTTTTCCTGACAGACACATTCCAAGTAAGACAACAGTTCAAAATATCGTTTATAAGTTTGAGACAAAAGGTACTGTTATTAATAAATGCAACTGCTTATAGCGAAATAATAATGCACTCGATGGAAGAGCTCAAGAAAACAATGCCGATTTAGATGTTTTACTTCATGTAGAAGAAAATAAAAGGATTAGCACCAGGCTTCTTGGCAAAGTTGTAGGAAAGGATCACAGCACAGTACTACGCAAATTAAAGAAATATAAATATTATCCATAGAAATATCAAAGACATCAGGAATTAAGGGAAGGCGATGAGATCCGAAGAACAGATTTTTGTTTTGAAGTTATGGAACTGGCGAATAGCGATAGGGACTTCTTACGCAATATTTGTTTTAGTGACGAATGCACCTCCACATTAAACAATGAACCAAACGTTCAAAACATCAGATACTGGAGCAAAGAAAATGAACACAGATTTGTATCTACAAGGACTCAGTACCCTCAAAAGGTAAACGATTGGGCGAGTATATTTGGACATCGGATTATTGGACCTTTTTTCTTGAATCACAATTTGGGAACAGAAACTTTTTTAGAACTATTACAAAATCAAGTGGGGCCGGCATTGAAATAACTTGCACCTGACAATCAAGACATTTGGTTTCAAATGGATGGTTGTCCTGCACACAATTCACGAGAAGTAAGGGAATATGTTCAAAATGTTTTCAATGGACTCACCATAGGACCAAATTACACCATAAATTGGCCAGCTAGGTATCCTGATCTTTCGCCAAACGACTTCTTCCTTTTGGGTCATATCAAAAATGTTATTTACACAAATCTGAGTTATCAAAATTTAGAAGAATTAAAAGTTTTAATTTCAGCGGCGTGTGATCGACTATCGGCATTTCAACTTTATAATGTAAGAACTGAATTTTATAACCGTTTAGGATATTGCTTAGCAGTAAGCGGAGGTCGGTTTGAGCATCTAATTAAAAAACATTAGCTTTTAGTTTCAATGTGTTTTGTTAAAACGTATTTTTAGACAGTTTTTAAGTGTGTTTTTCACCTTCCTATAAAATTGTTCAATTATATAAAAATCTTATTATGTAGTTTAATGTAATTACTTGTATTTATTAAATGATTACAACCATTATTTTCTCTTCAATACTGTAAAACATGTTGAAATAACTAATACAAAGTAAAACGTGAATTCAATAGGCTAATTGTCTAGAAAGTGGCAGCAACTCCGATTTTAACCAAATTTGGTATACGGGGGTTTTTTGGGGCGCTGATCACGAATCTGAAAACCTTTTTTGGCGGAAACGTTTCGTTTTCAAGATATCCATCATCAAACCTAAAAATCAAACTTACCTCATTTACTCTATTCCTCCTTCTTTTTGTACAGAATTCTTGATTTTTACACTAAAGTTGCACACAATATTGTATAAACACCTTTTAGAAACTTTTTTTTATGTTCATTTTACACCTTTTTCTTCATTAAATTGCCAAGTATCACTTTCAAACGGGGCGGCCATGATTCTCTATTGTATACCTGGTTGCGGCGTTTGAAAGTGAATTTTTACAATTAAACGAAAAATAGGTATAAAATAAATATAAAAACAAGTTTTTAAAAGGTGTTTATCAACTATTGTGTTTCAATTAAGTGTAAAAATCAAGAATTCTGTACAAAAAGAAGGAGGAATAGTGTAAATGAGGTTAGTTTGATTTTTAAGTTTGATGATGGATATCTTGAAAACGAAAGGTTTCCGCCAAATTTTCAATGGTCAGGCCTAACCCTTCAAATTTGGTCAAAATCGGAGTTGCGGCCACTTTCTAGACAATTACCTTCAATAGTTGACAAGACATTTTATTTATTACTGGTGGATTCATTAAGGTATGTAGCAG
Source organism: Listronotus oregonensis (assembly GCA_019359885.1). NCBI lineage: Eukaryota > Metazoa > Arthropoda > Insecta > Coleoptera > Curculionidae > Listronotus > Listronotus oregonensis. Next base: position 124,810 of record JAHBCN010000720.1, read on the forward strand.
GTATGCAACGATTTTACAAATAGTTTTTCTTAAATAACTTTTAATTGCCTTATCAGAAAAAAACGAAATTAAGTATGTGAGCTAATCTTATCAACGTCTTCAAAATAGTCTTATACAATTTTGTTGTAAATTCAATAGGGGAGCCAATATTTTAATGTATCAAAATTTACATGGGATTTTCTATGGTCAGTCTGGCGATGCACCACCCGGTATATTGCTTGATGTACAGGGTGATCCTCTATAATGTCGCCCCACTATTACTTTTTTATTTTAAGCGTCCGAAAAAAGTATGGTGATGAAGGTACCGAAAAAAATACTTTTTTTCTTTAAAAAAAAAGAAAAATAATCAGTAAAGAGAGAAAAACAAAAAGTGTTTTTTTTTTTAAGGATTACCCTATATATAAATATATTTTTCGATTCCCCGTAAATTTCTAAGCATAATTTATATAACATACAATATACCTAAGTTCTAAATTCTACTGTTTCTGAAATATTCGCATTTGAAACATTATTATCCAATATTTTTTTAAACAACTGTTACAAATTAGGAAGCATTAGGATAGCAAAATGTTTGTTGAAAATAAATAACTGTAGTGACATTATGTCAATATTGTTGGAGTTGTCTTGTTAAGCAAGTAAAAATGCCGTACTCAGACAGAGAAAACATTTTTTTTAACTTATTCTATTAAAAACAATTTTAACTGGCGCGCTGCTATTAGAAATATGATGGAAGATAATTCCGGTATGCATGTCCCAACTCAATAAACGTTCTCATCTATATATAGAAAGTTTCAAAAAACATTAAATTTACAAAGGAGAAAAAGAACTGTGAACGTAGATAAAAATGCAGAATTAAATTATTTGCTTGCCATAGAATAGAATCCAAACAATTTCATAAAAAACATTTTAAAGACTTTACGAAAAACAGAAGAAAATATTAATCAAACTTCATATAAGAAAGTCCACATAACGCTTAAAAAATGGGATTTAAAGCCATATAAAATTGAACCCACTACAAAGCATATCCAAATGCAAAAAAGGTGATCGGGTCACATTTTGCCAACTGATTCTAGATAGAATTAATATAAACAACAATTTTTTGAAATTAGTTTTATGGACCGACGAGTCTATCTTTTCTACAAATGGCCTATTTAACTGAAAACATCCCAAACAATGAGCAAGAGAGAATTATCATTATTTTAGGGAATTTAAGTTACAAGGGCGACAATCCACAATGTGTGGTATCCTGGCCCGTATTTTTAATACTGTTTTAAATGGAGCCTGCTATTTAGATTTCTTGGATAACCAGTAAAACGATCTGCATTTGAATATGTTACAATATATCATTTTTCAACAAGATGGGGCACTCTCTCACAATATTAGTGATGTGGTTAGTTTCTGCGTTTCTTTGAAGTTATATACAAAATCGTGTATACAGCCACCAAATTGAAAACTTGAATTATCTTAAAGATTTAAAGAGAAATGAAATAAATAATTTAAATGGAAATAAACCAGCATTCATAACACATAAATTAGACAAACTTCGAAGAATACTTATAAGATGTGTTGAAGAAAATGGAGGCCCGGTAGAGCATTTTTATATTTAATTATTCATTGTTTTTTTTATTGTTACATTTATTTCTTGATTTGACAGTTGTTTAATTAAATACTTGCCTAATTTAATAATTTATTAATAAGGTTTAAAAAGCGAATATTTCAGAAACGCTTGAATTTAGGTATATGGCATGTTATAGGAATGATGCTTAGAATTTTACGAGAAATCGAAAAATATATTTATATTTAGCGTGATCCATTAAAAAATACATTTTTTGTTTTTCCCTGTGTACTGATCATTTTTCAATTTTTTTTATGGGTAGAAAAAAGTATTTTTCAGTACCTACATAATAATACCTTTAAATTTTTACGGACGCTTAAAATAAAAAAGTTTTACTGGGGCGACATTATAGATCACTCTGTTCAAAAAATTAAATCACTAGCATACATTTTTACTTATATTATTTTTGATATATATTGCTCGATATTGTGTATAAAACTTAATTAATATAATAAAATTTAAATCAGTAATTACCGATCAAAACAATCTTTAAAAAAAAGGTAGATTAGTTACAACGATCACGAACGAAAATACCTTTTTATTAAACTTACCTGAAAACACTACATTTTCAACTGTGTATAAAATACAGTAAATATGACATTTTCAGAACAGCGCACGGAATTTTTTTTCCCGATCCCACTTTTTGTGCGCTTATACTAAAATCCATCCATGGAAACTGTTCATAACAATGATTTATTTATTAATGACATATTTTATTTTTTGTCAGTGAAATTTATGTCATTTTCAAAAAATGAATTCAGATTTGGAAGAGAATCCGGATATTTCCGATATTATATTACAACAAGCGGCAGAAGTGAGTGCAGATTTATTACCAGTGAAATCCAGGTTGAGATATGAACATGAATATCACATTTTTACCGAATGGCGGACTCAGAAAAGAATCAAAATTGTAAGTGACGATATTCTCTTAGTTTATTTTTCTGAAAAAGCCAAATCTATGAAGTTATCCACCTTATGGAGTCGATTCTCCATGTTAAAGAGTAGTTTGGCAATAAAAGAAAATACTCACAACCAATATCCAAAAACTATCGCTTTTTTGAAACAAGCTGTAGGATATGTACCAAAGAAATCCAAGGTTCTTACATCAGAACAAGTAACCATATTTTTATGTGAAGCTTCAGATGGACAAATATCTACTAGCAAATGTAATTTTAGTGTTTGGCATCTTCGGCGCATGCCGCAGAAATGATTTAATACGTTTGAGTTAAGACGATGTGGAAGATAATGGGCGTTTTCTTGTCATGTTCTAACGAGATGGAAAAACTCACAGGTCAAGAAGTTTTACTATTACCAATGAAAATTGCAAATTAAATCCCTGTACACTTTACCGTAAATGCGCAGATCTTCGCCCTAAAAATATGGAGAGTAGAAGATTATTTGTTGCATACCGAAACCAAAGATGTTACGCTCAACATGTTGGGTGCCATACTATTAGTGGTATTCCAAAACTTGTTGCAAAATACTTAAAACTAAAAAAATCACGAAGAATATACCGGACATGGGCTAAGGCGTTCCTCGGCTACCATGTTGGTAGAAAGCGGCGGTGATTTGCTCACTTTGAAAAGACGCAGAGGATGGCTTTCTTCCAATGTAGCAGAAAAATATATAGAGGAGTCCATACAAAGAACAAATTAAAGTATCCCAAAAGTTGTTTAGGCTTTGTAACTTGGAAACTACAAAATCTGTAACAGTCAATCAAGAGAACCAAAACATACACGAACACTCTGCTTCAACATCTTTAGTTCAACAAAAAGAAATACAAAAGGGATTGAGCTTTAACAATAATACGAATTGTACAATAAATATAACCATCAATCATAACAGTTCCGTCCACAATTAATTTTCTTAGATTTAATTAGCTTGTATTTTTTTTTTTGTTAATTTGTTTAACTGTTTTAAAAATAAAAATAAATAATCGCAATTTTCTTAAATCATTATTTGCGATGTGTTTTGTTTATGTTGTTTTCAGGTACCTAAGTATAATAAAAAATATCGTTCATTACGCGTCCAGAAATGGATTTTTCCGTTCTTGCATGACTTCCCGTCACGCGCGCCCGGAAAAATCGTCATTTTCTTACTGGTAATGAAATATACTATTCCTAAATGGGTCCAACCCACTGGCAAAAATGTCGAATAGAAAATGTCAAAAATGGCATTCAAGAATCCAAATTTTCCATGCACATGATTTTTAAGTTACATTATACTGAAGTCGTATGCGACACTGTATTCGAGTTTAAAGAATAGACCCCGTGGGTTCTGAGATATTTAAAATATTTTAAAATTTAGCCTACCGTGTATAAAGGCATAGATGTATAATACTTTCTTTACATTTTTTCTTTGAAAACAATCAGTGCCAAAAGGATAGTAATACCGCTTCTGGCGCCTTTCTAAAATATGGCTGCTATTTTTTGTTTGTTGTAACAACGAGACTTGTATATTGATTTGACCTGCGGGTAAAAGTAAAGAAATATAAATACATGAAAAATTGTTTAATTTTTAATAGTTGTGTTTATTTTAACGATTATTAAATATGTATTGATTTATTTTAAAATTTGTTTTTAAATTTTATTATTAACTTTACTGAGGAGTAACGGGTAAAAATAAATTGTACAATAAACATACTAATCTTCTTTAAAGAGCTTTATTTGATCATAGGTCATTCTGTTAATCACCAACACCAGAATGCGACTATTATAGTTCGGGAGGCCACCGCAAAAAAGCTGGCCAATGGGAGCTACGCATGAAACATATTTTTTTTAAAATTACTATGAACTTTAGTCAATTTAAAGCCGCACTCCTGCCTCAACTCAGCGGATTCAAATTACATTTTTTTTACCTAAAAAAATTCGTGAAAAATAGGTTTTTCAAAATAAATCGAAAAGTATTGATTTTAGGAAAACTAGGTATAAAATTAAAATTACACTGTCTAACAGAAAAATCCTCCCTATAAAAAAATCGTGTGATTTGTAATATTTGGACTTATACTAATATACAACTAACCCTCAAATGTTTTTATTAGCCTCAGATTTCTCGGAAGGGTCTAGTAGAGGGGTAATAAATGGGCGACCCATTATTATGGACAGGTAGGTGGATCTATGCTTGAAATATCCCTTTAGTCGTTATTTTATAATCATTTAGTAAACATCTGTTGATTTTTCGATTAGATAGATCTACGTGTAAGAAAAATGTCGACGCGAATTTGTGTTAATAAAGCTGATAAATTCTGTTATATTTGTGGCGAAGTTACCGCGAAGGCGTACCAAAAACCGATATCTTCACTAGTAAAAAGGCTTATGAACTGTACTTTGGATGTAAAGTTGGCGATCAAGATAAGTCCTGGGCCCCAAAAGTGTGTTGCAGTTCGTGTTCGAGAACATTGACGGGATGGCTAAAAGGTACGCATAAATCTATGCCATTTGCAGTTCTAATGGTTTGGAGGGAACCTCGTAATCACGTAGATGATTGTTATTTTTGCATGACGAATATCAAAGGAATTACTAGCAAAACTAAGCGTAGCATTCAGTATCCCAATGTTCCGTCTGCAATGCGACCAGTACCCCATGACAATTCATTACCCATTCCCCAACCACCTGAGAGTTACACGCTTGATTCGGAATCAGAGTCTCGAAGTACTTCGCCAGAAGCCGGACCAAGCTACATCCCTAGTTCCATTGATTTGCCCGATACACCTCATTTAATCACTCAAGGTGAATTGAATGACCTTGTTCGTGACTTGGACCTCCCGAAAACAAAAGCGGAACTTCTCGGATCCCGCCTGCAGCAGTGGAACCTCTTGGAAAAAGGAGTTAAGGTGTCCATCTACAGAAAAAGGAATCTACTCTCAAAATTTTTTGCAGCGGACGGTGATTTAGTATTTTGCCATGATATTCCTGGCCTAATGGTCGAACTGAACTTACCATATACGCCCGATAAATGGAGACTATTCATAGATTCGTCTAAAACAAGTCTAAAAGCTGTTTTACTTTATAATGGAAATGAACATCCATCCGTTCCTATAGCTCATTCGGTAAATATGAAAGAAACATATGACAATCTGAAGATGATACTCAGATGTATAAAGTACGAAGATCACAAATGGAATATATGTGCAGATTTGAAAGTGGTAGCGTTATTGACAGGACTGCAGTCAGGATACACAAAATACTGCTGCTTTTTATGTGAGTGGGACAGCCGTGCAAGAGACAAACATTATAAAATAAAGGTTTGGCCTCCACGTGAAAAAATAGAAGTTGGAGTTAAAAATTTGACCCGAGAACCGTTAGTTCAGAAAGAAAAATATATTTACCTCCACTTCACATAAAGTTAGGATTGATCAAAAATTTTGTAAAAGCACTGGATAAAAACGGAAATGCTTTCAACTATTTAAAAGAGAAATTTCCACGTATAAGTGAAGCCAAAATTAAAGAAGGAATTTTTGTTGGTCCCCAAATTAGGCAACTCTTTAAAGATGCCAACTTCACGGACATTTTAAGTGACCATGAAAGACGGGCATGGAATGCATTTGAAAGTGTTTGCAAAAATTTTCTTGGAAACACCAAGTCAGAAAATTATCGTGAACTCGTGGAAGAACTGCTCACGGCCTATCATATTTTAAAATGCAACATGTCCCTAAAACTTCACTTTCTCCATTCCCATTTGGACTTTTTCCTGAAAATCTAGGAGCTATATCGGACGAGCATGGGGAACGATTTCACCAAGACATCGCATCGATAGAGAAAAGATATACTGGAAAGTGGAGCCCGAATATGTTAGCCGACTATTGCTGGACCCTAATACGAGACACATCCAGTCTTTCTTATAAAAGGAAGAGTTCAAGGAAATAAATATTAAAATAAAATAACACTTGAAAATGTTTATACTGAACATAAATTAACTGTTACTAAAATGTATCATACCTTTTTATTTTTTAAATTAATAAATCAGTATTAAAGTGAGTTTTTATTGAATTTTGCTTAATATCAAAACATGTGTCTCTCCCTCATTATTGAAGGCTGATATCGAAAATCTGAAGCCAGATCTGGATTCAGCAGGCCAAAATATATAAAATCCAGCCACAATCATTCCAGGGAGGCAAAAAAAGTTTTAGAATGTTGGTCAGTGTTATTGGCCTAATAAAACTAAGTATTTTTTTTTCTATAAAATTGTTGTGGCCATGTTAGTTTTTGAGATATCAACGATTTAAATTTAAGTTTAAAATTAAAACGCAAATATGTTAAAAACTAAAAGAGTTACAAAATAATTATTTTAAAAAATATGCCTATTAATAAGCTCTATAAAAAAGGTTATATACATATTTTTAATAAAATAAGTAATTAAGGAGATATAAGCAAAAAAGTGTTTTGGCTACAGTAAGTATACCAAAACCGATCCATCTAAAAATTGATTTAAGAGGTTCTATTTATTGAATGACATAAACTAATACACATGTACCTCGAAGCAATGGGGGATAACATGGTAGCATGAATATTTTATTTATTTATTTGTTTTTTGGTCTAATACTCGTAACTCCATTCCGATCTACTTGAAACTTTAACTTAAAGAAAATTTAAACACTTTATAAATTATTAATATTATTATTGAAATCGATAATAAAAATATTCAAACGATAAGCTATACACATAGGAGCATAGGAGATCAAGAAATGTTAAGCGTCCTGCCAGGTAGAGGAGGCACTTATTATTTATTTTTTTTTCAATAAATAGAGTGTAATTTTCTTTTAGTTAAAGTTTTAAAATGGATACAGTTATTAGACCAAAAAATAAATAAATAAAATATTCGTGCCACCATATTATCCGCCATTGCATCGGGGCATATATGTATTAGTTTGTGTCATTTACTGAGTAGAACCTTTTAATTTAATTTTTAGATGGGTCGAAATTGGTATATTTACTTGTACCAAAAAATATTATTATTAGCGAAATTTTTAATTGCCAAAATCACTTTTTTGCTTATATCTACTTTATTACTTATTTTATTAAAAACGTGTGTAAAACCTTTTTTATAAAGATTATTAAGAAGCATATTTTTTGTTTAATAATTTTTTTTGTAACTATTTCAGTTTTAGAGATATTTTCGTTATTATTTTAATTTTAAATCGTTAATATCTCAAAAACTAAAAGGGCTATAAACATTTTATAAAAAAAATAAATAGTTTTATTTAACCATTTATTTTCATTATACCCCTTTTTTTCCTTCAATTAATAGTTTTCGAGTTATATTGAAAAAACATATTTTTCAGGATTTTTTTTAGGTAAAAAAAGGACTTTGAATCCGCTGAGCTAAGGCAGCAATGCGGCTTTGAATTAACTATAGTTCATAGTAATATAAAAAAGAATGTATTACCTACCTCTTCCAACAGTTGCCTCTGTTCCTCATAAACCTTAAAAATTCAGTAAGAAAATGATTTTTTACCCCTTTTTTTCGTTATATTTAAAATTATTTTTTTATAAGTGTATATTAAAGTATAAGTGAATATTAAGGTCTTTAAAACACGCGCGATTTTTCGAGCATCTTAGACTTTACTTTTTACATTAAAACACTAGCGTGTTTGAAAATTGGTTCTAAACACGCTCAGGCTTGCTTTAATTAAGCAAAATAGGGTACCAATAAAAAATATATATCATTTTCAAATTTTTAGGGTAATGTTGTTAATATCAAACCAAAATAATAACTATTTGCTAGCCATTAGTTTACGTATTGTCTAAGATTTAAAGCCTTATTTTGCAATACAAACATTACCGTTTGTGTGTGTGTTAATACCACAGGTTCACAAAAAAAGTGTGTGTGCTGGGTGGCGGACTAGGATTTTTTTGGCGTTTTTTTTTCGCTGAACACGAATCTAAAAGAAAAATTGGGGGTCAAACTGCAAAAAATCGAGAAAAGGCGTAATTACAGATATTAACATTTTTTTAAGACGTTAATATCTCAAATATCATGAAAGATACATAAAACTTTATATAACATAAACTATGTATTTTTATAAGACCTTTAATTTAAGTTGTACAATAACCTTTTTATCTAAATATTTTTCGTATTATAATAAAAAACCGAATTTTTAAGGATTTTTTCAAGGTATACCCCTAAAAAAATTAGCAAATTACTTTTTTTAATTTTTTTTTTTGCAAATTTTAAGTGATTTGGGATTCAAATAAATAAAATAAATAGTTTGTAATAAGAAAAACCTTAAAAATTACATCAATAATTTTTTTTCTATTTTGGACTGAATTTTTTTGTCAAAATTACATTTTCGTTTATATCTCCTTTATTATTTATCCTATCAAAAATATTTATATAACTCTTTATATGGAAAATTTTAAAAGCTCTTTTTTTTGTTTTATAAAGTTTTTTGTATCTCTTATAGTTTATATAGTCTTAGTCAAAACATTCGGTGGTAGCAGGTTTCTGCGGGTAAATGTACAGTATCGGATTTTTTGGGTTGTTTTCGATTTTTTTTTCTGTTTGACTTCAGATTCTGTTCAACGGAAAAATATACGCCGGAAAATCTTAGTCCGACACCCAGCACATATCACTTCTTTTGTAGAGCTACAATTATATACTAGAACATATATTTTATGAAGTACACAGTACCTAGTTACAACTTTTTATTATATGAAACACACGTTCTAAAAAGTCAAACGTAAAAAAACTCTATTTTTTGTTTTTATTTTTTATGTTATAAAATTTGCATTGCCTCATAATAAAACAAAACCGTGTAAACTAGATTTTGCAAATATACATCGAGGAAATAAAGACCCCCCTTATCAATATCTTTTGAAGTAATGAAGATATTTAAACCAAATTTGAGATGTTAACATGACTAACAAAATGATGCCAAAACATAAAAATGACAGCTGCAAGTGTCACTTTAGATTCGTGGTCAACGGAAAAAAATACGCCAGAAAATCTTAGTCCGACACCCATCACACATTACTTTTTTTTGTAGAGCTGTGTAATACTTATAATAATTAAAAGTAGAAATTTGAATTAAAAAAATAGATATTTGTAGTTGTTTTTCATAATTACAAAAACTAATTGTGTTATAAATTCATAGCAGCACTATTTGTGGTATAAGTGTCAGAATGTACCGTAAATACTAGAAAAATAGTTATGTAAAAACGTCATAACTATACGGTTAAAATTAAAAATAATTTAAACTACAATGACTGCCTAATTAAGGTCCATAGCGAAGTAGTTTGCGTTTTTGCTTTATTTTTAACGCAATCTCTAAAATAAATAAAAACCAAAATTTCAATTTCCTTTAAACTTTTTTTAAAGTATTAAAAGTTTTCTGTATGTTGCAAATTTATTTTATTTTTTAAATGATATATTATAATAATTAATAATACCGCTTAAATCATTTAACTAAGCCATATGCCAATTTCTGTTTTTAAATCCTGTATTTATTATGCTACCAATAAAGTACAAACACCCTTTTATGTTAAAGCAACCCTATCGTATAATCCAGAAAAGCCTTAAATTATTTCCATCTTATATGTATACGTTACATTATGTACAACGCATAAATCTTATAATTTATGTTTAAAGGCGTACGAAATGTGTTTTCAGTTTACTTTCATTTAAGTAATATATTCTTATGGTACAGAGTCACTATAAATTATTTATTTATTAGAAAAAGATATTAGAGTGTGTTTTATATGCCTATCTTAAAAATTGTCCATTAAAAAGACATCAGAGAAAAATGGTTGTTCTAGTAAGACAAAGGTCGGTTTTGAAAAAATGGGCATTTTAATACTAAAATTAGAGTATCTGAAAAGTCTTTAGAATAATAGAAATGAAATTTATTACTAGTCCAGTCGAGAAGTATGATTTCTGAGAAAAATAGTTAGAAGGCTTTAAAAAATAAGCGATAGCTCAATCAACGCGAAATGCAAATTTGAGAAAGGCGTTTTGATAATTCTTTCTGCCAATAAAAATTGCAATATAACAAAAAACGAAATAAAGAAAGCCATTTTGGTTTTTGATAATAACTCAAAAATCATAGGAAATAGCGAAAATTGCAAAAAAAGATCCTTTAAAAAAGGGAAATTTCCGATAAAAAAATCCAAACTCCTGGAGTTCCATCTCCATTATTTATAATTTTAAATTAACGATGAAAATGGGCCTCCGCGCGACATTTTTGGTTACGCGCTCAACGTGAAAACCGAGTACATCACACTAAATATAGATTTTTTGAGTATTAAATATTAATTTAAATTTTATGGTGCATTTAGAACACTTTAAAGAATTTATTTTCGTTTAAAATTTAGCTTTAAGTTAGTTTTTTAACAAGTTAGTCAATTAACAAAATTTTTTCGTCCTCATTGTACAAAAAAATGCTTAAATAGTTGTCGAATATATTTTTCGCTTCGTAAAACCCCTTTTGTATACATACTTAACAAGATAACGCCAAAAAAGTTTTAAAAATTTTAGTTCTTTGTTTATAATAATTTTATAACTTCAAAACATTTTTTTTAATTGACAATTGTCTATCTTGTTGAAAAGCTAACTTTAAGTTAAATTTTTAACTAGAATAAATTCTTTGAAGTGTTTTGAAAAAACCATAATTTTTTAAACTTTTTTAATTAATATTTAATACCCTAAAAAAATTATTTAGTGTGAAGTACTCGGTTTTGACGCCGAGCGCGTAACCAAAAATGTCGCGCGAATGCCCATTTTTGGCGTTAAATTAAAATTATAAATAATGGAGATAGAACTCCGGGAGTATAGACTTATTTGTTAGAAATTTTCTCCTCTTCAAGGATCTTTTTTGCAATTTCCGCCATCTCTTATGGTTTTTGAGTTATCATTAAAAATCTAAATGGCTTTTTTTATTTCGTTTTTTGTTATATTGCAATTTTTATTGGCAGATAAAATCCTCAAAATGCCTTTCTCAGATTTGAATTCCACGTCGGACCAGCTATCGCTCATATTTTTAAAAACCTTCTAACTATTTTTTGCAATACACACACTTCTCGACTAGACTTATAATTATCTAGAGATTATTGACTGATATTAACTGTTACCATTGTTATAGCTTTGGCAACAGTGTTCGTTTATATAGCAGCGTGTTAACGTATTTTCTCTCGATGGACGCCCGCTCGAGTAAGCAATTGTACCAACCTATTACCAAAAATTTAGCATTGTTTTGTGTGTCTATAGTAAAAACTATAATTGTCTTTGCCAGAACATATTATAAACATCTTTAAATCTCCTACTATTCAGGAAACCCCAATGGTGAGTTTTGAATTTGTTTACCTTGAATGTTTTGTATTCATATTCAACATGTTACCTAATTAAAATTATGTTTTATTTAAGCGATTATGCAAATTACTATTTTTTAATTTATCTTTTTTGCAATTATATACTAGAACATATATTTATGAAGTACAGTAATTAGTTACAATTTTTTATTATATGAAACTCACGTTCTAAAAAGCTGAGTGTATAAATGCTATATTTTGTTTTATTTTTTATGTTATAAAATTTGCATTGCCTCCTAGTAAAACAAAACCGTGTAAACTACATTTTGCAAATATACTTTGAGGAAATAAAATCCGCCCCCCCCTTATATATTCCGAAGTAATGAAGATATTTCAACCAATTTTAAGATGTTAGCATGACTAAAGGCCCTCACAGACCTCGTTCTTTTTAAGCAGTTTTAATCATGGCGATCAAAAGCGTCGATTAACATTGCCAGTTTGTGGGCGAAAACCGAACATTACACAGTCGGTGAAAATTTCTGGCAGCGCTTGAAATCTTAATCGTCGATTCGTCCGTCTTTATTTAAAAGCGAAGTGTATGGTGCAGAACGTCTCTAATCGTCATTCTTGTGACAAATAAACACGCTTCATTTATGTTTTTTGGTGTACGACTGCAGCTTTCAGCGATTAAGGCGGTTTAAAATTAAATTAAGTGCTTTCGGCAATTAAAACGGTTTAAAATTAAATTGAGTGTAGGGAAATAAAAGTTTTAGTCGTCCGACTGAGCAGTATTAATCGGCGATTAAAAAGATAAAAAGAACGATAGTCTGTGGAGCCCTTAACAAAAAGATGTCAACCTACCTAAAAATGACAGCTGCAAGTGTTACAGCAAAAACGTGACGTCATCAACGTTTTTTTTTTTGTAAAAGGGGGTTATGTGACTCCTCTTTTTTAACTATTTTACACGCTGAATACAGCCACAAATTTTAAGAACTTCGCGTCAAACCTCTTTTGTAATAGCATTAAATTTTTTTCCAGTATCTTTTCAATATTTCAATTTTCAATTAATTTCTCGAGGCTGTACGGGTTATTTTTGACATTTTTGTCAAATTATAAAATGTCTGCTTGGTGATAGTCAATTTACTAATAAACAATTCCCATAAAAAATCTATTGGTTAACCTACAATTCACAACACAATTACAGAGATCTGGCTTAATAGAAAAAAAATTGACAAAAATGCATGCTTATTTTAAAGGTTTTGAAATTGTCCACCTCTTCTTTTTATAAATTCTTCTCTGATGTTATGGAGCATTTCTTGGAGTTATTTCTGCACACACATCGATGATGCATTGGCGAAGTTCATCCAGGTTTCCAGAAAGCGTTTAAAAAACTTTAGATTTTACATAACCCTACAAAAAAAGTCTAAAAGAGTTAGGTCAGGTAACCTAAGTCCAAGGTGGACAATTTTAACATCTTTTAAAATAAACTTGCATTTTTGTTAATATTTCCTCTGTAATTGTGTTGTGTATTGTAGGTTTGCCAATAGATTTAATAAAATTTTAGATATTGCTTATTATTGAATTGACTTTCACTAAGCAGACATTTTAAAATTTGACAAAATGTTAATAATAAACCGTCATTCATTGTTAAAGCAGTTCTAAAAATTTACGGATGTATCCAGCGTGTAAAATCCTTTAAAAAGAAGTGCCACATGATCCCCTTTTACATTAAAAAGAAATCATTGATGACGTTACGTCGTTGCTGTGACACTTACAGCTATCATTTTTATGTAGGTTGTCATCATTTTGTAAGTCATGCCAACAGCCCAAATTTGGTTTAAATAACTTCAATACGTCGGAAAGTATAAGGGGGGCGGACTTTTTGTCTTTATTGTATATATAAACAGTATCTATTTACAATTTTTCATTATATGAAACACACGTTCTAAAGAGATGTGCGTATAAGTATTTCATTTTGTTTTATTTTTTATGAAATAAAATTTGCATTACCTCATAATAAAACAAAACTGTGCCGTGTAAACTACATTTTGTAAATTAATATGTATAACTAATGCATACTATATCTATGTTACTAAATTTCTACGGACTTTTATTTACAACCTTGAAGGACCTATCAAAAAATTAAAAAATAAAAAGCATTTGTTTACATTTTAAAAGCAAAATAAACAAGTAACGTAAGCAACTCAATAAAATTACCGTGTGAATAAAGTAAACAGAAAAACTGGAAAGTCCCACCGAATATACGGAAGTAATAAGAGTCTTTAAAATAAGTACATAAATTAAGTAATGACGCGTGTTAATACTAAAAAGTCCCGGCTCGGGCCAACAACCCTAACAAAGATATCACATGGACTAGTAAAGGTTAAAGCTGAAATTTTACTCTGTCTGAAGAGACATCCCTAATCGGAGAAATGAACGAGTTTGCGTGGAGAGCGGCTTGTGGGGAAGGTATTTGAAAGTTGGATAAAGTGTTTTCATTTTGAAAACTTTTGTCGATATTCATATAAGCTTCCTTGGTCTTAAAACATCATTTTTTTTGTTAGTATACGATATTCAATATTTATGACAAAACTAAATTGATCTATTTATTGCTTTCATTCTAATTAATAACTTATTGTGTATAACCTAGAAAAGAAAATTGTATGATAATTTAATATGCTCATAATCAATATAATTTTTATGGGTATTATAAAAACAAGTCAAGCAACATAACAACAACATAAAAACTCAAATGTTTAAAAATGCTGCGATTATTTTAATTCATAAAGGAAGAGGTTGTGATACACCTTTTATTTTTAGACCAATTAGTTTATTGCCAACTCTATTTAAAATAATTAAGAAAATTGTAAGAAGTAGAATGATTTCTTTCATAGATATACAATAAAATTCTATATTTTATCTTAAAAAATAGTTTATTTTTCTTTTAAATGCTCTAATCTTTGTTACCACTGTTGTATGTATATATTTCTTTTTCTGTTGTTGTAAATGGCATTGTTTTGTATCCATATTCATAAATGGTTACTTTGTAATAGAGTAAGTTTCTGTTAAAATTAAAGGCAAGAAAACCTCGGTTGTTGACCTTTTTGGGCAGTTTTTGTTCATTAAAAATTATTTATTAAATAAAAAAAATACTATACGCGAAAATTTAGGTCATGAAAAGGACACGGTAAAGTTTGTAAATCCGTCGAAAACGGAAACAAAGAATACGGGGAAGTATTGAAATAAAGTTGAGTTCATACCTGTAGTTGTAAAAGCAATTAAAAGATATTTAAGAATACTGAAATTTTTATTAAAATTAATCACTAATACAAACGTATGCTATGATTTTTTTACTTTAAAAAACGTAGTAAAATAAACAGAATGTCCTAGTTAAAATTATATTTTCTTCCAGTTCTGTACACCGACTAACAGAAGGTTCGCTTATATCCCAGACAGATGATTTTTGATATGTTCTTTGGACAAAAAAGTGTAGGGCGCACAAAATAAGTTGTGCCTTTGGTATTCTCTAAGGAACTCAAGGGGTATTTAAATGTATATTTGCTGTGTTTATCTTCCTCCCGGTGACGCGAACGCTTTTTCATCATTTATAAATAATTTATACAGCCATGAACATATCATTTCTGAAAAGCCAGTTACAATAGTCGGGGATTTTAACTTACCAAGTGTATATGGAATAAATGTCAAAAATGAAAATTTCTTTCAAGCAACGCATGTGGACAAAAGATCCTTCACTTTCATTGATGCATTCTCTTACTTTGGTTTAATGCAGTTTAATAACATTAGTAATTCTAACAATAGAACACTTGATCTCATATTTTGTAATAGCTTATTAATCCCTCGTGTAGATCGTTCTGTTTGCAACCAAGCCACTGATCCAAGGTGACTAATCTGTTTGCAGATTTTTTAAGCGTCTACGTAAAATCGATAATGATAGAGAAGCGATCGTCGGTTCCTACGGCGATGGGTCTCTTGTCGTCACACCCGATACAGTCGTCGACCTCATTAGGACGTTTTATATGTCCGCAAGAGTCCTGGGTCAGGGCTAATTTAGCTGTTCCACTATCAATAATTTTTAATTTTTTGCAAAAAAAAACAGCTAGCTATTCAGAAAGATGGAAACAGGCACATATTATACATATACATAAAAGCGGAGATAGAGCCGACGTTGCTAACTATCGCCCTATAACTAAACTTTCAATTTTTGCAAAAATGCTGGAAAAAATTTTGTATGTGGACATTTTAAAAACAGTGTTTAATATAATCATTGAAAAACAGCAGTGTTTTTACCCTAACAGGTGCCTGGAAACGAACCTCCTCTGTTATTCTCAACACGTTTGTCAAACATTTGATAACCAGGGCCAATTGGACTGCGTCTACACTGACTTCAGCAGGGCTTTTAAAAAGATCAATCATAAACTTTTGGCGAAAGACTTGCTGAGGTCGGTGTTAGCGCAGGCCTTATTCAGTGGGTTTCGTTCTACATCTGTCATCGCAGACAAGTGGTTGTAGTAAATGGATTCCACTCCGAACCATTTACAGGAGTGCCACAAGTGAGCCACCCAGGACCTTTTTTATTTTTATATTAATAATATAAAGGAATGCCTTTTTTACTTCAAACTCCTTCTGTACGCTAATGAATTAAAAATTTATCGTCAAATTACCGCAACTGAGGACTGCCACGGGCTTCAAGAGTACATAGATAGACTTTTTGCTTACTGCGAAAATAATAGCCTTTTTTTAAACTTAAAAAAATGTCATTTAATAACGTATTTTAAAAAAAATCTATCTAATAAATTATAATTATACCATAAACAACTACGAATTAGAAAATGTCACGAATATCAAAGACCTTCGCGTTACCTTAGATAAACCAGTGGTCTTTTAGACCCCATTTCGAAAAAATAGTGGCTGAGGCAAATAAAATGCTCGGATTTATAAATAAAACATGCAATAAGCTTAGAGACTCAAGTACTTTCTTAACCCAGTATTACGCCTATGTGTGTAGTAAGTTGTCTTTTGCGTCTGTTATATGGAACCCATATTATAACATAAACTTAAAAAAAAATCTAGTCTACTAAAAATAAATTTCTGAAAATATTGGCTTTTAAATTAAGAAGACCAACTGTAAACGTTAAAAATGAATTTAAACGTATTCCTGCGGCCTATAAAAGAATTATTTTAGACGTATATTTTACCTTTAAATTAATCAATCATACCATAAACTCCGCCTTCCTTTCGTCTTGTCTCCACTTTAGGGTCCCTGGAAGAGATCTGAGACGCTCCGACCTATTTAATATACCTTTCTGCAGGACAGATTTGGGACAGAACACACCACTGATAAGAATGCAGTCTGAATTTACCACTCATTGTAAGGACATAAATGTCTTTTCAATTACCCTCAATGTATTTAACTTAAAATTATTAAACACATTCTTTCTGTTAATTTTATTGTAAAATGTAAAGACTCTGAAAACATTTTTTTTTGTAAACCTTTTTTTTTAAACCTCTGTAAACCTTTTTTCTGTAAACATTGTTCTTAAGTATAACTGTATATAGTGGATACTTTTTTGGAATTCTAGTTCTGTTGTATCCTGAATTGTAAATAAGTAAATAAATAAATGTCTTTTCTGAATTTAGTAAAAAGCCTATTTCTTCAATTAAATAAAGTGTCTTGTTCTTTGTAAACCTGGATACCTGCATAAATACACTATTCGGAAATCTAATGGATGTGTGCTATTTCTAAGCACTCTTTTCTGGCGATTAAAGTCAGTTTTTCAAAAAAGATTAGAATATTACCATAAATTGTGGGTGTTTTTTAATCACCGCACAAAAGCGCATTATGCGGCACAATGCTCAGCACTTTTTGTACGTAAGTGCTCTTATCGAGGCTTCGGATAACTTTCTTGCTCTCTGAGAGAACAAAAAATTTATCCGAAGCCCGATTATGCCTCGATAAGAGCACTTACGTACAAAAAGTGCTGAGCATTGTGCCACATAATGCGCTTTTGTGCGGTAATTGAAAAACACTCTGTAGTACTATTTTTGTGTTATAGAAACGTAAGTAATGGCCGGTTGCACAAACAATTCTAAGGAACCCTTACGTTAAGTATACCTTAAGCCTCCAATGTAGCCAATTACATAGCTTGTTTGGACATTTTAAGGATCACCTTGTGCTAAGGGTTCCTTAAAATTGTTGGCGCAACCTGCCATAAGGGAATAGTATTACATAGATTTGTTTATAAAATGGAAAAAAGCAGTCATTATATTTTTATATATAAATTAACATAACAATTTTACGTTTCCTTTGAGATGTGTTGAATTGTCGAAGGTCAAGAAGAAAAATGCAACTAGTAAGGCGACCCTAACCGCTCGGACATATGAAGATATCTTTAAATCTCCGATAACCGTTTCTTTACACAGTACCCTTTTAACCTCAAATCATTCATTTGACAGAGTCGTATTGTCAACCGCAATGTCAATAACCATTTGCAGTATTTGGTAATGAATAAAAGTATTTCTTAGTTTAGTTTTAAATAAACATTAGTATTAGGTAGTGTTTAGTAGTGTTTTGGTAAGTACAATTAGTCTATTTGCAGCAGTTTGTCGTTTTAATTGTATTTGTATATATTTTTTGTTAAAATCGCCTAAATGGCTATTGGAAATAAGTACTTATTTTATGTAAGCCAGTGAATGTAAACAGTTCTTAAGTGTACGCCAAAAACCAATAAGATTATCAATAAATTTCCACACCAGTACGTAATATATAGTTTAAAATTGCCGGCTGACTAAAGTCATTTTTAACACCTAAAGGTCTTTAAAAAATCTAATATGAATTGTTGATTCTCTCTGTCAAAAAGTTTTGGCCTTTGTGCCTTTTTTTAGAATCATTAAAGTTTAATTCTGTTTTATAGTTGTGTATAATAAATGTTTACTTAATATGTTGTGAACAAATTAGGGACTTTGACTTCACTCAATCATGCTGATATTATAGTGTTTGTTTTTTGCAAAAAGTTATATAATAAATAGTTAAATACATTTTTAAATTAGTTTATTAAAAATAAATTAAATTTTAAAATGTAAAAACTTTCTTCCATAATGCTTAGTTTTTTTGTGGGAGTTAAAAAACTTGTACCACTTTCACAAAGCAGTAAAAACAATTATAATACCCACCCCTACTGAATAAAATAAATTAATATTATTACACACCTCAGTAAAAGTTTATGTTTAAGAATGGGTCCCTTGCGTAAAATTTATTTTGATCTAAAAACATGTCCAATCTCTTTTTTTGCAAGTGCTGGTAAAGAAAATCACCCACGGAATTTGTGTTTTTGTTTTAATTGCGTTCGAAAGTTGTTTTTTGAAACACTTTGAGCAAAAAAAAATTGCGCATGCTTCATGTCTTTTAATTAAATTTGAGAAACATAGTAAATAAAATACAAACTAGGGCTTGGTTGAACTTTAACATCTGTTTGAAACACCATTAATTTAATATAATTTTTTCTCTCACATATTTGTTACTTCATAAGAAAACACATGGGGTCTGAAAAAATTGAGTTTTTACTCCCAGTATCACAAAATAAAATAATTTCTTTATTTTCCATATAAAGAGATGATATACTGCCGTTCTTTAAAGTGTCTCTGCTTGAATAAGCCAGATGTTTCCTAATAATGTGTTATTATTAAAGGTTGTTTTTTTTTTCATTTATCAGAAATGAAGTTTTTTTTATAGAAAAACTAACCAGAACTAACAAAAAACAACTTTCAAACTGTTACCTAGTTCTGGTTAGTGCTTGTTAGGTTTTCTTTGTTAAATTGTGGTTAGTTCGGGCTAGTTAAAGCGGCTTTTTATTTTACCCAATTATACAGGGTGTAAAAAGTATGATGCTCACGATTTTAAGGGGCGATAGTATAGCTCAAAACAAGTCGAAAAGGCCAAAAACATATGGGTCAAAAGTTAACTGTTTTCGAAATATGGCTTTTAAAAGTTTTAAAAAATTGGCAACACCGCGCCTGTTTCATCGAAGCGAGTCGAACGTTTTTGGCGAGTTTCATATTTACACTTTTTTTAAGGAGATGTTTATTTATATACAAATAATAAAAATTACTTCCTGCAATTTATTTTGATATTTAATTTCAAATTAAATTTATGTAAAAAACAATACCTTATTGTTTGGTTAATATTTGTAATTAAAAAATAATTGTACTCACCACAAATAGGCTAAATATTCACATTTAGAGCACAAATTATTGTGTTTTAAAACAGCACTTTTTTATTTTGCATAAAGAATAGGATTTCTCGCTTGCACACATCTCGTTTTCAAACTCTTGGACACTACACTTGTAAATTTATAACATATCTGCATTTTTCTCGATTTAAAAACAACGAAAAATGTCGCGGCCGTTGAACACGTATTTACAACTGACTACACAGGCATTATTAATATGATTTATATTTTTTTTATTATTTGTAGATTGAAACATTTGAAACTTATTAAATTTTATTAGCAAATGAATCTATTGATAAGCGATTAAGACAAAAGTTTCAGGTTTTCAGAAATACTTGCTTTCAAAGTTAAAAATTTAAATCTTGTTTAGACAAAAATCTGGCAAGTTTTGACACATATGTCATATGAACTTTTAACTTGTTTTGAGCTCCACTATCGCCCATTAAAATTATGAGCATCATACTTTTTACACCCTGTATTTGTAACTGGCTGGAATTTTAAAATTTTTTGATTTAATGAAAATAGTCTTAATACTAGTGGCAAAGTTTTTTCTTATAAATCAATAATATTTCCGTGTGGCAACACTGTAAACGTCTTGTAGCGGCGCATGTATTTATTACACATAAATCTTAAATATTTGAAATAAAATGTCAAATAATAACCAATTTTTATAATCTAAATTTCGATTTTCTTGGTCAAAACTACTTCATCTGCAATGTTTTTTGTCTCAAATAGTATTATTCTAAGTATATTTTACATTGCAACTTTAAAAATTGTCCAATTTCGTGGGTGGTTTTCTTTACCAGACCCAAAGTTCACATTTGACCGGCCCTTTAAATTTATTGTCAGACCAAAAAATCTTTTGATGACACAAGTGCTGCCGAGTTTCAATATTTTTTTTGCTTTTTTTGAGGTAATATAAATTGGTTTACTTTATTTTAACTAATATGCAACATAAGAAAAATAAAGGGTAATTACACCAGCAAAATCCATTAAAATTACCAAGAAATAAATAATAGTAATAATATCTTTCCCAAAAAATGGGTTAAAGTTTTAAAATCTGTTCATTATCATTTGAGAAAAACACCTTATAATTAATCATGACTACCGACTTTTTGAACCAATGCAATACATTTTTTATTGTTGTAAGTATAGTTACTGACTTTTTAAATCATTGCAATACATTTTTTCTTAATGTTTTTTTATCAAATGAAAATAAAGAGATAATAGTATTCTCCTTTTAAGTAAACAAAAAAAAATAGCAGTTATCCACTGAGAAAACCAAAAGTGTTTTAATATCTGGATTAGCTCTGCTTGGTATTTTGTTCACTCCGATTTCATCCAAGATGTAAAATTGAAATTTAGCACCGATCGCCTCTGTCATTCATGTAAATATTTGTGTTTTTAGCCACTTGTGAAATAAATACTCTTTTCGCAGGAAAGTTTTATATTATAGTTTTAAAAGTTTTTAACTTTTATAGTATTTCGCTTAAAAAATACTTGGCAGAAACGTAGGTATAAAAAGTTATTTTAGCCAAAAAAAAAAAAAAAATCGGGCAAGAGACCTATAACACCCTTTTCTGACAATGAATGTAAATTATTTTATGATGTGTTCCAATATTAACTGTTGATGTGTGATTCCTACTATAAGTTGTTTTTTTGAGATACCTTTGATTAATTGTTAATTTTAAATATTGAATGCATGACTTTTTTAATAAAAAAGGTTTAAAACGGATTCTGGTGTGAATAGTAAGCTGTAAGCATATATTTAATGTTTTTATTTTTTAAGGTTTTTCACCTTGTAATATAATACCAAACATAGTCATTAGCAGAGTGATGCAACTTATTAAAAATATTACATTTAATAGATTTATTTTAAGCACAATAGTGTTTTATATTTATTTTTAAGAATATATTTACAGTACAAAAATCACTTCTCTGTTTAACTCTTTGAATGCAGAACCAATTTTGGGTATAAATTTTCAGTTAAAATGAACTATTTTTTTTTAATTTGTGTAGAACCATGGAAAAGTTTAAGGGATCTTTTAACTGTGTATAAAGTATTTTGTATATTCTTATTTACACACTTACCAAGTTAGTTTACCAAATTATGAAACATGTTATAATTAACATTCACCATTTCGTCAAGAAAATGTTTACGGCAAATAGTAGTGGTAAAATCAAAGACTTCAAAATCGTTCCAAATGGCTTTATTTGTCCTTAGTTGTATAAGTAAATTTATAAACATAATTCTCCTATACCCGGGGCCGTTCGCAGTTCAGCTGCCTGTTTCGTGATCAAAATTATATATTTGTAATTTATGTTATTGTAAGGATAAATCAATAAATGGGAATTCTTTTATTATAAAAATTATGCAAAGATTAGTAAAATTTGACATTTCTCGTTTTTTTTTAGAAATGAGTTTTGATTTTTAATAGAATGTATAATGTGGATGGATGCAGTATTATCAAGTAAAGCATTTGTTTTAATTTAGGTAGTAGCCAGTAAAAAACGCAAAGATTGTTTATTAAAAATAAACAGTAGACAGAATAGTATGTACCGGGTGTCCAAATAAGAAAGGACGCCGGCTGTATATCAGAAAATGTTTATCGCACAGCATTGGGAAAAAATATTTTTAGTAAAAGTGGTCAAGAGAAATAGCTGAAAATTATTTTCAAGTTTCTGAAATGGCCGCTAGGGGGCGTAACTGCAATCTTGAATGTTAAAAAGTGATGTTTCTGTAAATTTTGCTATATTAGCCTAACAAAAAAAATACCTAATTTTTAAAGTAGAGGATAATTTGAACCCTTTTTGTTTGACAATTTTTGCTATATCTCTAAAAATAAAGTGGTGGGGGGTATTTAAAAGTTTCCGTAAAACACACCCTGTATCTTCGAAACAGGGTTGCAAGGATTTAAATCAATTGATTTTAATCACGATTTAAATCACTTGATTTTTTTAAATTCAAATCATGATTAAAATCAAAAAAAAAATTATAAAAAAAATAATTTGGGTTATGAAGAAGTAAATTAATTTATTACAACAACACAAGAACACATAGATAGAAGTATTATTGCAGAAAATATTCAAAACAAAAAACAAATTTAATTGTAATATTTGTAAAGAAACACTAGTTTGGCAGCTTTTTCAGTACCTAATCGATTGCGTAGTTTAGAGTGCACTAAACCAAATGTTGAGAATATCCTCTCTACTGATGCAAACGAAGCAGCTGCACAGAGCAGTTGTGTAATTATGGGAAGTTCTTTTTCTTATCTGCATTTCGTTGTAATTTCCACCAGTCAATAGGTTTTACGCTTTTCAGGATATCATCTTGAAACATAATATCGTTAAAAGGCTCTGATTTGGCAAGAAACTTGATGATTAGTGGTAATAAACCACTATCCGGATACAGTTCTTTTGCAGTATGTATTTATTTCAGTATATGTCAAACTTTGTGTTTTCGTTGGGTCGATAAGAAATGCCAGTAAATGATACGGGGTTATACACATATTATATTGATTTTTAAATTTTTGCAGTTGATGTAATGTCAGATTAGTTTCTTCAAAGTAATCTTCCAATATTGTAAATTGCTCTACAACTTCTGAAATAGTGGCGTCGGTCTTTTGCAACCTATCTATGGCAATGGATATTGGCTTAAGAATTTATTTTGAGGTAATCTTCAGCACTTCTCTTTAAATAAATGTTTGAAATTTTTTCCCTGATAATACTGTCAATCTTTTCTTTGTGTTCTTCACTGATTCTAAAAAGTATGGGCCATGATTCGGTAAATACTTGCAAGCAGTCTGCAAGCGAGTTCCATCGAACATCACTAGGTATGACTAGTTTTTTGCCTCCTTCTTTGGCATATGTTGCAGATGCAAAATGATTGATCCTAAAGTACTTTACGATTTGGACTACATGCTCTTTTATATCAACGATTTCCAAATCTTTACATAATAAATTTAGTATATGTGTAGCACAGCCATATGCTATTACATTGAATTTATCAGATGCCTTTATTTCATTTCGCATTGCAGACATGTTAGCTGCATTATCTGTCACGAAACTACTCACTGTACAATCATACTCGGTTTTTAGTTTGTTTATAAGGGTTGCTGCAATTTCTGTTAGGTAGTCGGATGTATGTGGATGCCCAGTTGTATCTACAGTGTCGAATAGAAAGGAGGAGCCATTTTCTGCAGTAACTGTTGCACATACTATGGGTTCATTATGCACATTAGACCATCCATCGAGTGAAAGACAAACGTTACCTCTAAACAACCCCTTAAAGCATTTGCTTCTTTCTTAGGTATATATTTGATCTCTGCCACATCGTTTCGACTGGGCGGTACATATCCAGGTCGCAGTAGTGCTATAGCTTTCTTAACTTCGGATTGCTCCAGGCAGATGAAACTGCTATTAGTTGCATAGAGGGCTCTGGCAATCTGCTTATCAATTTCATTTTTGGCAGGCTTACTAGTACGTACAACAAAAGACATCAGAGATCCAGAAGTTGTGTCAGTATTGTCAGTATTACATTCTTTTCTTTTTTTGTTTACTGGGATTGAAGGGGAAACTGAGTGCGACGTACTTGCTTGCTAAAAATTTTGTTCAGTTTGAATTTGTGACATATTTATGCTTGAAGTACGTTGTACCTGCAATTAAAAAAAAAACAATATGAGGCTTCAATTGTCCATAGATGATAGATGTATGTAAAGTATCTAAGAAAACACATTGGGTCTGGTGCGCTTTATGTGTCACGGAATTTTATAATTTTTCTAGTTTGGTTTGATAGAGCCCGTCAAATAGAATCGATTTAATTTAAAGCAAAAAATAAAAAATCGTGGAATGAGCCACTTTTTGAGAAATAAAAGGTGTTGTGTTGTCATAGTTACATACCTTAATAGTTACTTGATAAAAATAAAAAATTGTATTTTTTCAGAAAATATTGTTCATCCAAGAGTTTGTTGCAAATAGTGTTTAGTGTTAAAAAAACGTATCAATTCCAAAGCATTTTCAAAAATTGTGAAATTCCGTGACACATAAAGTGCACCAGAAACCAACACATTGATCACATTGTTGTAAAAATAAGTTTTTAAAAATTTCCAAACATGGAAAATTGGAAAAATATTTCAACACCATTTTTAAAAATTAACAAATAATAAAAAGGTACTTACGGTTAAAACTGATTGTGATTGTGATAACGTTGACGAGAGAGAATGACGAGTCACTATAAGTAGAGATCGAACGCTGTAAGAACAACACCGATACGTCACGGTCTCATATGGCAAACTGATATAAAACCGTGACGTATCGGTGTTGTTCTAACAGCGTTCGATCTCTATCGATAGTATCGGTGTCTTCATTATTTACATTTTTTCATTTTTCCCAGTGCTTTTTCATCCTCTCCACCAATCCTTGCATTTCCAAATTACATTTTTTACATGTAGCGCGACATCCCGGTTTTCCCTCCGCATTCCCCGATTTTTCTTTGAAAAACTGCCAGATAAGGTTTTTCTTTCTAACACTTCTTCGAAACGACATATTCAAAAAACTATATTTTATATTTTACACAATATCAAAATTTTCAGTTAGCCGTAAAAACAATGCTCGCGCGCACAGATCTTAACTAGGAAATGACGCCCGTCCGCGTTCCTCCCCTTTATATAGACCGGTAAATCTGCGTGTTCAGGAATTTTCAAGAAAGTGCAAGTGCTTTCTCGCGGTAAATATTTAATATAAGAGTTTATAAAAACGAAAAATATTAGGAGATAGGAGAATGTTTAAAAATAAGGACACGTTACTAACCACAACTAACCTATACTGCGACCTGGATATGTACCGCCCAGTCGAAACGATGTGTCAGGCAGACTGCTTGATCAAATATATACCGAAGAAAGAAGCAAATGCTTTAAGGGGTTGTCTAGAAGTAACGTTTGTCTTTCACTCGATGAATGGTCTAATGTGCATAATGAACCCATAGAAAGTGCAACAGTTACTGCAGAAAATGGCTCCTCCTTTCTATTCGACACTGTAGATACAACTGGGCATCCACATACATCCGACTACCTAACAGAAATTGCAGCAACCCTGATAAACAAACTAAAA
Source organism: Listronotus oregonensis (assembly GCA_019359885.1). Taxonomy (NCBI): domain Eukaryota; kingdom Metazoa; phylum Arthropoda; class Insecta; order Coleoptera; family Curculionidae; genus Listronotus; species Listronotus oregonensis. Next base: position 151,020 of record JAHBCN010000720.1, read on the forward strand.
ACCGAGTATGATTGTACAGTGAGTAGTTTCGTGACAGATAATGCAGCTAACATGTCTGCAATGCGAAATGAAATAAAGGCATCTGATAAATTCAATGTAATAGCATATGGCTGTGCTATACATATACTAAATTTATTATGTAAAGATTTGGAAATCGTTGATATAAAAGAGCATGTAGTCCAAATCGTAAAGTACTTTAGGAACAATCGTTTTGCATCTGCAACATATGCCAAAGAAGGAGGCAAAAAACTAGTCATACCTAGTGATGTTCGATGGAACTCGCTTGCAGACTGCTTGCAAGTATTTACCGAATCATGGCTCATACTTTTTAGAATCAGTGAAGAACACAAATAAAAGATTGACAGTATTATCAGGGAAAAAATTTCAAACATTCATTTAAAGAGAAGTCCTGAAGATTACCTCAAAATTTTTAAGCCAATTTCCATTGCCATAGAGAGGTTGCAAAAGACCGACGCCACTATTTCAGATGTTGTAGAGCAATTTAAAATATTAGAAGATTACTTTGAAGAAACTAATCTGATATTACATCAACTGCAAAAATTTAAAAATCGATATAATATGGGTATAACCCCGTATCATATGCTGGCATTTCTTATCGACCCAACGAAAACACAAAGTTTGACATATACTGAAATAAATATTGCATTACAAACTGCAAAAGAACTGTATCCAGATAGTGGTTTATTACCACTAATCATCAAGTTTCTTGCCAAATCAGAGCCTTTTAACGATATTATGTTTCAAGATGATATCCTGAAAAGCGTAAAACCTATTGACTGGTGGAAATTACAACGAAACGCAGATATTATTGAAAAAGAACTTCCCATAATTACACAACTGCTCTGTGCAGCTGCTTCGTTTGCATCAGTAGAGAGGATATTCTCAACATTTGGTTTGGTGCACTCTAAACTACGCAATCGATTAGGTACTGAAAAAGCTGCCAAACTAGTGTTTCTTTACAAATATTATAATTAAATTTGTTTTTTATTTTGAATATTTTCTGCAATAATACTTCTATCTATGTGTTCTTGTGTTCTTGTAATAAATTAATTTACTATACTAACGTAATTTATTTTTGTTTCGATTTTTCTTCATAACCCAAATTATTTTTTTTTATAATTTTTATTTTTGATTTTAATCATGATTTAAATTTAAAAAAATCAAGTGATTTAAATCGTGATTAAAATCAATTGATTTAAATCCTTGCAACCCTGGTTTTTATAGTTTTTGAGATATTGAGGTATAAAATTTTCTTTGGTCTAAATTTTAGGTAAGGAACAAGATATCGAGATGCGGTTTTCGCGAGCTTGTTTAGGCACTATTTAGCTACTTTTTCATAAAGAAAAAATTATATCAATGAATTTAATTTTTTTGAGAAAAGTAACCATTTCTGTCGGAATGTTGAAAAAAGCCGTCTAGCCGCGACATGTGAAACTAACAAAACTTCAAATATTATAAAATTTATAGTCCAAGAATAGCTGTTTTCAACTAGCCCAAGGTTATTAAAATCGGCTCAGCCGTTTTGAATATACAGGGTGTGTTTTACGGAAACCTTTAAATACCCCCACACCACTTTATTTTTAGAGATATAGCAAAAAAGGTTCAGATTATCCTCGACTTTAAGGATCAGGTATTTTTTGTTAGGTTAATATAGCAAAATTCACAGAAACATCACTTTTTTACATTCAAGATTGCAGTTTCGCCCCCTAGCGGTCATTTCAGAAACTTGAAAATAATTTCCAGCTATTTCTCCTGACTACTTTTACTAAAAATATTTTTCCCCAACGGTGTTCGATAAACATTTTCTGAGATACAGCCGTTATTTGAACACCCGGTACATACCCTATTTTTATTTATCACGAAGTTTGTATATTTAATTTGTTATATTGTTAAATGGTCCAAAATACAAAACTGCTATAAATTTTAACTTTTGCAATCATAACTACCCAGTAGCTTTACGGAGTAAAATGATATTTTCGGAATAAATTGCATGGAATAGGAGAAGTTTAGTTCTAGTTAGGCAGATTGGGCTTGTAGTGGCCTAGAATGTTCTTGTTCGTTTAACTGTCCACATACAGAAATATCTCTTTGAAATTTTTAAATGTGTTCTTTGCTTTTAACCTCTAAACGGCAGTTTCAGACCATTACATAATTATCAAATTGTAACATAATTTTTAAAAAATTAAAAATAATTTTGTATCGTAATTGATACCTATAATAAAATTTAGGACCTTAATGTTACAAATTAAAAGTATAGTTCAGTGGCTGTCAGTTAGGGCGGACTCTTGTGCGCCACCCTCCAGATTACCCCAAAAACCTACAATATATGTTTACATTAAATTTATAAAATGTCTATAAATAAATTAAATAAATACATATGTCCCAAAATTTGTTTGGTAACGCTAATTTTATAATCAGTTTTCATTGTTAAGTACGTTTTTTTTAATGGAACGCCCAGTATATTGTGACTCCTCATTCAATTCTACATCAAAAATGTATATTACACTATATGTCAATTGTTGCTGGTTTTTGAGATAACGACCTATATAATTGTAGTATTATCTGATTTACTCATATAATAATTTAAAACGATTAAAGAATTTTAAAAAAAACATAACATCGTATAGTAAATGTTTAAATAGCTGAGCGTTTTTTAATACTATTTTTATTTTAAAATAATTGGTTTTGTGTCAGAGTGACCAATTCAGTTCCTTCATATATTATTTATGAGTTACTTAAATATCTTCCTTAAGACAAAAGTTTTTGTATATGCTTTGAGTTAAAGATTTATTTTTTTTAGTTGTACTTAAGCATCAATAGAAGCATTAGAAAAGTATTTGTAAAAATGAGAGTTGTAGCCTTGGTTAGCGGTGGCAAAGATAGCACCTATAATATGATGCAGTGCATAGCTGCTGGACATGAAATAGTCGCTTTAGCAAATTTAGTTCCTCATAATAAAACCGAAATCGATAGTTATATGTACCAAAGTGTAGGTAAGTTTAAATTCCAAATTGCTTCTGCCTTATCTTAGTACAACAATATTATTTTAGTCTTAATTTAGTTTAGAGAAAAATAAAATAATCTGTGTATTTGTATATATATATATATATATATATATATATATATATATATATATATATATATATATATATATATATATATATATATATATATATATATATATATATATATATATTTATATATACAGGGTGTCCTGATAAGGTCGTCCTCCGGCGATATCTCGAGAACCCTTCATCGCATAGCTTTCGGAAAAAAATATTTATAGGAAAATCGAGAAAATGCTGAAAAATATTTTTATGTTTTTAATTCGGCCGCTAGAGGGCGTAAAATTAAGAACAAAATTAAAAACACGGATATTTAAAAATATGTCATATTAACTTATGCCGTTGATAGTTTTTTCACAAACTATGTAAAATAAGGAAACTTTTTTTAAGCGTTTTTCCCTAACCTGTCAAATTTAGGAGGGGGGGAGCAGCGAATGTACATTAAAAAAAAATTTAATAACTTTGTTTTGGCTTAACCGATTTTGATAAACTAGGTTTAGTTTGAAAGAGCTTTTATCAGGGTTTAAGATAAAATATTGGTATAATAAATTATTTTTTTTGTTTTATCCTCAAAGACTGATTTGTGTCAAAATGTTGTCATTTTTTTTCGAAAAACTTAAATACAATGGTATGATTATTATAAGCCCATTAAAAAGAGCATAAAAAAGTAAAAAAAAACTGATGAAAACCGTAATTCGATATTTTAATTAATTTTTAAGTTGTTGCCGAAAAACTGCATTACTCGTATCCTTTCCTATTTTAAGCTGTCAGATAAACAACGCGGCGTTTTTATCGAGAATGCCATAACAACAAAAACCATTTGTTTCTCTGCAAATATTAAATAATATCAATAGTATCCTTATTATTTGTTTTATCAATTTAATAACAGCATTCGTAATTACACGGCTCGTCGATAATAATAGATGATTATTATATTCGGGCTTTGGCTAATTGTATCTTAGCTTGTTTTTCTTAAAAGGGTTGTCAAACGCCTAAACACTTTTTTATTAAAATGCCGTCTTTCGTAATACCTTATGGCATATTGTCTCGTCGCAATAGAGGCATTTAAAAAAAAATCAAAATAAACGACAAGCATATCGTATTCCTCGGTGGTGGAATAAGACATAATTTAAAATTACTTAATACGATTAACACTACTACTACTAATAATAACGATGAACTGCGATAAACAAGAATTATATTCAAAATTATCAGGTTTGACAAAAAATGCACTTGCATTTTTTTTACGTCCTTGTTTTCTGTGATTTTTGACGTCCCAGCACTCTCGATAAAATCGCTGCGTTGTTTATCTGACAGCTTAAAATAGGAAAGGATACGAGTAATGCAGTTTTTCGGCAATAACTCAAGAATTAATTAAGATATCGATATGCAGTTTTCACCAGTTTCTGTACTTTTTGTTCTTATTTATGAGATTACTAGATGAAAAGCCTATCTCCGCCAGGCGAGAGACAATATTAAGCAGCCTCTGTCTCCGTAAGACGCCTTCTGTACGGCTAACGGTAAAAAAACACTTTTTTGCTCCTATTTTTGTCCCGGGGGCGATAGGCTTCGTTAGGTTCTAGCCACTGCTAAAGGCTACCATTGTGCCAAATTTCATGATTTTAGCTGAAGCCATAACTTCAGAATCACGGGGACAGACAAAATAAATAAATATATATATATATATATATATATATATATATATATATATATATATATATATATATATATATATATATATATATATATATATATATATATATGTATGTATATAAATATATCCACATTAGCAAATTATATAGAGAGAGGTTTCGTTTTTGCGTAACCATCATCAACTTTTTTTTCTTATGGACGCCATAAGTATGGGAATTCCACAAATTTGAATGGTCCTTTTTATCACATTTTCAACGATGTATCATAAGTTACCCTTGTTGCCTGGAAAATCCGAAAAATTAACTAGAATATTTTTATAACGTAGTTGGCTTTGATTTCTCAAATCGGTGACGGTAAATGACATTCTGTGTTTACTGTCAGTTGTGGTGTCGTTAAAATGGAATTCACCAATGAAGAAAAACGAGATATGGTAAAACTTTATTACAAGAATGATAGGAACAGTGTGAAAACATCGGAAGTGTATCTTAACTCGTATCCCGAGAGACGACAACCTCATCGAACTTTATTCAAAATAATTGGATAGAAACCTCACTGAGTATGGTTCGTTTGAAAAGCCCAGACAAAAATATGGGGACAGAATGGATGAGGAAAGTAAAGAAAACATCGTAAATGAGGTATAATTAATGTTAACATTCGTTTTAGGACGAAAGTACCTAATCGATTATCTATTCGGAAAAAATGTTGACGAACGCGGCAATTTTCAAATACATACCGGGCATGCGTCGACTTTATGACTTAGTTCGAATTTAGGAATTAGTTACTTTGCGATCAACTGTAAAAAAATATTAAACCGTTTATGAAAAACTAATAC